>CM042011.1:9159782-9487282 GCA_023525715.1 Cichorium intybus | reverse complement strand
CCCTCTGCCTCCACGTATCTTCATTACTTTCATGTTTCCAACTTACATTGTTTCATGTTTTTGATGTTCCATATTTCAAAACCAAATAATAACAATAACCATTCAAATTTCAAGTTCTATCAAGTATATTTTTTCAATACAGAAAGTTCGATGTTAGCTTATGTTTCCGTTGGATTAGGTGTCTAAGCCCATAACTATAATTGGTATATACTTGAATTGATAGTAGCACAATCCTTTTGAGTTGCCTCAGTAGTTCAAATGGTATTAGAGTTATATGAGAGAGAAAAATAAATAGTTTATTAATTTATTATGTGATGATAAATTAATTAGAAACTAGTTTGGAATTAATTAGAATCAATTTGAATTAATCTGAATTAACTTCGGATTAATTAAAAATGCGGTGGTTGAATTGTAATTGTTCAATAGTTGAGAAATGGATAATGTTTGGGGAGGATAGGGGACGAACTTTAAAGAGTTTTTATCCATTAAATTCGTTCACCATGAATGGTGGAGGATAGGGATTCATCCCTTCCAATGTCGTTCAAGATAGAGTACAAGTGAAAGGGTTTTTGAATTTAAAGATAATACGTGTTAATTAACCAATTATCAATTATATAGTTTGAATTCAAAATAGGTTTATCCCTAACATCTTGGCAAGCTATAAAAACCCCTCCTGGCCCTCATTTATCTACGCCAACTTTCAGAAGGTTTTCTGGAGTTTCTCTCTTCTCTCTCTCAAGCAGAATCTATAATCCCTATTTAGGGTTTTATAACGAGTTTTTCTAAATTACCTACTAACGTAATTGTTTAGACTTTTTGGTGTGAGCCATTAGAGGCACGACAAGTGTGGTGTGTGCTTCCAAGAGATCTACAAGTGAATGATTCTTGTTATTTGCTATAATAACAATAATATATGTAATACTAAACCCTTTATTTGCATTTTCGAAATTACCTAGGGTTTTTCTAAGGTTTCTTATTTGATATTCTTAGTTATACGTTCAATACTGAAAACATGTATCTTTTAGGTTACATGTAAATTTAACGGTTTTAAGTTTATTTATTTTACCTAAATTCTAACAGCTTCTCCAAAATTTTATTTTATTTTTGTATTTTCCGGCTAATGCTATGAATGGTCAAAAAGCAAAAGACCATAACTCCCTTCACAATTGAAACAACTGAAATATATCAGTATATTTTCTCTTGTAAAATATCATATTTGATAGCATTTGCCGCCATTTTGTCAAAGTAGTCCGATAAAAGATATTCAAAGACTATTTTTTTATTATTTTAATTGAAAATCAAATTCCACCAATAATCTTTTAGGATTTTGTATAATAAAGAATAAAAAAAAAGGATCAACTACAATAACAATTTTTAAAGCATATACTTTACTTGTTTCCACCAATCTATAACTACAATAATAATAAATATAAAATGAATATGAAAGAATTCATAACCAAGGGGTTGTCTTCAAAATATTAGAAGACTCAAATGCCTTTGTTGTATTGACGGATTCATTCAATTGATTTCTTCAATAAAAGGGGTTAAATAAAACATTAAACACTAAATGTCTAATAATAAATTTACTAAGCAAAATTATATTTACACCCTATTCAATATCAACCAACTGCAGTTCTTGATCTTTTGTGCAGATTTACCTTTTGTTCTTCACAATACACTGTAATATAAAAAACCAAAAAAAAAAATACTAAGCTAATTAAAAACAATATACTGTGAAAACTATACAGAGAATGATAAAAAATAATAATTTAAAAATTAGAATAGCCAATTCGATTAGGAAATACAAATAATGAAAGGTTTCTTCAATTACTAAATACAAATAATGCTATATATAAACAAATGACGTTAACATGCTCTCATACAAATAAGTAAATGTATGCTGCTATTTTTTGCATTTTAACCCTATTATATATTCTGCCGCATAATATGACAGCTGATTTGGAAACTTTTTACTATTAGCTAAATGCCAAAATATCCACTTGGTAAAAGTTGGCGCTACGCAGGAGCACCTCACAGGCCTCTCTACAGATCTTGGTTTTTTTCTTCATTTCCAGAATAAAAAATGATAGAAAACCAAAATATGAAATCTGAACCAGTGTAAGGGGTATATTAGAGAGAAGTAACAATTCAAGGTACCTGAAAGGCCTTGTTAGAATCAAATATAACCGACAAACCTCCTCAATAGAGTAAAGCTGAAAAGATAAATATATTAGAATAGTTAACTTCATGAACCAAATTTTGAAGTCAAAATAGAGTGAAACTGAAAAGAAAACCAAATAAAATATCGTATATGGAAATTTTCGCTTTTCTACCCTCCCCCCCCCCCCCCCCCCCCCCACCCCCACCCCCATTATAGATGTTACAAATTCACATTCAAATGATATAAGCTATCACCGCTTTTCTTTTAACATTTCAATCAACATGAGCCATGATATGCACAAGATACACTACTAACTTTTTAAATAAACTATCTATAAACATTATTATGATTGTAAACAAATTTCACACTTTAAAAGCATCGTGTAAAGTCTCATAACATGCTCTAAATCTATATAAACTATTTCAAATACTACCTTACTCTTCAAAAGAGTTCATAGGATTCAAAAACATTTACTAAGCCATGTACCTCATTTGGGAAAATCCATATGTACTCATGTTTTGTGGTTGGTGTCAACTAATTGCTACTATTGTCTTTTTCTTAATTCCTTTGTAAATTTTATCCTTCAATCCCATATCCAATGAATGTATCATACTTTGTTCAATTCATTAGAACAGGCTTATGATAAAAGAAAAGGTTTTAATTCAATTCATCGTTACTCTTAACTTTCGTTTATTGTATACTTTTCCCCTGTCACAACCTTAGACACAACTTACTACATGCAACATGTTATCAATACTGAATTACATGTTTATATGTACCAAATTATCAAACTACATACTGTATTTCAAGTATATAAAACAATTATTTAATATTACATAAAATAACAATCTACTTGTTTACATGTTTGGGTAACATACTGTGGTCACTTTCATATCTTGAAAGTTTTTGCCATTATATCATCAAATAAAGACCTAGGTCCTAATAAAACTCATTACCAACTTTATAAAACTTCTTTCCTCATTATCTAATATTACATAAAATAACGATCTACTTGTTGCTGCATACAATTGTCAACATCTACGTTTCATTACACACACAAACATCTTAATCAAATTTTTTTCGAGGATGTTGCAACATCCCCCGTTAAGAGGATTTTGTCCTCGGAATCACATGATAACCTACAAGGTTAAGGTAGCGCTTCCTCGTTTCAAATTTAGTTTTCCATGTTTGATTTGGTCCAAAAGAGTGTTTCCACTGAGCCAACATAAGTTTGATCTCTTTATTCTAAATATTTTTGTCTTCGTTTCGAGTAGGCTTTCAATTCTTCTATCAACTTATTCAAATTTTCAACCTTCAAGTCTTTCACAGGAATGCTATTTTCATCCTCTCCAAGATATTTATTTAAATAACACACACGAAAGATATCATGTTTTCTATGCAACCTTTGAACTCAATTTTGATCCAACATCTTGAACGATCCAATATACTTTGAACTCAATTTTCGTCTTTTACCAAATCTCATCACACCCTTCCTAGGTGATACTTTTAACATCACCATATCTCATTCTTTCGTGCCAAACAATATTTTTTAAAATTTGCATGATTTCTTTGTTTATCTTGGCCCTCTTTCATATCAGTTTGGATTATTTCAATTTTATCAATTGTTATCCTTACAATTTCCGGACCTATAAGTTTCTCTTTGCTCGTTCCAAGCCAACACAAAGGCTTTCTACATTTTCTCCAATACAATGCTTCATATGATGGCATTCTAATACTCGAGTGGACAAGTGGTAACTGCTAAGAGAACTCAACTAATGGAAAATGTTCATCCCATTTACCACTAAAGTCGATCACATACACTCTAAGCATGTCTTCAACTGATTACGTGGTCCGTTCACTTTGACAATATCTTTGGGATGATAAGTTGTACTCAAATGGATTTTTGTTCCTAGTTCTTTTTGTAAAGATTTCGAGAATTTAGACGTGAATCTTGCATCACGATTTGATACAATAGTTGATGGTTTTCGATGCAATCTCACTACTTCATATACATACAATTTTTTCAGCTTTTCAAGTGGCATTGTTTCTTTTACTACCAAGAAAAGTGTGTTTTTGGTCAATCGGTCAATAATGACCTAAATAGCTCGTGACCTTTACTTCTTCTCAGTGATCCAACAATGAAACTCGTTGTGATTTCAACCTATTTTCCCGCTGTTACTTTTAATGATTGATCATTTCCATATGGTACTTGATATTCAAATTTTATTTGTATACACGTTGGATATTTAAAACCCTATTTAGCCAAAAGGCTTCATACGTGGACACCAATACATTCTTTTCAAAACTCTATATGTATTTGTACTCCCTGGATGAATGGGATACTTATACTTGTGAGTGTCTTCCATTAATAATTCCCTATATGAATGGGATACTTAGACTTATGAGTGTCGTCCATAAATAATTCAGTATTGGCTTAGAGTTTCGTCCTCCAGGGCTTCAATTTGTGCTTCTTTGATCATCCCCATAAGAGTAGATATCTACTCTATTCTCAATTATCTCCCTTTAATCGGCTTTTCTTGCACTTTTCGACAAAAGGCGTCAGTTACGACATTAGCTCTTCCGACGTGATAATTTATCTTACAGTTGTCATCGTTTATAAACTCAATCCACTTTCGTTGCCTCATATTAAGATATTTTTGTGTAAACACATAGTGGAGGCTTTTGAAATAGGTAAAATTTTACATTTCATTCCATACAAATAATGTCTCCAAATCTCAATCGAAAAGACAATAGTCGCAAGCTTCAAATTATGAGTCGTGTATCATGTTTCTGTGTCTTTTAATTCTCTAGAAGCATAAGTAGTTGTCTTTCTTCTCTGTATTAGAACACATCTGAGACCTTTGTTGAAGTGTCACTATAAACCACAAAGTCTTTTGTTCCGTCTGACAACAAAAGTATTGGTGCTTCACATAATTTATGTTTCAAAGTTGAGATGACTTCTTCTTGCTTCTTTACCCTGACATAGTTTACTCATTTTCTCGTCAACATCGTAAGGGTACCATAATACGAGAAAAGTCTTAGATAATACTTCTATAGTAACCAAATAATCCAAGAAAACTTCGTACTTTTGTTGGAGGTTTGGGCGGTTCCCATCGGCGGTTCCCATTTTAGAACCGCTTCAAATTTCATTGGATCCACTTTGATCCCGGCTCTGGAAACAACATATCCTATAATTTGGAATTCTCATAACCAAAAATCATATTTCTCAAAATTTTGGCAAATGATTGTTCTTTTTGTAACACTTGTAGTACTTCCTTTAAATGCTGCTTGTGTTCCTCTTTGCTTATTGATAGAAAAAGAATGACATTTAATAAAACAATCACTAATTTGTCAAAGAAAGTTTCACAAACACGATTCATCAAATTCATGAATACTGCCAAAGCATTAATTGGACCAAGCAACATCAACAGAAATTCATAATGACTGTTAGTGGTATGAAATGCCATTTTTCTACATCACTATCTGTTACAAGAACCTAGTGATGGCTGGAGCATAAATCGATTTTAGAGAAGTAATTTGTTCCTTAAAATTGATTAAAAAGGTCATCGGTCATCGTTTTTTTACCTTTAAAATATGGTTCACTATTCACCTCTTGTTCACCTTTGTTTTACCTTTAAAATCTAGTTCACCGTTCAACTTTTGTTCAACACTCTGAACCATCATCACTATCGAATTATATCTTAAGTCCTTCATCAATATCCATTTCATCTAAAAGCTACATAAATGTTTGTGAAACCCCTAAAACACTAAAACTGTACATTATAAGTCTTAGCCCTTTAGACAATAGCTTTTTGGGAACACGGTAACAAACATTATATTCTTTTAAAATTTTAAGAAGAAATAAATTAAATTCATCATAGTCTATGTTTATGAAAGCCATGCCATTTAAGTGTCAATTTGGGTGTCTGTGTAGCTTATGGGGTTCAAAGGAAGACACCTCAATGGTCTACATTCACCGTCAATGGCATATTAACATCAATATGGGCCATTGACAAACTAGAAGCCATTTGTAAGTATCAGACTTTCTTTCAAGATTATGGTTTTTAATGTAGTATAAAATTAAATAGATACGTACCTTAATCAATATTTTCTAAGGTTGGTCGAAGCTTATCATCGTGCTCGGCTTGGTTTCCAGCTCAATGGATGATCGTCACCTTCAATGACTAGATTTAAACAAAAAAACACACTTTAAGGGGTTAAGTAGAGGTGTACATTTATCTTAAAACTGAAACCAATTATTGAAAACCAGTTCGGTCCAAACTGGTTTTCTAAGAGATGTGTTTCGGTTAAAACCATACCGGTTTCAGGTTGTTTTAGTGTGGAATGGTTAAACGATCTAAGCAGTTACACTTCTAGTTAAATCGATTTTTATAAAAACATGTTCTGCTTTAACCTAAAAAAACTATTTTTTCTCAAAATCTTACTCCAACCAAATAAATACTTGTACTATATTTCATTTTAAACTAAAAAATAAAAAACAATATAGACTTGATTTCGAATTACATACTAATATAAACGTCAAATTACATAATAACTAAAGCAATAGGAAACATAGTCTTTAAATTTGTCGTCTTCATGATATCGAACATCTTTAATACGAAAACTCTTCAAGTTCACATTCATATACTTCGCTTATTGAAGATGACATCCCTAGTGCAACATCTTTTGCTTACACGTACTATTTGACAAGTGGTAAAAGCAGGCCTTCATGCGAGACACAGTTTTATATACTCTCAACACTATCCAAGTAATCATTCAAGCAAATTAATATTGACATCGATGGCGTTTTATTGTGCCTTCCATCAAATTGTTATATAGTTGTATATTCGCATCTTAATGTCTTCTAGATCATTTCGCCATCCTCCACCACATGTGATCAACTATTGGATTACTCGGTTGACCATACTTGGTTGCATAATGGCGGAATAATTTTTTTAAAGTGTCGCTAAATTAAAAACATAAAGATTCAGCAAAATGTGATTCTAGTTGACTTAAACCCAAATTTGTGGCAGTTTTTCTCATTAAAATTGTTAGGATTACGAACTTTAGAAAAACATTTCTCATATGTTTTAATCAAGGCTAGTGACAACAACAAGAAGAAAAACAACCAAACAAAAACACATAGATTTAAACGGTTGAATCGATCTAATCTGATCAAGCTAGACACACAGGAGGACTAGCGAGATTTTTAATTGATAATAAATTATATGCAAAGTATTTACTACATTCCACAGTAGGTTCGACTCACTCACACGTATAAACATACTTGTTACTACATTGAAGAGGGTATTTTTAGTGGATGATAATATCTAATGTGAATGATGGAAAATCTTTTATGCCATGCTTTTCTACAAGGGCCAACTCTGATGTAACGGGGCCATACAAGACAAAACATCGTTTTACTCCTGCATGTCGTCCATGTCAGACCTTGAAATCAATTCCAAGAGACTCTTGAGAGATAAATCCTTTAGCTACAAACTTATTATTTGTGTTGCTGAAATTGCTTCGCGTGCACCTCTAACCATCACATCGATTGTTGAACCATCAGACGTCTAAGCTCTTGATCCGCTTGGAGTGATACTGTTTCAGACTGTTAATCCTAGTAGACAATCGATGTCATCTGGACTCCAATCGATGTCATCCGGACTCCTGATCCTTCCAAAGTGCTGACCCGTCAAGACTGGCCGAATCAGCCCCTGACTCCTGGTACACTCTGGATCGTTGATCGGTCCGACTTTCCAAGCTATCTGACTGATTCATTAGTAGTGTTGATCGATCAGAACTGCTGACTTTCATAAAACTACTCTGTCGCCTAGACTCCACACTTAAACATAAAACTACTCTGCCGCCTAGATTTTGTAGTTGGATATAGAGCGGTGACACAAGTGAAAACCAAAGGCAACTCCTAAAATTATTTTTTAAACCTGACTTTCATAACGCTAACAAGGCTAGCAAAGTTTTTATTTCTTGAAAATTTTGTAATTAGCTAATTTTTCCGCCATAACAAAAACTTGATTTGAAATTAGTGGACTTGCATAGTATTAAACACCGACAATAAAGTTGTTGCTTCCTTAAAAGCTTGTTAAATTTTGGTTTTTACTTGGAGTAGTATCCAATCCGACTCGAGGATCGAAGCATATCGGTGTTTATTCCATGATTATTTCATTTAAAGCGTGTGACGTAAGTTTTGTCGTAAAATACTTTCAAACATAATGTAAGTAGAATTACACCTAGTATTATTGTCATAGTTAGAGCCAAAGAAGGTTCATTGCAATGATAACAAAAATAATGATAAGTTGCTTGACTTTTGTTACTCGAACCACAAATTGTATTTAACAAAACTCTAAATTTTGAACGTAAATCGTCACAAACTTGTAGCCCCTATTGCATGGATATATTAATAGTATGTGCAAACACCGGTATGAAAAAAATCGTCAACGAAAATAGGTTTTGGTAGGTTGATGACGTTTGTATTGTTTGAAGTGTTATCGAGTGAAATCGAAAAAAAATTATCTTCTAATTTTTATTCCACTATAACATTTTGCAAAAACTTCTTAAATTTGCACCGGTATATGGATAAACAAATAATTTAAATGTAATATTCTGTTCATCATTAGCCATGATTGAAGATGAACCAATGTGCAGTAACAGTTAAGTAGGAATTGACATTTTCATGGGGTGGTCTAAAAGTCACAAATAAGCGAGAATGAATTATTGTAGTTACATAATCAATACAATATTTCCTGATTTCATGTGGTTCCAAAGTTTATTTGCATCGCATCTAAGAGTAGTACAACTTACAACACTATATTGAGGTTGAAGTTTCTTTTTTATTAAGTCGAGGGTTGTTGAAGTGGTCGACTGGAAGTGCTTATTGGATGACAAACTTCACAAATATTTCTTATACCGCATCGTTGTTGTAAATAAATAAATCATCATCCGTTCAGATAATAGTTTGCATTAGATCGGTATTTGTCTTGTTGGACTGATTTGCATGAACTGTCTTCATGAGTCGTCCAAGTAGAGTTGTTTACCACTGCCTAAAACTTCTCACTTCACTTGATGTCTATTTACACCAAGCATCCAGGTTTCAGAATGTTGGTTTGATATCCGATATATCATAGTTCGTATAGATTTTAAAGCCGGAAGAGAAAGCAAAAGTTTGTGATGATGCTATTTTTAGGGAAAAAAAACCCTATATCGCGAAAAACATCGAGAATAGAGATTGCTTTTTGCGGGGTAATTAAAATTAAATTAATCAACGTCTATCTATACCAAGTACTAATAAAAAAGGGGTAATATGATTATTTTGAGGCTTAAAACAGTCAAATGGCTATTTCGACCAACTAGTCGGTAATATTCGAAAATGTCCGTTTAGTAATGGTAAAAAACCTCGGAAAAAACGGGGGTTTTCAAGTTAAAAAGCCGCTCCTTAATATATTGGAAAACCGCTTACTAACTCGCGTATCGACTTTAATTGAACTAGTTAGTCAAAAAATTTGGTTCTATTTTTTTCGATTTAAAAAAAATGATTGATTCTGTGTACCTCTAGGTTTAGCTTTTGTATAATTTATGACCTCCATCGTATAAAAATTTATACTTAGTAGAAACAACAATAGTCAGTTAAAAAAATCAACATTGTACAAAATAAATTCTTCACATACCACTATGGACTAAAAACGACCGAAACATAATGGTTAAGCTAAAATTTTTCTAATAGTTAGTAGTTTATTAGAACAAATAAAATTTGATGGTTAAACTAGAGAAAGTGATTGAATATTGTGTTTTTTTCGTAATTATATAAATTAAAGTGTAAAAATTATATATGACTAATTACGAAAAAAAACTCTACATTTTGTCAAAAATTCGATTTCACCACCAATTTTTAAAAGTGTTATTGTCATATTGGCCCTATAAACTTTCACCAAAAATTTTAAAAGGTCCCTTAAGAAATTTTCGGGCCTCATAAGTCATTAAAGTCGCAAATGACTTGTGTTTATACCAGTCATCGTGTTTTTAAAAGGTTATCCGGATACTATAATTAAATGGGGTAAAATAATAATGCCACGTGGTGGCTTACGTGGACTTCACCATCCTTCCTCTTCGTTGCATCTTTGTCTTCCACACCGCTATCTGCTTCTCCATCACCACCTGGCTTATGAACTTCAAGCTCATCTGATTCGCTTTCGATCTCGATGAATCGCCATATCGCCCTTCCGATTCACTTCTCCGTTTCATGACCATAGCTTCTTTACCAATCAAAACCAAAAGGACAGATACGACCTCCGTCAATACGTCACCGGAGAGATCTCGGTACAAATTAGTGTATCAGAATCAAATTTTCTCCATACTTGTAAGTACAGTAAATAATTATAGAGATCAATTTCATCCGAAGGTTGTATTCGTCATCTACTATGGCCTACGTTTTCTGATAATCGACATCATTTTCCGGCGTCTTCGCCATTCTGCTCCAGTTTTTGACGGATTTAGAGCTTGATCAGAAGGAAAGTAGTCGAAAAGATCAGAAGGAACCAAATGAAGTTTCTCTATTCGCGCCTCTTCTCTCTCATTCCGCCTCATCTCATCAATGTTTTAATTACTCGATTCTTCTTCGTATTATCATCTGATCATGTCGTTTTTCGGTTAACCTGAAGCGGGTTGGTTTTTTTGAATTTAGGGAAGTGACCAAGTGTCGGATCGAGTAGATCGAGCAATAGAGTACATCCAAAGCTTGTAATCGAGTGTAGAGATGAGCAAGAATAGGAAAGAATAGTTGTTGTCGAGTATGAATAAGAGATCACGGGAGAACACGACAAGCAACAAATCGATTGATATTCAGATCCACGAAATGAGTCCAGATCTTGATGTTGTTTTGATAACAGGATTGAAAACTAATTCGGAATTTTACGACGTTGTTCGGTTACTTAATCAGTACAGCAGTGAGATCATCCTCGCAAATTTTTCAAGCTACGCCCATTCTACGTTTCATGTCTGTCACAAAAAGGTTAATCCCCTTACTCTATACCCTAATTTCCTGTTCTTTGGCTCAACTGGGTTGAAAATTAACATTTAAATGGGTCTGCGTTTATCATCCTTGTTTCTAAAATTGTTGAATTTGATTGTGGATAGATTGAAGCAGGGGAAATGTCTCAGAGACTCAGGATTCTACTCGAAGGATCCTCGAACATGAAGGAATTTGGGGAAGATATTGCATTGTCTTTGGATCAATTGGATTCAAATTTAAGTGTATGGGATTTTGATTTCCAATCGAATGTATAGGGATGGGAGTTAGAGGCGTTGCCAATGACAACCACAAGTTAAATGGATTCACATAAACTCCAATTTTGGTCTTGGTATTGTTCCGCCATGGTAATGGTGGATGGAGCAAAGATAACGACGACAATAACATACGATGGGTTTTGACTAACTAACTAATGGGGGAAATTGGTCATTAATGCAGAGAAACAATAATAATAATGGGTTTTAATTTAATAAAAATATATAGTTAATTTAAAAAATAATAATAATCCACATGGATGCCATATCAGTGTCACGTGGACTTGTTCTGCTGACTAATATGACATATGACATGCCACATAGACGTGTTAACCTGATGACCCGGTCATATTCCTTAAAATGACATTTTTGACATAGTTTTTACCAGTTTAAGGACCTAGAATGCGCAAAAATAAAAAAAGTGACCATTTAAAATATTTATACTAGTTTATTGGGTCATTATGACAATAACCCTTTTTAAAATTCGGAAAAACCAATATTTTTTGGTAAAAAGTTTCATCGAAGTCATTATTACCGGCGTTTTCAGGTCAATAATGTTCAAGTTGAATTTTTTTCTAAATATTGATGATTTTATTAGAACAAACGAAAATTTGTTGATTAAACCATAGAAAAGCTAAAATATAATTTATTTTTTTTGTAATTTGCCATATATATAACAATGTATTCATTCGGTCGTGATTTGTGCTATAAGCTTTATTAAATGTGACCAATCACTTATCCAAATTCCTACACTTTCACAATACAATATAAAACTTTCTTTTAGTAGGATGTGAATATGGATTGAGCTATCGTATTTGGACGACCACTTTATGTTTTTCTTCAAAAGTTGTTCACAAAGGTTTAGAAAGTACATTAAAAGCATCATATTCGGAAATTAAAGTTTTTGTACACCATAAAGCCTTACTAATGTCACATACTAGTGAAACCAACCAAATAATAGTAAGGAAGAAATTTCGTCCATGTGATTCACATTTTACCGTTACTGAAATGCACCAAAATCAACGGCCATTATTTCTTCATCCAAACTTAAACAAATAAACAATCATTCCATCCATATATTTCCTCATGTATCCCATGACCCCCTTTCCCTCCACTTTCCTATATATGCACACAACTGCCCAATGTACGTATCGTCACTGTATAGCTGACACAACAGCACCGACAATCTCCTCCGCCACCACCCACCGTGAAGCACCGCCATGGTCTCTTCTGTGAGACGCCTTCTACATCTAGCCCTCGTATTTCTTGTATCATCATTTATAGGCAGTGTTACAGCTTCTTCTTCTTCTAAATCCGGACCCGTTCCGATTGGCAATGGCTACCGTCTGATCTCCATTGATAAATCCTCCGACGGTGCACTTATCGGTCACCTCCAAGTCAAACAGAAAAACAACATCTACGGCGCTGATATCCCTCTTTTGCAGTTGTATGTCAAGTAAGTTCGAACCCAGCGTCACAGTTTTCTGCTTTTTTTTCACTTTACTCCCTAGATTATTCATGTAAACCAGACACGCCCCTTTTGTATGAAACTTAACACATCACCCCCTAAACTAACACAGATCTAATCCACCAGGCTTTCGCTATTACAAAGATAGCTATTTATAGCAATGCTAGTGTTAAGGACTTAAGTCCATGTGCTTATAAGATTTTAGTTACTTAGTGAAGGGTATTTTACATTTTTATGTGTTAAAATTATATTTTAGGGGTGGTAATGTAATGTGTTAAACGGAAGGGGTCAAGATGAAATTACTGTTGGTTTGATGATTTCTTGTACGGGTGATTGTTTCAAGTTTTGGTTAATTTGACTTGATTCCGACTGGCTGTCGGATTTTCAGGCATGAAACGGACGATCGTTTGAGGGTACACATTACGGATGCACGGCAGCAAAGATGGGAAGTGCCGTACAATCTCTTACCGAGAGAACTACCGCCGACGCCGTCAAAACATACGAACGGCCGACCGACAGAAACCCCCATGACAGCGACGGAACACGCCGGGAGCGAGTTGATATTCAGCTACATCGCCGACCCATTTTCGTTCGCCGTAAAGAGAAAATCCACTGGTGAGACGCTTTTCAATTCCGCCTCCGACAAATCCTCCCCCTACAATTCCCTAGTCTTCAAAGACCAGTACCTCGAGATTTCAACAACTCTGCCAAAAGATGCGTCGTTGTACGGTCTTGGAGAGAACACACAGCCGCACGGGATTAAGCTCTACCCGAACGAACCGTACACGCTGTGGACGACGGATCAATCGGCGATCAACCTGAACATGGATCTATACGGCTCGCACCCAGTGTATATGGATTTGAGAAACGTCGGTGGGGAGGCCAAAGCACATGGGGTTTTACTATTGAACAGCAACGGAATGGATGTGGTGTACAGAGGGACCTCATTGACGTACAAAGTGATTGGGGGTATTTTTGACTTTTACTTCTTTTCCGGTCCGTCTCCTCTTGCCGTTGTCGATCAGTATACTCAACTTATTGGCCGCCCTGCTCCTATGCCCTACTGGTCTCTTGGTGAGTATACGATTTTTCACAAACATTATAAAAAAAATATACAAAGAAAATCTTTTACGATTTTCTTGTTTATTTAATCAAACTTTGCCCATAAATGTGACACATGTGTAGGTCACCAAATTAATGAAATTTGTCATTTACAAGATACCTACTGGTCTCTTGGTGAGTGTACGATTTTTCTCAAACATTATAAAAAATACAAACTTTGCCCATACATGTAACACATGTGTAGGTCACCAAATTAATGAATTTTGTCATTTACAAGATACCTATTTCCTAGACTAATAACTGAGAATAATTTCGTACCCATCTAATTAAAAATTTATTTAAATTTGTAGGGTTTCATCAATGCAGATGGGGTTACCACAATCTATCCGTTGTCGAAGATGTCGTAGAAAACTACAAAAAAGCTCAAATTCCACTCGATGTTATCTGGAACGACGACGATCATATGGACGGACACAAAGATTTCACTCTCAATTCCCGAAATTACCCTCGCCCAAAGCTCCTTAATTTCTTGAGCAAAATACATTCTCGTGGCATGAAGTATATTGTCATAATCGACCCTGGAATCGGTGTAAATTCGAGTTACGGTACTTACCAACGAGGACTTGCTAATGATGTTTTCATTAAATACGAAGGGAAACCCTATCTGGCCCAGGTATGGCCCGGACCAGTTAACTTCCCGGATTTCCTCAACCCAAAGACTGTGTCTTGGTGGGTTGACGAAATCCGGAGGTTCCACGAGCTCGTCCCAGTAGACGGCCTCTGGATCGACATGAACGAGGCTTCGAATTTTTGTTCGGGCCTATGCAAGATTCCACAAGGGAAACAATGTCCGAGTGGTACTGGGCCGGGATGGATTTGTTGTTTGGATTGCAAAAACATTACAAAAACAAGATGGGACGAGCCACCGTACAAGATCAACGCATCCGGTACATCTGTCCCAGTCGGGTACAAAACTATTGCGACTAGCGCCGTTCACTACAACGGGGTCCGAGAGTACGATGCGCATAGCATATACGGATTCTCCCAGACCATTGCCACACATAAAGGCCTACAAGGCCTCCAGGGCAAACGCCCGTTTATCCTGACTCGATCCACGTTTGTTGGATCGGGTCAGTACGCAGCCCATTGGACTGGCGACAACAAAGGAACATGGGATGATTTGAAATACTCAATCTCCACCATGTTAAACTTTGGTATATTTGGAATTCCGATGGTTGGCTCAGATATCTGCGGGTTTTACCCTGGGCCAACCGAAGAACTCTGCAACCGTTGGATCGAATTGGGCGCGTTTTACCCTTTTTCGAGAGATCACGCGAATTACTATTCACCGCGACAAGAACTTTATCAATGGAAGTCCGTTGCTATATCCGCAAGAAACGCTTTAGGTATGCGGTACAAGTTGCTTCCTTACTTGTACACTTTGACATATGAAGCACACATCACCGGTGCACCAATTGCGCGACCCCTCTTTTTCTCATTCCCAAATCTAACCAAACTTTACAATGTAAGCACACAGTTCTTACTTGGAAGTAGCCTAATGGTGTCGCCGGTTCTTGACAAACATCAAACCAAAATTAGCGTGATGTTCCCGACCGGAACTTGGTACAATTTGTTCGATTTGAGTAAAGTAGTTGTCGCGAAAGAAACAGAGTCGTTTTCCATGCATGCTCCCTTGCACGTGATCAATGTCCATTTATATCAAAACACGATTCTTCCTATGCAAAGGGGCGGGATGATATCAAAAGAAGCAAGAACGACACCGTTTACACTTATTGTGACTTTTCCGGTGGGGGCCACGGAGGGGGAGGCAAAAGGAAAGGTGTATCTCGATAATGATGAGCTTCCTGAGATGAAACTTGGAAATGGTCAATCGACTTGCGTTGACTTTAGTGCAAAGGCTGTGAACGGAGTTGTGAAGGTGTGGTCGGAGGTCCAGGAGAGTAAGTACGCTCTTGAAAAAGGATTGGTTATCGAGAAAGTTACCGTGGTTGGGTTAACAGGCGTAAAAGGGGAAATTTCGGTAGAGGTGGAGGGTACTATGGGGATTTTGGATTTGTCGAAGGTGGAATTGGTTGAAACAGAGCATGAGTTTCACGATGAGTTGAAAGCGAAGGGTAGTGGGAAGAGCAAAATGGTTGAGGTCAAGGGGTTGGATATACCAATTGGTAAACAATTCTCGATATCATGGGAAATGAGAATTGATTGAATGTTAAGGGGTTAATTTGAATTTATGGTGTTCCTTTTTGTAATGTTAATGTCATTTTGTTTCAAGGAGACCAATATGACGTCCTTTTAAATATTCTGTATTTATATTACTCCGTACTAATTTATTAACCTGTGTGTTACACGGTTGGAAAATTAAAAAAAATATTACATGATAAAAAAATTATGTTTAATTATAAATTACCAAACCGTTTATATATTCATAAAATATTTAAAGATATTGTATTTCTTTTTACATAGCGTAGAAAGTAAATTACAAATTTGATCTTTGTGTAAAATTGTCTTTTTTTTAACTCTGATGACTAAAAATGGTTACAAATTGGTTTCTTATTTATAATTTTATAATGATTTTGATCATTGAATGGTTAATTTTAATATCTTATCTCTTAAATTTAAAAAAATACATTTTTGCCTGCCTTTTTTGTTTCATTTTAATGTTCGGTTACTCAATTAAATACCCAAACCGAGAAAAAACACAGTTTAATCAAGACAATTACACAAATATTCTCTAAACTCAAGAAATTAAAAAGAATTAAAACCATTGGCAACTATGGAAAGAAATAGAAACATAAACGAACTTGAAATATAATAACCTCTGATCAATTACAAGGACATGATATTTTGTTGCATAATATTAAACAAATCCATTAAAGTATAAAAGTTTCTTTCCATGGTAAAGATGCATTTTGTTTTGTGATTGGCAATGATGATCTTCATACACAAATTTCTTCCACGACAAACCTACATACCTAATGACGTCATACACGATATTAACAAAATACCACAGTGATAATATAAAAATAAAGTCATGATAATAGCAACAAGGGTAAAAAATAATATGCAGTAAATATTTATTTCTTTTAGAAACCACTTTTAATAATAAAAAATGCTTCTCATGTATTTATCTTCTTTGTTAAACCTCTTCCAGGTATACTCGCCACCATTTCTGTTGCTTCTCAAGCCTTATTTTGGTTCAGTTTCATGACTAATTTGACAAAGTCCACTAACAACGATCTCACTTTTTTCTTCTTTTTGTTCCGTTTTTCCTCCTGGAAACACAACCTAATACACTCGTCCAAGTACAACATTCTTATGAACGCTACATACTTTGATATTTCCACTCAATTATATCATTCTAATTTCAACTTATTTGTTATTAGGACATTGTAGTTTGAAAATTTACTCAATTAGACACAAAAGAAAATTTCATATTTTAAATTCCAAAATGACAAAAACGACATCGTAGATAGTCTGGTGGCTTGGTCCAAGGAAGGTGGTTGGGACGGTCAACGCATTAGTGGTGGTGCGTTGTGCCCATAAAGTTCCAAACTATGCAAAATCAAGTTGTAGACATCTTCTTTTTATCTTCCTCGATTTGCTGCAATCAACCATTTTTAAACAACTCCAACTATCAATATAAGAAAATAAAAGGTAGAAACTTACCAAGAGGCTTAGATGCAACTTGATACAGCCATAAATCAATCCTTCAAACCTTTATTTTTCATTACAATTGTCAATTTCGATATTAGATTCCAAAAGTATCGTCTATATTGCCTCTGCCAAATCCAACAAACAACATGAATTAAAAGTAAGATCATAGAACGCTGAATGTGACAATAAAATTAAGATGCTTTAAAAAACACAATGATAATAGGATATAGAAAAAGAGTATACATTGAGTGATGAATCAACCTGAAAGTGAAATTCAAAAACCAATTGTCAGATTTAACGCAATTATAAGTATTCTTATTTTGTAGCACCGCCACAAAAACGATAAACTAAATAGATGTTGCAGAAAGAGACAAATATCATTAAAATCACCAAATGTATGAGAGAATTCCATCATAACAAAATTTTCATGAAATTAAAATAAACGGTGTTATCTAAACGCGAAGAAAACAACTTGATTGCTTCAACTTACGCTAGAAACATGTTTTTCACCAAGCCCACATTGCAAAATTAGTCTTATTTGGACATTGTAATTTAACAAATCTACCGAATGGGCGAAAAGTAATCAAGCTAAAACAATATAATAATAATAAGTTATGAGAATGGATATTTTCAAGTATCTTCCTAATCACATTCATTCAAACCATTCAACCTTTCCCACTACATGGAAACTAAAACCAAGACATGCATGCTTGTCACTGATCTATCCACATCAACATCAAGATTAAGTTGTTAAGGACCAACCTCAACTCTCGAAGTTAATGGGACCCAATTTGAAGATTAAAAAAACATGTATGTAGAGAAGAAACCAAATCCAAAATGAACCATTTTAAATTTAAATTAAAATGTAGAGAAATGAAAAGAGAAAGAATCATACACTTGCAGCTGAAGTTGCAGGAGTTCTAAAAAAATAGTTTCGCAATTGACCCGAAGTAACCAACCAAATCAATAATTTTGTATAATCAAATAATATAAATGCACTAATATGTGCATAATTGAAGAAACATAGCCATATACATTCATCTCTCTAGAACAACATATCTACCACTTTGTAGTCACTTCATGCCACATAATCAAACCTCTTTTTGTTGATTTAGGTAATCAAGAAAGAAAAAAGCAGATGAAAATGATGAACCATGTATAGAAAAAGATATAAGTCGATACATATAATCATTCATAAAGAAAACTTACCTGATGATCGAGACTAAAAAGAGATAGCAATCAAGTTTGTCACTTCCTTTTGTATCATGAAAAGGAGACTGTGAGACATGAATTCCATAAGAAAAGTGCATCCTTATGAAAAGGTCAGAGGAAGAGAAGGAGCGAGAGTGTGGATGTAAGGATGAGGGGCTGATAGGGTGGAGTAAAGGGATTGTTAGTGACAATTTCTAAATTTAGGGATTTAAGTTTAAAATCAATGCCTAATTTCATATTTTACAGTTTGAATACCATAAATCACGACATCCAATGTTGGAAGAAGTATGGGAGATATAAATGGTTGAAACTCCAATTTAGGACGCAGCATGGGAGATACAACCAACATCATCTTCATTAGGTGCAAAAAAATTGGTTCAGCAATGGTAAGAGTTAGTGTAGAAGAAGTTAACATTTAAAAGTTGAAGAACAGTGTAAAGAACAGTTACTCCTAACGATTTTCCAAACAATTTCGCAGAATTACCTGATGTGACAGTATGAGGATGCAAAACTCCGACCTAATACTCTTTTGGATCATGAATGATGGTGATGCAGGCGGATGGTGATGAAAAAGATTAATGGTTTGTGGTTTAAAAGGGGGGAATGGGTTGATTGGGGGAGAGATAAGGAGAGCCGAGATTTGTGGCATAGATTAAGGGTTTTGAAACAATTTCTCGTATATAGAGGGTTTCCTGAATTACCGTGATTGATATTGATGGTTACAATAAGAAAGAACAATTCAAATATGGTCTTCTGATTTCTTGTATATGGTTTCCTTAATTACCGTGATTTATATTTGAAACCTTTTCCTGAATCATTGGGATTCAAATAAAAACCGTTCGGTTTTTCAAATAAAATGGAATTTAATTTTCATAATTATTGACCTGCACAAAAATGGGCGGGAAATCAAAATGCTAAGGAACGTGAGGGTGCCAAGTGGCAATAAAATGGTCTAAAAAATGCCATGTGGCACTTATAGCTTTCTTTTATTAGATAGGATAGATAGATCTCTTATATTATTCAACTTATAGCATGCATTATTCATGTGTTGCTATACGATTTGCATTTTTCTGACCGAATCTAGAACATATTCGATTATACTTTAAGATTTGAAGCACGTTTATAACTTAACTAGGAATAAGCAAGCATAATATACAAGGCCGGTCCAAAAGTTTTTAGGGCCCGGGGCGAGAGGAGAAACAAAGGCCTCAAAATTTTTTTAGCAAAAACCATTTATAAAAAAAATATTTTTTAGCGTTTTTCATAATGATAGTTTTAAAGATATATATAGTTATAAAATTACAAGTAGTCGTTTTTTAATACCTTGGTGTTTTCCTTCAATATTTGGAACTATTGTCATAACCTTGATACTTATATAATCATATTAAGATGTAATAATTTCAATGCATCTAATAATTCATTAAAAATTCTTATCCCCGTAGTACCATTTGTTTTTTAAAAGTTATATAAATATTCAACAACTTGTATTTGTTTAAAGACAAATATATACATATATATTATATAGGACATACAATTTTGGGCCCCCTAAGACGATAGGCCCTGGGCGGTCGCCCGTGTTGACCACCCTCAGGAACGGGCCTGATAATATAGACGTATCATCAAAATAATAGGAATGGGCCAGAAAAGAAAAATCACGCACCATAAAACTTTCATAAATTTTTTTAGGGGTTGTATTTTAACAAAGATTATAAGCATTGGTATATGACAAATCCGTCATTAAAAGTATTATCGACGGATTTTCAACAGATTTACATTAATTTATTTTTGACAAAAAATTTAAGGGGCTGTGCGTGCTATCTCGGACTCTATAATGGGTCTGTACATGCAAAATAACATATTATCTACTCTTATTAAGATAACAAAAGTATTTTGTTTTTCATTTTAAAATCATATCTTAAATAATATCTTATTGAAACCAATTGTATTAAATTATTCCTATAGTTACAATTAACCCATTTTTTTATTTTAAAATCATATCTTAAATAAGATCTTATTGAAACCAATTGTATTAAATTATTCCTATAGTTACAATTAACCCATTTTTTTATTATAATGTGGTTGAATTTGCATGTATAATTTAGGTTGTGCATTATAAAACTAAAGTTCTAGTTTTGTACTATAACAATCAAGTAAAAGTACTGAATGAGCTAATAATAAATAAAATGAAATTAATCAAATTTAGGAGGCTAAACTCGCTATGTCTAATGTTTATTATTTCAAAGACATGTTCAATTACAACAAGGAGCACATCTTTATAAGAAAAAAGTTTATGCAGTAACTGCACAACAAATGTAACAACTTTAGAATTGCACGTAAATAGGATGTTAAAAGTGTAATACATGTTTTTTGAATGAAATGAAAAGTTACGTCATTTGTATGTGGGACAAAGGTAATTTAGTCCAATGTGATAAATATATGATTTAGTGACTTAAACACCCATTAAATGAGTTACTATAAGTTTATATGTTCATTTGATACAAGTAATGCGTGCATAAGGGTAATTTTGGAAAGGATAAAGAAAGCCAAATTTTACACAAAATGATAAAAGTGTCATTTTCAAAGCTATAAAACATTAATAAAGTGTAAGGGAATTAACAGGAAGATAGTTGAAATGGATAGTAGATATGTTAGGCTAATCAAGGCAAAACGAATCACTCTAAAACAATTTCTAATGAAGAATTTATGAGTTTGCAAAATTAAGCAAAATCAAAACGGAAGCGGATGGAAATATGAACATTTTTCAATGAGTCATGTTTGAGGCTTAATAAATTGGGAGCTGGAATTGGAATTCATGAGAGCAATGACGGAGGCAACAGGGGGACATGTCGGTGAGTCAAGTTTTCGTTGATATCACAATACCTTGAGAAATAGATAATTTATTATTTGATTATATTCAATAATATACACAAATCTTCCTAATTGTTACTTTAGTCCACCACCTCCCCCTAATGGGCCATAGCTCAAATTATTTTAACTTTCATGGGTTATATGCGAATTTGTTACTCAAAGTCTACGGATGAAATACGTAAGATTTATGAGTTCACGACCTATTAAGGTATTATCCATTAACCATTGTTATCGCTAATCAGTAATCATTTATTTTTTCTGCTGCAAATTCCAGTTTCAAGAAGACTAGAAGAGGTAATTTTAACTTTTTGTTAGTTAGTACATATTTAGTTTTTCCTTAACATATGATTGATATTTTCTTTTAATCAATATAAGTTGTGATTAACAATATTATTATGATTGGTTTCATATGATCCATTCTTGCAAATATCGATGTAGTTCTCTTTAGACAAATTTTTCTTTGTCAATTTCATTTGAAATTTAAAGGTTGGATTACGTTATTAAAATATAATTTATATTTTAATATCTTATTGTAAAATCCTAACTCCAACCCTACATGAGAGCAAACTTTCTAAATTAAAGTTGTAGTTTATATAAGAAATAGTACATAGGAAAAAGAATTAAACAAAATGGATATGATGTATGTTTGTTTAAAATGGCAATTTCCAACATATGACATGATGAAAATTTCCAACCCTTATGTTCATTATTGTATAACTCGAAATTCAAAAACTTTCAGTACATGAAAGTTGTATTATTCGTGACATTATTCCCATAGCAAAAGAATCATCAAATTTATATCTCATATCAAGGATAAGGACTTGAAGTTAACAGCAAAATTCCATGAAAGGTTAAATAGCTAGAAAATTTTCTAACTTTGGGAAAAGCTCAAATTTGCACTAAGTACCTACTTTGGAACGTAAAAAGTATAACTTTCGATGTCCAAAATTCGATTATATATCAATGGAAAGCTACTAAGATAAAAACACAATGCAAAAATCAGGTCAAACAGCGTTCATATTAGCAAGTGACGAAGGTTTAAAGATAGGATTTACTAGGTGGAGTAGGGTTAAGTTACTAGTTGCGTCAAAAGCGAGTTTAGGCCAACTCTCACCCACTCTTAGGGCGTTTGAGGGCATGAGAGAGATCCTCAAGACCCGAAATCAGAGTTTGGGTTGGTTTAAGTTGGGTTTTCGGAAAAACGCACAGAGTTTGGTTGTTGACATCATTGAGCCTAAAATACCTACTTTTGATGTTTTCAATACTTTAGAACATTTGAGAGCTTGGGTTAAACTTCTTGGCGCATTAAGTGTATGCAAAACTTTAATCCATGAGAGATTTAAAGGCAAAGTAAAGGGATTTGTCATTCAAGCCAAGAAATCAAGGTAAGAAAACACTCTTTCTTTTGTATAAACTAAATTTTATAAGTCTAGGATAAAACTATGTACCCTAATTATAAAGGTTTGATTCTTTGGTTAGGTTGAGATTAGATAATCATGAAACAAGTTGAGTAAACATGTTACTCACAAGAAATAATATGTATTGGACATGGTTACATAGTCGAATATTCATGAGTTAGATTGAAAGTATAGAAGCCTGAATAAATAGATTTATTGATGTTATCATAGCTTGATAACAAGGATATTAGTACAAGTTGCCTATGCCATTTATACATATTGAAGTAGGTCATATTATTAGATACAAATTTATCAAAAGAATAATCACATTGGTTAAAAACAAATGAACTAATTATGTACAAAGAACATGGTTTATAGTTAGAAACGTTGTTAATCTATTAAGAGCATAGTGGATCAATTCCATATGAATTAACAAAGAAAAAGAGAAGGATAAGGACAAGGGGAAAATATTAGCTAGTTAACCTAACTAACAAGGTGAGTATATATGGAGCTTTTTACATAGAGTACATGTCACAATTGCAATGTTTTCATGACAAATATTTTACTAGATATTAAATTGATTTTGGTACAAAGTGTACCCAATATTATATGTTGAATTTACATGTGGTATTTTACATCATGTCTTGAGTAATTGTTATAAAGAAGGACATGGCATTGAATGAATATGGAGTGTATGCATTTGGAAAAGTTTGTGTGTCGTATGATCATGCATACATAAGAATGTCATTGCATTTAGTATTGGTAGTATGTTTAGATATATATCTCAATGAGGGAATGATGGCACTTTGATGCCTAATAGCCTCCAAGGTCATAGCCTTGGAGGAGCAAGGGTATGAACTCCCCAATCACCGTTGTGGATTAATACGGTATTTGCAAATGGTAAGGACCCGATGTATCCAACAATAGACTATGAACTCCCTAACTCTTGTGTGGTTGAAAATCATGCATTGCATTACATCTTTCATGATATATCTTATGTTTGAGTTGGTACTTTGTCAATCATAGTTTTCAATCACAAATATATTGAAAGGATTGTATAAGTGCTTTTGTGTCTCACGATACGAAAGTCTTAGTATTCTTTCTTACTAAATTGACATGTACTTAGGTGCGAAAAATAAGTAAAAGTGATCTAGATGACATAGTTAGACTTGTCGATTAGGATATATGCTTTTGGATCTTAGAAGTGGAAAGAAATACTTTAGAATATGTATTTTGGATTATGATAAAATGTTGACATGGATATGATGCGGCGGTAAGAATGTCTCATGAGGGTCATAAACTTTTCCTTTTTGTTTAAAAATACCATTAAACATATTAAATTGTTCAAAAGACGTCATTTGTGGACATTTCCAACATTCCTAAACTCATCTCTGACAATCATCTGCTATACCAACTTCACAGGTAGTAACTGACGATGAAAGCCTCTTTAAAAAATATTTCTTTTACATAATTTCTACCATCTTCCCTATCTAAAAGCTCTCTCTTTGGATTTCTTTAGCCCTCAATGGCATGTACCGACTACTTTTCTTGCCAATGGCGTTTCTTTGTGTCTGTCGGTGTGTTTCCTTATCTGTGTTTGTGTTCAAGTGTTTAGAGACATATGCATTATGGATACCACATGTATTATCAGAACAAAAAACATCAAACAATACAAGAAGTAACAAAAAATCATTAAACATTCTTATTAATAAAAACATAAATGTCATGTTGCTTTTTTAATCTTCAGTGCTTATACGGACATGTTCAAGGACTGTACGGCTTCGTCACCAATTCTGTTTTCTTCAACAAGATAGATCATTGTCAAATCCCTTATATGACTAGCAGAAGCACCCTTGAATGCATTTAATTATTTTCTTATTTTCTTGAGTTGAATGAATGAAAGCTTTGTCAACTTTAAGCTTTAAGAAGTATAACATTTGTTTGTCACTATAATATTGGGAAAATAATGCCAACTGGGAATCATAATCTTGAGGGGTTAGAATTTTCATGTTGAAGGATGAGCTGGATGATGAAAAGGCGATGTTGAAGAAGGAGTTGGATTATGAATAAGCCATGTTGAAGGAGGAGTTGGATTGAATGTTTGCTTATATGTAATAAACCCTAATGTAGCAAAGAGGGACCAAAATGTTTACTTGTAACTAGTAAACCACAAAAATAGCATTAAATGTATACTTAAAAGTGTTAAGAGAAGCCACATAACCGTCTTCTCTTCAATGTATTTAGCTCTTAAACCCTCATAAATTGAAAAGCCACCAAACTTTTCAATGCATTTAACTCTTAAACCCTTCTAAACTGAAAAACCACATAATAGCCTTGTGTTTAGTGCTTATCTTCTGTGTATTTAGCTCTTAAACCCTCGTAAACTGAAAAGCCTCCAAAACATTTATTCAATATCATGCAAGCGTCTTCTTCATGTATAGGCAATAATGAGGCATTAATCTCCCATTTCTTTATAAGCAACCAATATTAGTAAGAATATTCATAAACATTAATCCCATAGAAAATCATAGTAAAGAAAACTCCTTATATAAAAAAAACGGCAACCTCATCCTTCTATGAGAATTACTAACTTGTTCTTAAAGTCGATCAAGATTTAAGGAAGGATAATCAATTAAAGAAAGAAGTTTTGAGTATGTAGGAAGAAATAACTTCATTGATTGGACAGAAGAAAAGAATAATCAGACAACTTCGTGTCTTTCCTTACTACACCAAAATGCTTAGTACAACTCTACTTAAGTGACTCGGTACAAAAAAAAAAGTGTAGAAACTCTTTGTCTTGTTCAAGACGTGGAGGTTCTTGATGCAATGATGGAGAAAAAGATGACACTCCTTGAAAAGCTCAAGAATATAGTATATGTTTGTTGTTTAAGTATATATTCTCTGTATAAGTTTAAAGTTTAAATATATGTTTTCTTTTCCTTATTTTATTACATATATATACCATGTTCGTGTCGTATATGATGTGAGAGAAATAGAGGGGGAGAGAGTGTGTGTGAGATAATCTTAAACAAAACAAAGTTTATCATCACTAACCCAATTAAGCAAGCACAATAAGTATTAATGTATTAGTCAATTTATTTTAAGGAATCAAAGTGCATGAGTTTTAATATGCTAATAATATAAAAAGGTTTTAAAGAGTATAATGCTATATATGGATGAATTTTCTTGTCCAAGTCTGAAAAAAAAATTAATGGATTTAAGGGAGTGATATGTAGGTATTTTTTTCTTGATCAATGCATGTAGTTTATTATCATCCATCCCTAAAATGTCTTAATTGATGGTTAGAGAGAGAGAGAGAGAGAGAGAGAGAGTTAGAGAGAGAGATGTGTAAGTCATCAAAATAATCTAATGAGCAAATTTTTAAAAAAAAAAAATTTGAACAATTTAATAAGTTTAATGATGTTTTTTAAACAAAGGAAAAATACATGCTCTACCACATCATATCACATGTCAATATATTATTTTCGGGAGGAAAGTTGTGGAAACCTATAATAGCCGGTAGTAATGATGTTTTCTAGACATTTAACAAATTTAATTATATAACATGAAAGAAAAAATTTTAATGATATTTTTTAACAGAAATTAAACATTATTGTTACATTGCTAAGTCATTTTTACCTAGATTTGTAATTTATTAGTCCTTCATCGTCTTAATATGTTTTCATCCTGCATGAAAAAGAAAATCGAACCCAAGACACATGTGAACATCTTTTGTGGTCTGAAGATATATAATAACAAGATATAATAATATATTTTACATGTGTATATTTAATTAATACCTTATCTATATTAAAATAACAGAGATATATAAATAAGCATACAAAAGAGTTGTTTGGCATTTACATGTTAATCGCCGTTCAAAAAAAAAAACTAAAATGACAATCCTCAAACACAAAACCCCAGGACCCAAACTCCCAATAAAGTTGTGGTTTGAAGAAACAGAAGAAGTAATTGCCCTTCATGTGGGCCGAAACGGGCTCTGGCCAACTACTTCTAAAATTCTAATTCTAAGTAAAAGAAAAGCATAATTCATTTTATTTGCGAACTGGACTATATTTGGATTTTGGATTTTGGATTTTGAGTTTTATCAAGCTTTATTTTACCAAAGCATACTTCTATTTTTGATAATTAAACTCCGAATAAATTACAGTTTTGGTCTCTCAAGTTTACCAAATGTTGCATTTTAGGACAAACTATTGGAAATTGAAGCTGGTGTTCCTTAAGGTTTGTGAAACGCTACAAATCGGTCCATGAGTCATATAAAAAGACTATCTTGCCCTTTCTAATTTTTTTCTTTGAATTTATTATTTAATTTATTAATAAAAAAATTCAAAATACCCCCACCCGCACCCGTACGTCTCTCTCTTTACTGTCAAAATACATATGTGAAATCAAATACTAATATCCAACACCTAGATGTTGAAACAAATCAATTAGAATATAATCGAGCAATTAAAACAAACTAATGAACATGTATGAAATTCAAGCTTAACCAAACAATAATAAACGATGAATTTGATTATACGAGAAGGATAAAAGAGGTCGAACCAATATCAGATCAAAGAGAGTCTCTGGATCCACTTTTACAAACTCGGAATCAAACGATTTCAGATCCTCCTCAGCTGTCTTATCATCGGTCTTCGGTGTCTCCACATGTTTCTTACAATACTCGATAACCTTCAATAGGATCTTGCTTGTGACGTTAGGAAGCGGGATGCTGGTGTCGGCGCAGTCATCTTCGCTCATATGTTTGATCGTTTGTGATTTCGCCAGAGAGTAGGTTTCCACGGAGGATGATTATACGGAATTGAGTTAAACTCTCGATGGAGTTCACTTGATTTATTTAGGTTTCCACGGAGGATGAATATGCAAAATGTGTTCCATTAACCTCTTCAGAGTATTCCCCCTAAATTATCGTGCTTCAAGATCCAGCAATGGTGGAGAGAATGAAGACGATGAACCCTCCTTCGATCTAGCATGGCCCCATCTGCACCAAGAACAGAAGCTATTGTAATTCTGCGATTGAGGGTTTTTTTAGAGTTCAGGAAGTCCGCCACCACTTGGAGAGCTTGTAACTTCGGTAATTTTATCTTCTTTATCGGAACCAGATTCTACAATTGAGTTTTTCTGCATTCATATATACAGATCGGTAAGAAAACATAGTTGAGGAATGTTTTGATTGGTTTAGACTTTAGGGAGAAGAAGCGAGAAAGAGGGAAGCACTAGATACATTGATGAAAATTGCAATGCGTTTACGCCTGATTAGTGGTCTACTTGATAGGAAAACTGCTTACAATTAGGGTTCATGGCTAACACTGTGTGGGCTAACCAACCGAAACAACTTTCATACATCATCTTAAAAGTGTTCTGTATCAATTTCATCTTAATTATAGCTCCTGACTATAGAGTGTAGTTCATTCCGGTTATAAAATGTCGACGCAATTTACCAATGATTTGACATTCTCCTACAATTATAGTTGAACTTCGATGTCAGAATATGACTCATCAAATTCATGATTGATACAAGTTTGTGAACCATAAAACATATGACGCAGTTTTTTAGAAAAAAATATCTTATTTTCACTTTCGAATTCATATTCAAGAGCAATTTTGATTTGGAACGTAGGAGATAACACGAAAAAACTTCAGTCGCTAATTCTTATGCAAGCTTTGATGCAAAAGGCAGAAACAGTTCAACAAATTATCCATGAGAGAGAAAGAGAGACGTAAGGGGTGGTGTGGGGTTATTTTTAATTTTTTTCATTAATAAACTAAATAATAAATTTAAAGAAAAATGAAAAAGGAAAAAGAAATTAAAAAGGGCAAGTTAGTTTTTTTACTTGATCCAGGGACCGATTTGTAGCGTTTCACAAATCTTAGGAACCACCAACGTAAAATGTCATATTTGGTAAACTTGAGGGACGAAAACTGTAATTTACTCTTAAAGTCGGTTACATTATTTTTTTACTTTGACAATTACTTAGCTTCTTGCCAATTACTTTTCACATATATAATTCGACCATTCAAAAAACATTAGTTTTCACTTTGCTAACGTCAACATTATTTTAATAATACGAAAATATTTAAATAAAATCATGAAATAAGAATAACTGAACCAGATGCAAGTAGCCACTTATCATATTCAATGGTACCATTTTGTTTAATTAAAGTAATTAGGGTTTAAACCGTCTGTGCGATGCTGTGGAATATCAGTATATTGAAAAACACAGCCCGGCAAATTTATATAGTTTTATGGTGATGATCTTGAGCCAACCATTTTAATCATATAAAATCAAGCAACAGAACAACTGTAATTACATTCAAACGTTTGTTAATCTTTTATCATCTTTACGAAATAAGAACATAAGCAGGGTGCTGAAAAAATTAGAGGTCCCAAAATAACATTTTACAAAGCGGACCATAAAAGTATAAAAATAAAGTTTCTCTCTTAACAATTACGTATGGAGGAGACAAACATAAATAAAATTTGAAATATCATATTTGGTACAATGCTATAAATAACAATTAATAAAAATTAATATTAAGGTAAATGAAAAATATAAAAACAAATTATGTAATGGACGAAAATACCAATAATGTAACTTTAAAATATAATTAGGGACCGGAATCGCAACCTACAAAATAACAATAATATAACTTTATAATAAATAAGGATGAAAACAATTAATTCGAAATTAGTTGAGGGAGAAAATGTAAATATAAAAGTTTGCTATAAGAAGAGTCCAAAATGCTATTTCCAAATAAAAGGTTATTTGCATTTTGTATCAAATTCATTAACAATTGTACTATGATCTGAATTTAGTATTTTTTATTCTGAAAAATGTCAAACGAAATGAACATTAAACTTCCCTCACATACACGATTTTCAAATTAATATATATATATATATATATATATATATATATATATATATATATATATATATATATATATATATATATAATATGTTGTGATAAGAAAATAAAAAATATTGTTATTTCTTGCATCTAATTAACAACGATAAACTTGTTCATACTATACATTTAAACTATGATGGAGAGGGGCAAAAGTGTAAACTATGAAAGCTTAATGAAATAATTGTCAAATAATGTCATTTGTTGGAAGTTAGAAACTAGGAGGGACCACGTTCACCAAGTGACCAAAGTCTTAGAGATAAATATGTGTCTTTCCCTGTTTAGAGAGAAATCAATACCAAAGAGAAAAAGAATCGAGACATAGCAATTTTATGTATAAACAGAAGATCTAGTGATGCTTTTAGTATCTAGATTCCTAAACTCCATTAAATCTTCACTTGTTTGTTTGTTATGGAGTTTAGTGATGATTTTAAGCGTTGAATCTCCATCATAGTGGCAATCATGTGTGATCATTATAAAGATGAGATTAAACTTTTTTTCAATGTTTAGAAACCATTTTCAAGCAAAGAATTTCTTAAATCACCATGAGGTTAACATATGGATTCATAATTGGCTTTCTAAGTTGATTTAAGGCTTCAATGGCGGATTATGAATATGTGATACAATTTCAATGCACTATAGTTCATCAAAACTTATGAAAATGTCATGAGTTGAAGTACCATGACAATTTGGACCTTAGATGTTGATGATTATTTTTATAAAAGGACTAATGAAAATGATTTTGGAATTTTTTTAAAGTAAAAGGCGTTAATCAAGTTTTGAGATGTTCTGACTTAATAACCATCAATTCCCAAGCTATGAATCCAATGGAATTTGAATACTTAAAGTTTATTAAGATGTTTAGGAGTTGTATTAATAATGATTAAGTGATTAGAATCACCTTGGTATAACTAGAAACAAACTAGAACTCACGACTTTATTATATGTGTATTGATGTCTATATGAGCATTACTTGAGGTCTTTAGATGTTTAAACGTCTTAATCATTAAGTTATAGATATGAGATAATGGAGTATGTTATTTTTTAATTTAGAAAGTACTAAAATGTATCAGTAATACTTAAAATGAGATTATATGAAGGCAATATGCAACGGGAGCAAGTATAGGGGCTAAAAGTGAAAATAATGGATCGTCTATGTGTGCACTGGTCACATGGGCCATGCGAAATTCCTTCACAAATCAACACGGGCTGTTTGTAAACCAAGAGAAGTTTACATGTTAGTTGTAACTTGAGTTTTCCTCACTTGCTTGACCTCTAATTTCTTCCACTGTTCACAAAAAGATTGAAGATGAACATTTAGATTTTAGTCATTATGTAAACTATTTTGTCATATCAATAGGTGGTAATTAAGAAGTATGATATCTTGGAATATGGGGATAACATACCCAACTGTTGAGGTGCATTTATTGGGAGTACATGTCCCTATCTTACTTTGTTGTTTTTACGAACTGATTCCATACAATATACTTTAATGTGTAATGTGTTAATATATGTATTATTTATGCATTCGATGAAACTTAGTTTTGGACATATTGGAGTTGCTTTGTCGTTTTCTCAAGCATTTGTCATCCTATTTGTGCATTCATATAGGATGGTAGACTATGAATGTCACTCATTATATATGCAGAATTTGACCTTATTTGAAGTGATTATATTTCTAGATAATCAACACTATACATAAGTAAGGCTTGCTTATGTGGTGCATGTGCAATGGTTTACATGTCAACTAGTTCGTAATTGGGCATCTAAAAGGATATAGTTGGAGCGATTTTCTACAACGTTGAGTGATTCCACTATGGCAGTGCGATGCTTCTATGGTTGAGCATATTTAACCATATTTGTGAGTATGGACCTTTGAGATGGATTTGGGTGTCGAGATAGATGTATATTGCATTATTACCATCATTTATTGTTGGAATTATTACACTTTGTTTTGTTGTACTTTATTGGAACTTGTTGATATTATTCTACTTTCGTTGTTGGTTTAAAGTGATTTTTAGAGGTTTGATTTGAGTCAAAATGATTGCCATCATTCATACTTATAATAAGTCAACCTTGGGTATTCTCATTAGGTATTTATTTCCTAACTTATTTTGTCATATACTCAGATTGAAGACTTAGAGACTTTAACTCCATATAGCAAGGAAATTAAGTAGGTCACGAATTGTATGATTTTATTTGAACGATGTGATGTTACTAATTGATTCTACATCGCGTTATTTAAAATTTATTATATTTTGAACTATGAGACTGTATGGTTTTTCGCAAATTAGAACTTTTAATTATTTTTGATTTAAAAATCAAATGGTTTTAAAAGGTACTTTAAACTACTTTCATGAGGGATGTTTCACTTTGGTAACATATGACATAATTAGAAATAATGTATTTCAATTTGGTAAGCTATGTTATTTTTATTTGTGATATTTGGAAAGTTCTAGTATTACGTTTAGATCGTACGAAGTTTTTGATGTTATCAAAGAAATTTTATTGTTGCTATTTTGTTAAATCCAGGTTGTTTCTTGAGAAAATTATGAGTTCCCTATTATTCAGTCACTTCATCTACATTTGTGCATTAATGGGATGTTTGTGATTGTTTATTTGAAATGTTTATTAACTTATTATGGTGATACATCATAGATAAGGATTTTTAAGTGTTTAGTGGGAGAAGTTAAAAAGCACTTAACTTAACAAATCAACTTTTTGATTAAACTCCGTTTTAACATATAAGCTAATAGACAAAGCATAAATTATTTTAAATAAGCAATAAGAAACACTTCCTAAATAGCAATTATATACATTACACATAGGCATTGTTAAATGAAAAATAAATAACATATCATTCAATGAAGTTTTTCAAAATAAAAAGGTAAATTTGAAAGAGTTTTGTAAAAAGGAAAAATATGTACTATTTTTTAGGCCAACAAAATTATATAACCAAAATATTAACATGTATATCGTGCTATCATATTCAAATTAACAGGGCGTCACTACTCGAATGGATCATTTTAATTCACGATATCCTTAAAAAAACCTTTCAATAAACAACATTAAAATAAATGTCTTAATTGTTATTAGGGCAATATGTGAAAAAAAGCATATTTTGACATTTTTTTCGGTTTAACTACTTATATTTTATTTTTTTAAACCTTTTAAAAAAAACTAACTACTATTCGTCATATTTTGAAAAAAAATTCACCACAACCACTATAACCCTGTTACAGTTACAGGTTATCATATGATAAATTTGACAAGTTTTTTTCTACTAAACCATTACAATTTATATTTTTTTTCTAATTTGACAACCATAATAAAAGTAACTATTTTTTGTTAGAAAATATCTATAAAGACGGAGTTTGTTGGATTTTTATTTTTTTATTTTTGTAATTTGCTAGAAATATTTATTTTAATAACATACTAATATATTTTTATAATGTAACCATTCTTGACCTATAAACAGGTATATTCGTAATTTGTATTTTTTATATTTTTATATAAGTCAAAAAATATAGAAACATGTTATTATAAGTTAAACGATCAAAATAAAAAAAATGTTATTATGATAACAAAAAAAATTCTAAAAGATTACAAAAATACAACTTTAAAAAACATTTTCTAACAAAAGAATAAAAAATATAAAAAACTGTTATCGTGTTCAAATTAGAAATAATGGTTAAATTTAGTATCTTTATTGAAAAATTAGGTTATAAACCCGTGTGATACACGGTTGATCAATTAAAATAACATAGATAATCTGAAAATGTATATTTTTCAAAGTACGATGCCAATAAAGAACTTTTTTTGCAAACTTTTTTTTTTTTGCAAACTTCATATTTATGTACAAAAAAATGAAACTTTTATCGATCATGTAAAAAGAATCTGAAAAAGTCTTTTTTTTAAGTATGATGTTATTAATAAAAATTATAGATTATTAATTAGAATAAATAGATTATTCATCTCCTTCAAGTTCTCTATGGTGGTGCCTATGCAACTTCATTCAGTTTTCTATCAATTTTAGGGTTAAATACCTCATAAAGTACATTGTTATTCTTGACATTAGCATAAAGGTTAGATACACAACATAACAATCCAAAATTGTCATATTTTTGTCCTTAATAGCATTGTACTTTGGGTTGTTGTTTTATAATAACATTGTACTTTGGTAAATTTGTTAAAAAAACATATTTCACAATGTACTTTGGTAAAACGAAAATTTGAGTTTTTGTTTTAATATAGAAATTTGAGTCTTTGTTTTAATAGCTATTATGGAAACAATTTGGAAAAACATAATTTTTTAACATTTCTAATTGTTGTCCTTAATAGCAATGTACTTTGAGGTTTTGTCTTAATATAGAATTGTACTTTGGTAAATCTATTAAAAACATATTTACCAATGTACTTTGGTATTTTAAAACAAAAACCCAACATACATTGTTATTATGAAACAAATTGGAAAAACAAATTTTTTAGCATATCTAATTCTTATCATTTATGCAGATGGATTTTATTGAAATCAATCTACATGGTGTCATGACAAATCAATTATATCTATTATGTTTTTTGTAAAGAAGAAGGGCTTCACTTGTTGTACCCTGTATTGCCCCACCACCTGGGCCTGTAAGAATATGACATATTTGTCCATAATTCTGGCTACATTAATTTGTAATGAGAAGAGAGAGAACAGGTCGAACTCTATTACCTTTGTAAAGGAAATCATTGGGAAGTTTGAGTATATTAGCAAGCCAATCAAGGACTATCATTTCGGGTTCTGTAGCAACTAGAGAAGTTATCCAACTAAACACTACAATTCTTGCACTCAACTTGGTTGAGAACAAAGAAACTCTCGATATTTTTGTAGTAATTAGCAATGAAATCTACCATCTTGTGGCCATGTTCTCTGAGTTGCTCTGCGTCCATTGCATTTAGATTCAACCCATTCTCCCTGTCACATTTTAACCAAACAGGTAGCAAACGTATGTTAAAATCAGTTAGGCAAAATCATCAAACAGCATATATGCATTGAAGAAACATGAAAGACTCACTACAACACTTAGATTTTGCTGATGATTTGGTGAAAATCGCAACGGAGAAGCAACAAAGAAAATAGTGGGTGAAGCAGAGTCACCAGGGGGAAGACGAAGTCTTAATTGAGAGTAAACAATATGCCAAAATTTTGAACAAGTAGATGTTGTGACCTTTGATCCACCGAAACGCCGAAGAGGTTGTCGTTCCCGTTTCCGATACCTCTAGGAAACAGATACGCCATAGAAACGGCTGGTAATGTTTCTTAGAGACAGGAAACGTATATGCTCAAGTTTCGGTAAAGTTTTCGATTTCTCTATTAGGTTTTCCGGTACTAAGGACTAGATTAGAAGGGCGCAATGGGAAAACTAAGGCGTATTGAGTACCTGGATTTTAAAACTTGAACCATCTGCATAAGGAGAGGCGGCTGAAAGTAAGAAAGTGTAACGACAGAGAGAGAGAGAGAGAGAGAGAGAGAGAGAGAGAGAGAGAGAGAGAGAGAGAGAGAGAGAGAGAGAGAGTGTGTGTGTGTGTAAGGAGAGGCGGCTGAAATTTTCAGAGAAACCCTAAACATTTTTTTAATAGTATATATTAACATATATACCAAATTGGTCTTTCAAATTTCTTTAACACATAATTTCTTTTATATATATATATATATATATATATATATATATATATATATATATATATATATATACAAAATTGGTCTTTCAAATTTCTTTAACACATAATTTCTTATATATATATATATATATATATATATATATATATATATATATATATATATATATATATATATATATATATATATATATATATATATATATATTGTCGTATCTGTGCCATTTCCGTTTCTTCAATTTTTGAGTTTTGTCGTTTCCCGTTTCCGTTATATATTCGTTTCCCGTTGTCGTATCCGTGTCCGTGCAACTTAGGTTGTGATGTGATTAACCAAAAAATATTATAAAATATGAAATCGCAAAACATACATACGCACAAGCAGCAACTGTCGATTGAGTTGGTGGGGTAAATTTTTATTCATGCTTAGGATTAATCACAAAGAAAATTAAAGTTTCTGTAAAAAAAAGTCAAAATAAACATTAAGCTTCAAATCTTCGTGTTTTTTGAACACCGAAGGAGAATATGTGAACCATAAGAAATAAATCACACCCTAAAAATGAAATCGATCAAAGCCATTTTAGGATCGAGAATGAAATGCGTGGATGGCCAAACTTTTAGAGATTGAGTTGTTTGGGGATGAACTAACGAAGATATAGACGCAAATACTGGAATTGATTATTAAATTTTGCGATACTCAAAAAGTAATTCAAATTTGTAATTGATTCAATCGTAGCTTGATTGGGATAAAGATGGAAAGCGTATAAATTTGTTGATGTATACTTGGGATAAAGGTAGGATAGATATCAATTATATGGAAAAAAAGGAACCGAGAAAAGCAGTTTAGGCGGGACAAAAACTCAACAAAGAATTGTACAATGACACATGTGAAAACGACATGTTAGAACGGTGCCATGTGACATCTTAGGTTTGTTTTATTAGAATAGGAAGATGATTTCATATTATCATGGTAACCTGTTTACTGACCATAGCAAATCAGAGAGATCGTGGTGGAAAAATATACAAAACTAGATAGTTTTAATAAAGAATATATAAGTGGTTAAACCGAAAAAATTAAAATATAAGATTTTTTTGTATATTACTATTGTTTTTATGTTTATACATAAAATAAGTTGTTACTTATAAAATAGTTTTTATATTTTTCTAGTCCATATAACATAACCATTTAGGTTACGGATACTTGGTAAGACATATTGAATATTTGTTAAGTAATTTGTTGATTCATGTTCAAATCGTTGCAATGTTTAGTCTTTATAGTCATGAAAGTTTGTCTATAGTGATTTCAGGATATGAACAAAAGCTTTATACTTGTAGCATGGATTGATCGATGCGTGAAAACTGACTGAAACACTATCGTTAAAAAAGTTGTCTTTCTTTAAAAAAACCCATATAATATGAGGAAAAGCCTTATATATTTACTGTTTACGATATTCTATATAATATTGTTTTAGTATTGCTTATAAAACCATAAAGAAAATTAAGTTCATATTTATGGTTAGAAAGAAAATTTAGTAGTATATAATAGATGTTATCGGAGAGGAGTAAAGAACACGTTTTGCGGAAGAAAAAAATATATAACCTACAGAAAATACAATAGTACGAAAATGACATGGTGTCATTGATACGGGCGTACCTGTCAGCTGGGTCAGGCGGTAGAGAAGAGGACACGTTTGCAGTGGGGCAGAAAACGTGGCATAGAAAGGCGGTTGAACCGAAAGGTTTTGGGGTGCCACGTAAGATAAAAGATGGCGGGAAAACCAAGCAATCCTATTTTATGGGTTGGTAAGTGAAGCACAAGCACCCACTAGTTACTACCGCCACTCCCCCACATGTCGCTTTCCTCCATTTCCTATTTATCATTTAATTTTATCAAATCATAGATAAAATAATACCAAAAAATGAATAACTTTATTTTTTTTATAATATCATAAAATAACCATCGATTATAATTGACCCATCATAAATTGCGAACTTTTGCTTGTTCATAGTTCTGGTCAAAAAAATATTCAAAAAGATAAACTTATTTAAAAAACTATCCTAATTTATTTACCATGTTTTGTAAAATAATAATGTAAATTTAATTGAAAATTATTTAACTTTAAACTCATCAGTCATCAGCTACCAAACTAATAGCCATATTGTTGTATCATCAAAATATAGACGCTTTATAAAAAGTAATATAATATAAAGATTTTTTTTATTTTTCTTAAATACTAATACAAACACCCTCGTAGTTTCTTCTTTCGATTAATTGACAAAACGTGAAATAAAAAGGATCATTTCAGTCCTCGTATAGATAAATTCATTACTTCTACAAAAAAAAAGTTGTTCTGATAGCAATGAATTCCATGTTTCCAAGTTCTTAAATATTAATTTTGTTAATATTCGAAGGGATCTACTTTTGAAAGAATTAATACATATATAATAATCATAAGGCGGCATGAGATGTATGATACTTGTTAATTGTTATGATTGATGTATGTATGGATAGATGCGGATACATGGATGAACAGATTATTGGGGCAGCCGTGTTCCTGTATGCAAATAAAGAAAGCTAATTTACATATTTACCCATGGACCGCATAAACCTAGAACAATTTTGGGATATTGTATTGGTCCACTTAGTAGAGCATGCTCCGATTCCATATACCGTGGGGCAAATTGGTCCACATAGACAACTCATAGTATGAAGTAGTGTTTCTGAAAACATGGTAAGAGAATCAAAGTTCATAAAAATAATGACTTTTTATCAAGAATGCTAGATAAGATTTCTATTCCATGTATACAGGATTTTATTCAACTTAATTCAAAATGTATGATGTTATTCTTTGCTAGGCACATTCTTTGTACTTATTTAGTTAGGCCAATATGATTATATATTTATGTGAGGTCAATTTGATTGAAAAGTTATCAGAAAATAACGGCTTTCATGGTATGACATTCGACGATCTTGCTATCACGCAGAAAGAGCGCAGTCAAATAAGAGTCGGAAGAGGCTGGAATCACTTACATATATTATCAAGGCTTAGTGCGCAAAGAGGCTAGAAACTTATCACAGGATGAAAGTTTGATGCATTGCTCAACTCGTGTTTGATGCCCTGAGGGCTCCATATATCTTGCGACCAACCTCGACATTGTTAGGTTTCGGTTCAGTCATAACAATACACACACAAAAAAAAAAAAAAAAAAAAAAAAAAAAAAAAAAAAAAAAAAAACTCTTTTTATGACTTTGACTTATGTTTTGCACAATGACTTAAAGAGGAGTGTACTCCACTTGGACAGAATTTTAAAATAAGATTATTCTTTTGAAAGTTGGGAAGTGATTTATATACAACAATTTTTAAGTATACACAATAATTTATGTTTTAAAAATATTGTATATTATGCATGAAAAATAAAAAATATTAAATTGTTGTGTATGTAGAAAAACTGTTTTGTACAGATCACTTCCCATAAAAATTCAATTTCGTTATAGCAAATCCAATATGGTTTTCAAACTTGACTACTATCGCCTTAAAATTAGAATCGGAATCTGGTTTGTAACATTATAAAAGAAAAATATTTGATAACGACGCTTAAATGCTTAATTGAAGAAATTAAATCTTTTTAAGAAAAATGATATTACCACAGATTTATGTGAAATTTTTAAATATGGGATGAAGCTAAAAATGTCAAATGGTGACGTAGATACTATTGATTCCTATTTGTTTATTGGTCAATATTATTTTTTTTTGAAATGCTTATTGTACGAAAAATAGGACTTATAGAACGGTGTGTCGCGCACCGATTGTGGTGGTTGCTAGTCGGTGTTGGGCGGTGAGTATGATTTATATTGTAACGTTTTTAGATATTATTTTAAGAAAACAAATGCTGGCTTATGATAATAAATCGGAAAATACGTTTGAGCATTATATTTTTTATATATTGTTTCAAAATTCGAACTGTCGAATGGCACGATGGTTGTTTTATCGGGTTTCTAATGAATTACCAACTGAGAGTTTAAATAACTCTTTTTAGTATATTTTGTAGTGCTTAGGCTATAAGGTATAGAGACATTTTAAAAGAATTCGGGACACTCGTTACGTCAGGGACATGACATCAGGATAACATCATGCAAAATATTGTAGGTCTGTTTCTAATTTTCATGTCACATTTTGATTTACGTTTTTTAATTAAAATAAAACATTAAATTAATTTAAAAACATAATATTAAAATTAAAATAAAAACATTACATTAAATTAAAAAACATTAAAAAACATTTCATAAAATAAAAAAACAAACTAATCATCTAAATGTTTTTTCCTAATATTTTCTTACATCGCCTCGAGTGCCTCGCGGTCCCGGCCGACAAATATCTCGCCTGAGTCGCGTAAAAGTTGATAATCGTGATACACTTGCTCCTCGCACCGTAAATCCATACGTGTTCAGTGTATCTTGTTGAAGCGGTTAAGCGGTTAAATTGTTCAACTAAAGCATCGACTTTGTCCCCGACGTTTTCTTTGGATGACGACGAGGAGGCGGCTCGTTTTGCTCGGTCGTGACCGATCGGGCGGGGGGTGGCTCTTCCGATGGAGGATCGTCGTCGTTGATGTCGATCGTTTCTCAAGCGTCCGAAGCGTACTTGTACGATTTCGAGACCCTAGCTTTTTTGGATCCCGAACTAGAATTCGATGTCGCGGATGACACAAGAACCCATTTTGAACCATTTCTCATAACCTCCCAAGCTTTCAAGTGTCTAGAAGGTTTGCCGACCTTTCGAGTATATTAATACAAAGCGGTGTTGAAAGTGTTGAATTGGTTTTGGCCGATTCGGTGAAGGTTTACTAAATTGTTGTAGATCCCGTTAAATTTGGTAAAAGTTGGTCAGATTTTTCTCCATTTACCGATGACTCCATCATTATCCAGTAAGCTCCCTGGCCCATAGCTTCGTGGTAATGGGCCAAAATCCGCTCCCACAACCCGCGGGAAGATTTGCTATTTCCATGTATGGAATCGCCATAAATAACGATCCAAGCCCTCACCAAGGCAACTTCTTCGTCTTGTGTCCAATGTACAAATTTTTCTTAGTCGTTTCTCGTTTTGTTTCGGGAAATTTTTTTCTTCTGCATCGACGGTTCGGATGGTTGGGTTTCCATCACAACCTCGTCAAGAGAAGCTCGTGGTGGTGGTGATTGCATGGGTGGTGGTGATGGAATGGGTTGTGACGGTTGTTGAAATGATGGGTATTGGTAAGGTGGTGGGTATGGATATTGGTTTGTTAGTGGTGGGTATGGTGGAAGAAATTGGTTTGGTGGTGAACCCCCCCTCCCCCCGCCCCTTAAGTAAGCTCGTGAATGTAGATTAATTTAGATTATATTCGCCGAATCGTAATGGGGTGTTGTTTAGACGAAAATGGTTATCGTCGGGATTTTGGTTTGGGGGTGGGGTGTTTGGATATTTGTCCATTTTGTGTGTAAATATAGTGTGTAAGATGTAGTGTATAGAAATAGGTTTGAGATGAATTGTGTGTAAAAATAGTGTAGTATTGAGTGGTATTTATAGACGTAAAATGTTAATATTTTTGGTAATTAATTAATTATTTTCAGCACAACGGCTCCTTCTCAATGGTCACATGACCGTTTCTCTCGCCGTCGCCCGTTCCCAGCTCGACGACCCAGGAACACAGAACACCTACAACCGGGGGGGTGGGGGTGGGGAGTTCACCGCATCTCCAGTGGTGATGTGACAAAATGCGGAGGATGTGTTACAGACATACCTTTTTATCTTATTGAAATCTTTTCCAAGAAGATTGAAGCTATTGAATTTACACATAAGATGATTCTCCTTAGAATGCTTAATACTAAAATAACTGCAACTAAGCCATATTCATAACGATTATTTATGATTATTATTAACAATAGTTATTATTATTCTATTTAATACATAAGGTTGAAGATATATATTATTCCAATATAACAAACAAGCATACCAATAAACATATGTCAGTACTTTGTATATTTGATTTGATTTTATTATATCCAATCAAACGAAGTTAAACAGAGTGAGAAAGTTTTTGTTATCTTTTACATCGAAATGTTGAATATATGTATATAATTAAATAACAAAATTTACAATATATATATATATATATATATATATATATATATATATATATATATATATATATATATATATATATATATATATATATATATATATATATATATATATATATATATATATTTCTTTACATTGAAATGCAGCAAAAAGGGGGTACAAAAGATTTGGTGAAATGGGCCTGGGATATGTATGAATGAATGGACACATTGATTATATGATAAAAAAAGTCACGTGAGATACCTGACAAAGTATCCTCTTTTCGTATTGTGATTTAAATTTTAAAACAATTTCTTTCACTTGGGACCTTGGGGGACAAGCTGCCACTCTCACGAACACCATCACGTGCCTTCCCTATTCCTTCCATCCATCACTATCTTTTTTTCTTTCAATATTTCCAACAACCTTTTTGATCCATTTTTAATACCAAATGCCCTTCTAATTTTTTTATACATTCATTATTTCTTTATTATAATAAACACATGACACATGTACGTGACTTAATACTAGTTAATAATATAGGTGAAAAGAAATTAGATATGCAAAGCAATGTACGTTATCTTATTGTTGAGGTAGTTTTTAATAAGTTGGTATAATGTTGATAATAACTAAAAGAAAATGTTATTTTTATAGAATGAAAATATTTTTTAAAGACCGAATGATATCTAACTAAAAGTATTATTAAGAGTTAATCATAAATTCTCGATGTAAAAAACCATTTAACGTATAGAAGAATGAATTAATAGAAATAATACAAACTATAGTGTAGTTACATATGTAGTCATGGAAAGCAGGAGTCCAATAAAGATCGTTGACATACGGAATTTTGGAAGTACCTGATATATTTTGTGGCTGGGCAGTGACAATCGGGTTCTTATCTCTTCCATATCTAGCGACGTTAACAAAAAGATTCTTGCCACGACATACAACACCTTGCATCTCCTTTTCTAATCTCCAAATGTCTGCCACGTTGTTAAATTTGACAAACGTGAAGTTTCTACCGGAGGAGTTTTTCTTCATCCCCATGTAGATGTCAGCCATATCTCCAAATCTCCGGAAGCACTCCCGAATTTCAATCTTTCTAGTTCCATCAGATAATCCAGCAACGAAATATGAGGTGGCGTTGCGGTGAAAACCTGACTGAGTACCTCTTCTCCTTCGTCGGACTTCCGTCCAGTCACTTCCCATCATGCCTGATAGGGATGAGCATGAGTCGGTTTGGGTCGGTTTTAGACCCAAAACCGAACCCAAACCGATCAGTTCGGTTTCTGGTTCTTACAAACCGTCGGTTTCGGTTTTTACAGTCGGTTTTGGGTCGGTTTCGGTTTGAACCCATGGTTTTATGGGTTTTGGGTTTAACCCGTGGGTCGGTTTTGAACCCATTTTCCAGCAAATCTTAAAAAAATACATAAAAATCAAAAACACAAATTTTAACATCAAACCAACTCACAATTCAAAAGTACATTGCTAAAAGTTTGAAGACAACCAAGTTTAAAGTTTAAACCACCTAGTTTAGACAACCAAATCAAGTTTTATGATAAAACAACCAACTAAACGACAACAAACTTTAACAACCAAGTTTAACGACAAAACAACCAAGTAAACGACAACAAACTTTAACAAGAAAAACCGAAACCGATTATTAGATTTTTGTGTAAATAAAATTATAAATGACATATAAATAATTAATAAATAGTAATATATATAAAAGGTATTTCATATTTGTTAATTCCCAGGTCGGTTTGGTTCCTGTTGGTCGGTTTCTGCTAAATTGGGTCGGTTCGGTTCCTGTGGGTCGGTTTTGACAAGAAAAACCGAAACCGAAACCGATAGTTTCGGTTTTAAAAAAATCAAACCCGCACCACCGGTTTCCGTTTTGGTTTCGGTTTTTCGGTTTCGGTTTTGTCGGTTTCTCGGTTTCTGGGTTCGATTTTGCTCATCCCTAATGCCTGATAAAAACGACAATATGTTTTCTATGATTTAACTAGTTTATAACTTTAAAGATGTGTCAAACAAACATAAATACGATCTTATTCTTATAATGACATCAACCTTGTACACTGAATTTGGTAGGTGTTTGAGTTTACTATTTGCTATCGAATACATACAAACAACGCAAATCTTTAAATTATAAAAATTGTTGTGACCACCCAACCCGGATCTTTATTGTGAGTTCTTTTTTTTTAATAAAATAAATTCACAAAATAGAATTAAAAATATCTACTCCATCCCACATCCCCACCCCTTTATTACATCCACTTGGCGGCCCCCAATTTTTTTTTTTTTTTTTGAGAAACTCGGTCTTGACTCTTGATTACAAACAAATGCATGTTTCATGATCTTAAACATCCATCAATGGTGGTGGCTTACTTTATCATTGTCTCCATTATGAGACATGGGTCCAAAGAAACAACAAAATTAAAAAGTTATATAAAAAACCTTGTAAGATTTACATTATAATATCCATGGCGCCATTGTGGCTGGGGGAGAGGGTGGATTGTGAAATTGTGGAGGCGTGTTTCGAAATTAATTATTTAATATTATATAATCGGTTCTAATGAAACATGGTGTGTGGATAATGTCCCTATGTGCGATTGTTTGACTTTTCCATTACCATACATAAAACATTTAAATGTTCGACAAGACATAGTTTTCCCATTAATTTATACGTACCACAATAAAAAATAATACGTTTTAAGATTTTGTCTAACAAGTATTTAAATTTAAAGTTTAAGATTCTTTTTTCAATAAAGGTTATTCTGCACTAAGTTTAAGCCTCACTTAGGCCCGTAACAAAAGAATTCAATCACAAAATACTATCAATATTTTGTTATTGAATGTTTGAATATTAAATATCATTTATGTAATTTTACCCATCAACTACTTGAAAGGTTTTATGCAAATCTATGAACTAAAACCCTAAGTTCACATGCAACCTATGAGGATTTATGTTTTCTACTATTGAACATATAAATATTTCCTAAAAGGCCACAAGAAAAATTACTAAAGAATAAAATCAGAAAACTAACATTTTAGTTGTTTCTTGCAAGCTAAGCAACGCAAGTGCCTTGCCTCAAATCAAGTCACACCCAAAACTAGGATTTTCAAAAGTTCCAGAGAGAGGGAAGAGTGGAAAAAGTCGTGGCTTTTATGGTGCCTAGGGGTCTCTATTTATAATTTCCAAGTGGCCACCAGATAAACCTTTAGAGATAAACTTTTTTGAATTCAAATAAGATAAACATTTATCTATCAATTCAAATCTATTTATCCTAACATATAATAATCGAAATTATGGATAATCCCTCCATAATTTCGTTGGCCACTTAAACTACTATAATTGTCACTTACTCAACTATTGAATAATTACAATTCAGCCCCTGCACATTTAATTAATCACCAAATTAATTCCAATTAATTCCAGATTAATTTCTAATTAATTAATATAGTTTCTAATTAATATATTATCACCATAATATATTAATAAACTATTTATTTTATTTCTATTGATTTATTAATCATATAATAAATCAATATTTCTCTCTCCTGGATTTTCTGCTAAACCTCTAGCCATGAGGGAAACCCAAATGGACTTTGCTACTATCAATTAGGTAAATACAAATTATTAGTCATGGCTTAGACACCTAATCCAACAGTCTCCCACTTGGATAAGTCTATGACTATAATTACTAATTTATCCTCTAATTGATCAGCAAACTGTGGCTTCCTAGAAAATGTCGTCGAACTCTGACCTAACCGGTTTGTTAAAATATTTCATCATCACTTATTCAAACTTAAAAACTTATATTTGGTTACTTCTAATTTGATTTGGTTTGTGCAGATCATTTATTGTATGCTGGAAAAAGAGGTGAATAGAGTGCTGGAAGGAAAGCTGAACATGGGACTGAAATTGTAAGACACTTTAAAGCTCGAGGACTAAAAGTGAACAAAGGCTAATAGGAAGGACTGGGGCTCGCTTATGTTATTCTTGTGTGGGAGAAACACGCGGACCTTAGTAGACCCATGCTTGATCCATGGTCAGACCCGATGATATAAAGCATTGGAAGTGTCCTGTAGCTAGTAGTTAGATACGATCTTAAATCTGTGCCCTCTTGTTCTCTCTCTCTCAGACTCGCTTACGCCTAACTGTTCTTAGGGTTAATACTTTTAGTACACCACCGTTAATATATGGTTTTGATACATTATTGGAGTGACTATATAGAGAGTAGCATAGGTCATTTGTAGTGAGATTTTCCTTTGTAAAAGTATTTTTGATCCAGTAATATTCAAATATCTTTTTAACATGGTATCAGAGCCTCCTCGAGGCGTTTTTTTTACTTCTTCTGATCGACTTCTAAAAAATTATGGTCATTTTTTGACCTTTATCCACTAGATCTTCGTAGATCTATGCTGGATTTCATGTTCTCTGGTCTTTCTGACCTAAATTTGTTACAAATCCACGAGATCTCTCTAGATCCGTGGTTGTTTCCGTTGTTTCTGGTCACATTTGACCTACATTTTATGTCTGCTTGAATCGACGTGATCTCTTTAGATCTTTGTTCGATTCGGCTTTTCTGGTTGTATTTAACCTATATTTGTTATAGATCCACGAGATCTCTTTAGATCCTTGCTGGGTTCTTGGTTATGTACATTTTTTAGTCCGATGAGATCATTCTTGATCTGCGTCTGACATACATCTGTTATAAGATCCACGAGATCTCTCTGGATCGTTGCTGGACCCTTAGTTCTTTACATGTTTTAGTCTGATGAGATCAGTCTTGGTCTGTGTTAGACAACTTATTGAAATTGTAGCTTGAGTCTCCCATCTCGGAGTCAAGTGCTCATCCTTCTTGATTTCTTGTTTTTTGATTTCGTCTGTTATATCTGTTCGTTGAGGTTTATTACTGAATGAGGAGATATAAGGTGTGAACGGTGTGGATTTGTTGACTATGCCTTATCTCTTCAGGAGTGTGCGACACTGTGAAGTGTGAAATACGAATCTGGAAACAATCAATGTAAGTCTTTGTTTACTTTCTTTCTTCTTTTTCACTGTTTGTTTGGGTACAACCCTGGGAAGCTGATGATGTTATAACTTTGTAAGTCTTATGTCTCTCTCTGTCGGTAGCAAGTCACCGAACCTAAGTGAAGTTTGGTGTTCTTGGCCTATAGGCGGGGGTTTTTTGTTGCATAGTATTTAGGTTGGTTAGAACTGGTTATGAACACCCGTCTTGTGTGCTTTATGTGACTGCTTGCTTATCTGATTCTTAGTTTGTGTGTTTATGTGCTTTACTTGATTGATTGTTAGGATATGTGATAACCTTGACCTGGCATTTTATTGGTGTGGAATCCTGGTTTCTAGCTCACAGTGTTTGTTTCTGAAATATTATCTATTATCTGTGAATCATGACAGGACTTATCGTATCTGAAGGTTCTGGTAGTAAGTCATCTGAATCGGTTGACTATGATGAACCACTTTATCTTCATCCATCTGATAATACCACGGATACTATAATTGGTTTTAAACTTTTGGGAACCAAAAATTTTCGTATATGGAAAATTTCTATGACTAGAGCTCTTAAGTGTCGAAATAAACTTGGTTTTGCTGAGGGTTCTGTCATTAAACCATCTAAAGATGATTCTAAGTGTCAAAAATGGGATCGTGTAAATGTTGTTGTGTGCTCGTGGATACTTGGGTCCTTGTCGGAATCCATTTATGCTAATCATGCATCCACTAAACATGCATCAGACATGTGGACTGAACTTTATGAAACTTATCACAAGTCGAATGGTTTTGTCATTTTTAATATTCATCAAAAGATTAATTCTCTTACTCAAAATGGGCTTCCGGTGTCTGATTATTATAACAAACTTGATACACTTTGGAAAGAGTTTGATGGCCTCACAAATCTTCCTGAATGCATCTGTGAGGCTGCAACTAATTATAATGATCACTCAAAACTGATAAAACTAATGCAGTTCTTAAATGGGTTGGATGGTTCCTTTAATCAAGTTAAGAGTCACATTCTCTTAATGGAACCTCCTCCAAACGTAAGAACTGCTTTTTCCATAATATCTCGCGAAGACTCTTTTCAAAAAAATGGTTCGTTATCTCAAGTTTCAGAAAAAACTCAAACCGCTGCTTTCAATAGTCGTTTCAATGATTCAAAGAATAAAATAAGAGGTCGAAATCAGAACTTTCAATGTAAACACTATGGGATAAAAGGTCACACAATTGAGAGATGTTATAAGCTCATTGGTTACCCAAAGGATTTTAAACAAAAGAATAATAATAATTTAGAAACAAAACACTTTGAGAGATTGGCTCTAGGCAACCTAATACCTCCTGTGGAAGAATTTATGTAATATAACCCTCCAACCTCAAGGTTATCATACAATTGGAGATACACGTGTGTGTAAGTTGTTAAAATCCTTGTATGGTCTTAAGCAAGCTCTTAGGAAATTGAATGAACGGTTGTGTTCATCTTTATTTGAGTATGGGTTTAAACAAAGTTTAAATGATCATTCCTTGTTTGTGTATACTAATATGGAAAATATTGTTGTTTTGTTAGTTTATGTTGATGATATACTTGTAACTGGAAATTGTGATTCTGAAATTGCAAAGGTTAAATTTTTTTTGAAATCACAGTTTTTAGTAAAGGATTTAGGAAAGCTAAAATATTTTCTTGGAATTGAAGTAATAGATGGTGATAGTGGGGTGTGCTTAACTCAAAGAATGTATTGCTTGGAATTACTTCATGATTTTGGAATACTTGCTTGTAAACATGTGAAAACTCCTTTAGAAGTAAATTTTGTAATTGATAGGGATGATAATGATGAATTGTGGGAAAATGTTACTGAATTTCAGAAAATGATTGGAAAATTGATTTACTTAACAATAACAAGGCCTGATATTTCTTATTTAGTGCAGACCTTGAGTCAGTTTATGCACTGTCCTCGAAAGTCACACCTTGATATTGCATTTAGAGTTTTAAGATTTTTAAAACAAAACCCTGGAAAAGGAGTAAGTATTTTGAGGTCAAAATCGTTAAATCTAATGGGTTATGTAGATGCAGATTGGGCTAAATGTGTAAATACAAGAAGGTCCGTAACAGGTTACGTTGTTTATATGGGGGGTTCTTTGATTTCTTGGAAGAGTAAGAAATAGGAAACTGTTTCTGAGTCTTCAACTGAATCTGAGAATAGAGCTTTGGGGTCGGTTGCGTGTGAAATCATTTGGATATTAAAAGTGTTTTTTGATCTTGGAAAGAAGGGGTTAACACCTGTTAACGTGTTTTGTGACAATGAATCTGCTATTAAGTTAGCATTAAATCTAGGGATGTCAACGGGGTCAAACGGGACGGGGAGAGCTTCCCCCGCCCCCGCCCCTGAAATTCCCCTGTTCCCCCGCCCCCGCCCCTGCCCCCGAATCCCCTGGAATTGTTGCCCCCCGCCCCCCGCCCCCGAATCCCTTAACTTTTCCCCGCCCCTGCCCCCGTTTCCCCGCCCCCGATTTTTAAACTAAAAAAAAATCTTTTTTTGGCTAAAAAAATCAATTTTGGGCTAAAAAATTATTTTTTTGGGTTATATATATATATATATATATATATATATATATATATCTTAACGGGGCCCCCGCGGGGTTTCGGGACGGGGTTGCCCACCCCCGCCCCCGCCCCCGAATTTTTCATAACATTCCCCCTTGTACGGGTTCGGGGTCCCACGGGAACGGGGCCCCACGGGGGTTTTTGCCATCCCTAATTAAATCCTGTTTTTCATGAAAAGACAAAACATTTTGAAGTAGATGTTTACTTTATTCAGGAAAAAATTTCTAAAGGAATTTTGAAAGTTGTAAAGGTTTTGTCTAAGCATCAACATGCTGACATTCTTACAAAGTCTTTGCCAGCTCCTCAACACGATTATTTGTGTCAGCAAATGGGTCTCATTGATCCATTTCAACGTAACCATTTCAACGTAAAGAGTAAGGTTGTTAAGTTTGAGGGGGGGGGGGGGGTGTTGAAATATTTCATCATCACTTATTCAAACTTAACAACTTATATTTGGTTACTTCTAACTTGATTTGGTTTGTAAAGATTATTTATTGTATGCTGGAAAGAGAGGTGAATAGAGTGCTGGAAGTAAAGCTAAATGTGGGACTGGAATTGTAAGACACTTTAAAGCTCGAGGACTAAAAGTGAACAAAGGCTAATAGGAAGGACCGGGGCTCGCTTATGTTATTCTTGTGTGGGAGAAACACGCTGACCTTAGTAGACCCATGGATGATCCATGGGTCAGACCCGATGATATAAAGCATTGGAAGTGTCCTGTAGCTAGTAGTTAGATACGATCTTAAATTTGTGCCCTCTTGTTCTCTCTCTTAGACTCGCTTACGTCTTACTGTTCTTAGGGTTAATATTTTTAGTACACCATCGTTAATATCTGGTGTTGATACATTCTTGGAGTGATTATATAGAGAGTAGCATAGGTCATTTGTAGTGAGATTTTCCTTTGTAAAAGTATTGTTGATCCAGTAATATTCAAAGATTTTTTTAACACGGTTTTTTGAGAAAATCGGTCGGTTCAATCGATTCGACCGGCCGGATCAACCTGGATTTTAAAACATTGACGGTAAACAAGTCAGTTTAGTTTTCTCTAAAAGGATTATTGTAATTGGTAAGTAACATGTTTAATAAGCATATCCAAAAGCCCTTCAATACTATAAAATATACGCCTTTATATATTTTAAATAGAAAAGACTAGAATAATATTAAAGTGGGAGGTTAATGAATATCTGATGCAGAAATAGATAACTGTCGTGCCGTATGGAATTTGGATACTCGATATGGTATCTTCACAAATGGGTTTCCCTTTTGGTAACTCATGGAGTCATGGTCAACCTTTGTCACTTCTTTAAGTTGACTTTCAAATATTAAATGTAAACCTCTTTTTTCTTGGAAATAAATACTCATATCCCTTAAAAGAATATACGTTTTCTCAATTTCATGAAAAGCTATAAAAAACAAACATTTAAATTACTGTTGAGCATATATTTTAATAAGCGTATCATAGCTTAAACTTAAAGCAATAACCATTGTTCCGTTTGATCGGAATATATCATATAGAATCCAATGTATAATCATTATTTTTTTTTATCATTAATAAAAAAAATATAGTATTTTAGTAATGTAGAACTGATCCAATAAAAGATCGACACATTCCAGTCGTTATTCAAGTTCAAATACAAGTCTTAGTCTTCGCCGACTTTACAATTAGGGGTATTAATTGGGTTTTGGTGGTTAACCGGCCGCCACCTCTGCTATCGGAAAACCAAACCAATAAGTGATTTCGAATTACTTGATTTTTTATTGGGAAATGATGTAAAAAATTTAATATTTCTATTTTTAATGATTTTGTTATAATATTAAATCATTTTATCACTAAAACTTAAAATTTTAAATTTTTTATTTACTATGCTATTTAACAGGTTACCAAATTTCTCAGCCGGTTACCTATTCACATGTCTATCATGTTGGCTGTTGACGTAATCTTTTTGATGATGTGGTAATCCTACCTCTCTCTCTCTCTCTCTCTCTCTCTCTCTCTCATATTCTTCTTGGTAGGGCGTTTTAGATCAATACAAAACATCCAACAAAACACAACCACCGTGCACCACTATCAATCACCACTACTATCCATCTCCCATACACCCCACCCGCGTAGCGTATAAACATAATCCTTCAAAATTAACATCAAGATAAACAAAGCATGAACCTGAAAATTGCAGTGAACATCAAAACATATATATGCAAGCTGATTGACCATTTGACTTTTCTACTTTAACTTTAATAAAAGAAATATGATTTTATTTACTTCGAAAGCACAGAAGCGGCTTGATCGCCACCTAACAAGAAATATGAATGCCTAAATACATTATAAGTCGATAATCGTCCATATACTGTCGTTCGATTTAGATAATGACTTTGTTGATTCCATGATATCACTAGATTCGTGCAAGCCATTGACACCCTAATCATATAAAAACTAGTCGGATATAATCTAAGGACACCCACAAAATCAAGAACCTTAAATTCGTATGCAGGGACACCTACAAAATCAAGAAATCTAAATTCATAGCTTTTCAATCAGTTTTAGTAAAGGGAAACACAAGTTTACATTGGTGGAACCAATGGAAGCCATGGAAAGAGCAATAACCTAGGACCCGTTTCCCCGAATGATATTAGTGTTAAGCTCAATTATCTCAAGACATGTTTTTAGTCAGAAACTTGAAGCTCTGACAACGTCTTGACGAAGAACCCAAGGCTTACTCTGCTAATTCGCTACATTGGCGACAACTTTCATGGCCGACAACCACTTAGGGTGAGGGTGCCAATGTTTATAAGGAGGAATTGTGTATAAGGGTGAAGTATGTGATTCCAAGAATAAAGTGGACCATCACAAACAGTGCACCAACGACTAAGAGGGTATTGGCGATTAAATCTATGGATACAAAGTCGGTGATGTATTATATTAACGACGATTGTTGCCAGTGAGAGGTAAGTCCATGATTTTGAACCCCGGTGGTAGTGGTGGATGATAGTGGGGGTTGGTAATGGTGCACTATGGTAATTGGTGATTTTTTTGAATGTTCTTCGTTGACCAAGTAAACCCAGTCAAGAAGAATGTGTGTGTGTGTGTGTGTGAAAGGATGATGTGGGATTGCCACGTCTCCAAAGTTTAACAGACACGTGGACAGGTAACCGGCTGAGAGCTTGGTGACCTGCTAAATGCTATATTAAAAAGAGTCAAAAGTTTGGGGTTTTAATGGTACAAAATCTGATGTTGTGGCATGACCATTAAAATTATGTAAATGTTAAGGCTTTTATACCATTTCCCTTTCTTATTTGGGCTAAATGGATTGATTTTCAAATATAATAAAGCACCTTTGGGTTGTTTTATCTTTCTTGCTTAATTTGTTTAGGGTGTCGTTTGCAGTATGGAGAAAAGAAGATTGATGCCTGTTGGATGCAACTGGCAAGAGAAATAGAGTTAACTTTAAGTAGGTAGAGCGGATCTAGGATTCATATAGGTTAGGAGCACAAAAACCTATTCAATTGCATATATTTTAGATCGGGTAAATTTATTTTTAATATCGATAACAAAAAAATGTTGAATTGTATATCATAATTTTACCTTAGAAGTTTGCATATCAAGAGTCATGGTAAATATATCAACTTTATAATAATGTCGGTTGTTGAAATGCTCACAAATTCAAAATTCACACTCACAATTCATAGATTAGGTTCATAATATAACTAATAACATCATAGAATCAGGAACCTATGTCGCCGGTGCGTTACTTGTGATGGTCCACTCTATTTTTGTTAACTTATTAAAGCATGCCCTTTTATGTTAAAGATATCAACTTAGTATACATTTTACCATATACTTAGTAACTTATTAAAGCATGCCCTTTTATGTTAAAATTTCATTTGTTAAGTCTTGGAGTTAGAAGAACTAAAGAATATAATTTCATGTAAAATTTATAGATTAATACATTCTAACCACCATCTAGTGTTTTGGTTGTAACTCCTGAACCACAACTCCGATTGAGTTGGCTCAACTGAACTAAAGAATATAATTTCATGTAAAATTTATAGATTAATTATTCATTTACATAATTATTTTATTTCTATGTTAATCCAAGACAACCTTAGTTCCTCAACTATTTCCTAACCTATATACATATTTATAATTAATTATTTTTATTATTATCCTATATTTATTAATTTATATTACTTTTGATTTTTCTTTAAAATAGAAATAAAATAATTATGTAAATGAATAATTAATCAAGAGAAAACGGGACGTGTAAGGACCAGTTCCTGAAACGACCAGCTCGGACTCGAGGAAAAGTGATTCTGGAAGATTCGGAGTTAGCGCCGCTATCGAGGGAGGATAGCGCCACTATCTCCTGACTTAGCTGTATGCAGGAAGTCTGTAGTTACCGCCGCTAACCGTCGCTAGAGGCACAAAACCCTAGATTTTGGGCCATGGGCCCTATTTAAAGGACAATAAACCCTAAGGAGCCGTCATTTCAGCCTCCAAAAGTCTATCTTGAAACCCTAACCTTTTTGTTGATTTTGGCTCCATAAACCATTCTTGAAGGATGCTTGAGGAAAAAGAAGGTGTGTGGTGGTGCAAGGAAGTTTTCTACAAGTTAGACTTAACTAAATCTTCCCTCTCTAGACCTCGGTAAGCTAGAAAGTATCTGTCTTTTTATGTTTTGGAGCTTGATCTTGTAGTATGAGTATCATCTTATGGCATAATATGGATTATTAGTCCCTTAGTCAAGTTATATTTGGAGTTTTAAGTAAAAATCAGACCTTTATGCCTCTAGTGTCATCTTTGAATTTTTTAGCCTGAATAGAGAGTAAGCCAAGCTCTCTTGAGTGCATTACATGATTGATTTGGATGTTTCAAGTCTGCTGGACTTAGGTTTTAGGATTTAGACATGCATGACCATAAAGGTTACATATTTATAACTCTATGGTTTTTTGGATGAGTTATGGAAGGTCTTAGCATCTGACTTAGTGGATTAAGTGCTTAATAAGGAAGTTAAGGAGTTTGTGGTTACCGCCGCTAACATAGGAAGTTAGTGACGCCAACTGGCGCTAAAACCTATTCTGATCTAGGCTTAGCGACGCTATCAGAATGGGATAACGACTCTAAGCGTTGACCTTGACCTTTGACAAGACTTTTGATCGTTAACCGTTGACGTTTGACCCGTCTGACTTTTGGTCAAACTTGGAAGGTTTTGGGGTGCTGATTTAAGGGATTGACCTTGTTTGGGGTTTGAGTTGCTAAGTTTTGCCTAATGTTAATTAGGAGGTTTGTGTCGTCGAGTTTCTAAGGACGCGCGCTTGGTTGTGCTTATCAACTTTGTGGATTAGGTGAGTCTTCTCACTATACCCTGGATATAATAAGCTAGGTTTTTTAGAGTAGGGACCCGTTGGGTCAAACTATATGCTTAGACTAATATAGTCTTAATTGTTGTATGTAGTCGTAGGATTGTTATTGTGAAAGTTAGTTGACGGATCGAGGTATGACCCGAGAGTCTTTTGATAGATTGAGATATGACTCGAGAGTCTTCAGACGGATCGAGATACGACACGAGAGTCTCTAATTGTTGACGGATCGAGATACGACCCGATAGTCTCTAATCGCTGACGGATCGGGATATGACCCCAGAGTCTTTGGACGGATCAATATACGACCCGAGAGTCGAAAGTTGTTATCGGTTGTGTATTATGTGATGGATCGTGTGGTATTTTAGAAAAGATACTAAGCTTTGTGCTTACTCTTTCAACCTAAATGTTTTTCATGTACTTTTCAAATAAAAGATTGGAGCACGGAGCGACTCTATCGCATCCGACTGTTTTTTGTTCAAGTCTTCCGCTGGTCAATGTTTTGCACTCATTTTGATAAATATGGCTTAAAATGTTTTACATATTGCACTTGAAGCGAATGGTCTTTGTTTTCAACTCGTTTTTATGTATTTAACCCGTTTTCAAAAATCAAAATTTTATTCTGGAAATTGGTACGTTACAAGGTGTTAGAGGATTGATTTTCTAAGAGTTAAACAAGTAGGGGTAATATTTCCATTTTAACTCTTTTAACCAATTATAATGATTTTAAATTATAATAAAATGATTATAAAATGTTCAAAAGTTGATTTGGATAAATTTAATATTTTAAAACCTTAAGAAAAGTATATACGGTATTTAAAATTGGGTTAATATGATATTTTAGCGTTTAGTAAGATCTTATACGAAATTAACACTAACATATAAAATATAAAGTAATGGCGTGCATGACATGCTTAGTTAGGTTCGAGATATTACATTTTGGGTTTGAGATAAAATTAATAACCCGAGTTTGAGTATTGACAACTACAGTGTGAACTATGAAGTTTCCAAATTGTTGTGTTATTCTTCTGTATGTGGTCCCTACTAACCGATAGATTCTCGATACCATTAATAACCGATAGGTTTTCGATACCATTACGCCACCCGATTTACAGCTTATACAATAGGTCTGAGCTTGTTTTGGTTGCAAATTTCGTTTTCTCAAATAAAATGTTGCAATATTTTAAAAATCTAATTTCCTGTAAAAGTTATATAATATCCAAAATTTGACAGCTACATATTAGGATTTAATCTTTTCTAAATATAAACAAAATCATTCAATAATGGTATACAATTAAGGGTGTGTTTGGTATGTTGGAATGGAATGACAAAGGAATGGAATGTAGAAGGTAATGGAATGGAGGAGGTAATGAAATGGATCATTACCATTCCATTGACATGTTTGGTTAGTCTATTGGAATGAAATGAATCATTCATCCACGTTGTTTGGTGGACAGGAATACACGAAGGAATAAAGTAAAATTTTTGCATAATGACAAAAATACCCCCAACACAAAATACATCAATTTTATAATATTGCACAATGTTATCTAATTCACAAGTCTTTATCTAGTAGCTAACTTAAAATAATCCATATGCAATAATAATTTTTTAGGAGCTATAATTAATTAATTCATAGCTAATAATGTATCGATTTACAAATTTGGTGTATAGAGCTTACAAAAGTGACAATGTTACCGATCTATTTAGTTAAATAACATTGTTTTAGTAGATTTGACTTGGAAAATTGTAGGACCGATCCAAATCTAATGCAGGTCTGATCCATATCAAATGCTAATGAAATTTCATTAAGTCAATTTGTCTAGAATTAAAAATAGCACAAATCAAATTGTCTTCGATGTCATATTATATATTAGAATTGCAAGATATAAAATTTCAATAACTCAAATTTATGTATTAATGGGTTCTGTAAAAATGGTAGAAAATGAACGTTTAACTCCCAGTTCATCGATACATAAAATTGCCTTTATCCAATAAAGACCACATGTTATTAAAGCGCCAATAACAAGACGAACGACAAGAAGAACACGTTTAGAAATTCTGATAAAAAATTAGAGGCAAAGAGATGCTAAGCTTCAAATTTGTTTCCTGATGAGTAGCTTCAATAAGCCAATTTGAAAGAAAAGCTTCAAATGGGATACGGGTACCATGATACTCAAATCACGCAGATAAAGATTTGCTGCTGTTATAATTTAGAAGATTGGGTGGCTAATTTTATGTGATATTGCAGCCGATCGAAGAGTTTGATAAAGGAAAGATCGCGACTTTGATTTCGATCGATAGTGATTTTTGCTTCCGATTTTGATGGATATCGAGGGCAAAATTGGAAGTTACCCTCCTGAGAAGGAAAGGAATGAAAAAAAAACGGGGGTCTCCCCAGGAATGAAAATGGTGTGATTTGTGGGAATGGGATTCCGTCATCAATGGTGGTTTCCTTTCCTTGTACCAACCAAACACACGCTTGATCATTCCAGCTTAATGGTTCTTTCCTTTCCCACAGTGATTGCGTTCTACCAAACGCGCCCTAAATACTCCAACTAAGATGTGACAAATCTGAGGTAATAATTAACTAAAAATTACAAAAAAAAGCAAGAAATTTATTCCCCGTAGAATAAATAGAAAATGTTATTAGAAAGAAATTCCTCCCTAAAAAGAACAATTTCCTTTTTAACAAGGGTAGTTTCGGGAACCAAAATATCTCTTGGCATTCTCGTAATATCAAGAACATATGAAACCTAAAACCGACAAAAATAAATATTAGCTGTCATCGACGTTCCCGGCTCGCGGCGTTACCTCTAACCTCCTAAACAAAAAACAAAAAAAAACGCACAAAACATTTACCCACCTCCACTTTCCGCGCGTGTAAAATAAAACGAAATCGTGGTCAAAAGATTCTTCGACTTTGTCGCGAAATAGGAGACCAAACAGCGCGTGTACTACACGCTCGTACCTTGACGCGTTTACAGTATAATATCTGGCTAATGGCGGCCAAAGAGTCGCATAATATGCATGACCATGGATGGTGTAAGTCATGCATGATGGATGCCCATGACAGCTCATCATACATTCATACCCCAAATAGCATTACTGATAAGTTAACAAATATTTTAAAGTATTCGGAATCATTATTTACTTTCCATTATATTCATTTAATTCAAAATAAATAAAAGGCATCCATATATACCCACCCATATATGCGTTTTGACCGCTGGAAATACGGAGTCAGTAACAGTGAAAGAACAAGTCGAGAGAGAAGAAAATCACAACAATTTGGGGGTGGAATTTCGGGAGAGAGGACTCAAAATCACCCACGGTAGGCCATTTAAGTTCACTTTTCTTCTCTTTTTGATTTAGGTTTGTTCAATTTTGCTTCAATTTTAAGTTTTTCATTCGGTAGTTGAGTTTTAAACGTGGCATATGTTCGTCCATTGTTGTAATTGAGTCGGGGTTTTTTTGAATTCCGTCAAATCAAACGTTTTTTTCTCCTAGGGATTCCGAATCGTCTTTAAAGAGAGAAAATTTCCATGGATTCATGGTCGTTTCTCTATCAACAAGACTGCAAGAAAAGAATTTTTTATTTAATTAGGCTTTTCTATATGTATCGTGCGTCTGATCCGATGTTTACTGATTTTGTAGTTGAAAAGGGGTTTTAGAGAGTGGTTTAGGCGAGAAAAATTGGGAAGAAGAGCTGATTTTATGTCGGCAAGTTCATTGGCTGTGATTGGGGCTCCGGTGAAGAAGCTCTGGATTACTACTTTTGCTCTGTTAATCTGTTTTTATCTCTGCTGTTTCATTCAGCAGAGTTTTTACATCTGTTTTCCAACAGTTTCGATGCGTTTGAGGCTAAAAAGGTACACTAAATCTTTGTATTCCTATTTGAAATTATGCTCTTTTGTTGTGTTATTTTCTGACAGATTTTTGATATTTGTGATATTTTTGCAGGACTTGTTCTGGTGTCAAGTGCTTTGGTTGTTTTCATATACAGAGAGCTTTTAGTATTTTCTTGTTCCTGAGAGGGCCTGATTATATATAATCACAAGCCAATCTCCTTAAAAATTTTACTACAAACAGTTTTTATTCTTTAAAATTTTCTTTTTGGGAGCGGTGGTAGTAATGACGGAAATAATTCAAGAAATTGTTTCCACCAAGAAACCCAGAAAGAGGGGAAAGATAATTGATCAAAACAACAATCCGATGAGAACTATTCGGATCATATGTCATGATCCATATATGACTGATTCTTCCGATGAAGACGACGAGCCAAACAGAAAAATCTACGGGTCTAAAGCTATAGTTCGGGAAATCAAGATTCCGGTGACTGCCGGTGGCGAAATAAAAACTCCGGCGGCCGAAGGCTCTTGTCAAGGGAGCAACAACAATGGTAATGTCGAGAGTAATTTGTTAAAAGGGAAAAGGGTTTTGACCAGAACTCCAAGTCAACCCCAGATCACCTCCGGTTTGAAATACAGAGGTGTCCGGCAACGGAAATGGGGAAAATGGGCGGCGGAAATCCGGGATCCCTTTAAAGGACGGCGAGTCTGGCTTGGTACTTACAACACTGCAGAAGAAGCTTCAAGAGCTTATGAAATCAAAAAACTCGAGTTTGAAACAATGGCTGAAGCTTTAAAAACTGAAAATCCCACCACCAACATCGAAATAAACAAAAAACCCTTGATTCTTCTTCCTTCCGATCATCAAAAACAGTCTGTTTCAGAAGATTCGGTCAGTGTGACGCCACATGCATCACCTTCTTCTGTCCTTGAAATCGAATCATCTTCTCCTTCTAAAATCTTAAAAAACGATGAAAAACAGATTGAAACCCTAGCTACCACCAGCACCGCCATTGACGAAGGTTTCAATGACAAATCCATGGAGATGTTACATGATAATCTAGGGTTTGCTGAACAGTTCGATGATTTCGTGGGTTTGGAATTTATTGCACCATTCCTGGAAGATAACGCTCCACCATTAGAGGGGTTGTTTGATGATATTCTTCTTCCTGGGTATGAAGATATAGAAGCTACCAATTTACCAGTTTGGGACATTAAAGGCTTTAACAACGAAGAAGATGCTTGGATCGATACATTGAGGTTCGACGAGCCGTTGACCGGCTAGCATCAGTCGTTGACCATAATTTTTGCAGCTAGTAATTATTTAATCAGCGTAATTTAGTCCTTGATAGTTTTTGGAGTTTAAATTATAAAACAATGACTTTCATAAGTTAATATTTTATTTGTTTTGTTTTGGTTCGATTCGAATCTTCGATTGTAATGAGAGAATAACTAGTCCTGCGGATTTGTTTCGTGTTTGTTTTGTTTCGATTGTCGAGTTCAGTGTACAACTCTTTATGAATAAGGTACAATTATATCGAAATTTTATTGAGAAGTTTGCTATGTATCCCAACTGTCATTTCAAAGTAAATGTGTTATAAATTCTATTCCTAGTGCATTTTAGAGTGGTGTTTCTAGCACTCTATAGTCAACAACATATAGATGCCTACTAACTTTTTATTTGTCAAAACTTTGACGTCACTTATTTAATATGTGACCACATCCGTTTGAACTTATTATAAAAAGGTTGTATGCTATCTTTGTTTTTTTGAGAAACATGATAAACATTTGTTAACGTTACAATATATATATACTAGGTTAAGAACCCGTGTACTACACGGGGTGGAAAATAAAAATAGCAAAAAATAAACAACAAAATATAGCATTCAGACCTTACCGAAAATTCTTGAGCATGATAATTCCCATAAATGGTTACCAAAAGGTTTTTCACAAATGGTTAGATGCAAAATATAGTAATGTACATTAGATAATTTCTTTAGTATAACATCCTACTTTTAAATCTTTCTATAATTTGAGATAAACATCAATTTTTATAATAAAGCATTCATACATAAATACATTATAATAAACCGCTAATCCCATTTTTAAGAATGGAAACATGTTATTATTTTCAATACTTAAACTAAATAAAGAAAAATTACAAAGATAAGAAATAATTATTGAATACATTAAACTAAATAAAGAAAATTTACAGAGATAAGAAAATTTATTCATTTGCAAATTTGGAATGGACCAGTTCAATTCTTTAATCTTGCATACATATCAAATAATCCAAATTTGATCTAATTATGTAATTTAGATTTTGGGTACACAATACAAATAGATTGCAGTAGCAAGCAACCAAGGACCAGAGAACAACTGGATTGCCTTATGGAGCATGTTAGAAGCAACTAAGATAAAAATCCAAAACTGGTATTTAGAAATCGACAGAGTATAATGCCATGCTGAATTATTGAAGGACAAATGGACAAACAAATTGCAATAGCAAGCCAACAAATAAGCTCACACTACCTGTACAATTTTGGAATAGTAAACATATGATACTATTTAGATAAACAGAAACTCAAAAAGTGCAATGCTATATTTGCATTTGCAAAATTTTAAACATAAAGTACAATGTTTTTTTCGATAAAAATAAAGTCATAAAGCACAATGTCAACCAAACAAATTGATTATTCTGAAACTGGATATAGACGACCATAAAGATGTCAAGCACATATAACCTAGAATATTTTTCAAATTTGATTTTTTTCAATTTTGATCCATTTTCCTAAAATACCGAGGTTTAATTTTTTTTATTTCCTATAATGCCCTTTTGCTAATTAGATTGGTCTAAAGTCAAACATTATTTCAATTTTGGTCCGTTTTACAAAATCGTTTTAGTTTTCGTAAAAATAGACAGATTTATTAAATTGTTTTAGTTTTCTTAAAAATATAACAAAATTGTTTTACTTTTCGTAAACATAAGACAGATTTATAAAATCAAGAAACCTTAAAATGTCACAAAAAATTGTCCTCCCAAACTTAATAAACAACAAAGTAACAATGCCTTAATAAGAAAACAAATTGAAATTACATTACTTTTTAAAGAAATATCCATCTTCTAGTGAAATTTAATGCTAAAATCGATATTTTTTTTTGCTTTCAATAACCTTTTGTAAAAAATGATATTATCTCATCCCGAAAATAAATCATTTTTGCAATTTTTTTGTTTTTTCTTGCAAAATTCAATGTTAGAAAAAGCAATTTTGTGAAATACAATATGACAGTTTAATTTGTTCCAAAGGTTGAAAAGTAAAGTTACAATCTTAATTGAACTTATTAATGCTATTTTACATCGTATGTTCCAGGTTTGGGAAAAATGAAATATCGGGACTTAAAGAGTTTAAAACAAAACTGGAAGAATAGGACAAAAATTAGGTTTGTAATAGTAGATACCTATAAAATTTAGGACCAGAAAGAGAAAAAGGGAAAGCTCACCTGAAACTATTGCATATATAACTAAGAAACTTACAATTAGTATCATATCGACCTATATGTGATTTTAGTTGATTCCACTTTTGCTTATGCATAATTCTCAATATCATCAATAAAATCAAACATCGGCATAAAAACTAACCGTATTTGAAACAATGAAAGAAATTTAAACATGACCTCAAACCTTTTGAAATTACCCAATTTTCAAATGTACTTATCCGTTAATGGTCATGTCTACAAGTAGTACAAAAAAAAGGTAAAATATAAAAACCATATAAACCATTATATACCCTTGAATCATAGCAAAAAGACAAAAAACTAATAGTAAATAAAAAAAATTGCATAGACCTCTCATCCTAATTCAACAATTTTTCATATTAAGAAAATTACCTTGAAATATTTACCCAATTGTAACAGGATACAATTGGGACTATATTTGAAATAAAAGGTGTAATACAAAATAATAGGCGAGCCATTAAAGAGATACAGGAACTAAATTCAAATTCAACTAAACAATAATGCAACCACCTGAGCATAAGTTTCTAGTGACATTCTACATGTATGATCAGGTTTGACATTCTATCCAAAATCACTGCACACACATACCTCCTTAATTTGCTGAAGAGGTACTTCTAGTCACAATAGCGTGTCCTTGAGGATAAACGACCAACATATAAACAATTTGTACCATTTACATTAAAATACCAAGAATCAAGATTCATCAAAATTAAAATATGATAAACAGAAATTTGTACCATTTACATTTACCTTTTCAAGTTCTTGTTCAACAGCTTTGGCGATTTCATTCTTTTGTTCAAATATAACATCCAGATTATGCTTCGGGACAAAAGCTCTTATAACTACAAATCAAGAACACCCCATATTAAAATTATCACAACCATTTAGGTTATCTGCAAATTTATGAAGATTTGCACCATAAAAAACATAGGGCTGGAATTGGGTCTTTGTGTTGCTGAGTTTATCGAAGGCATCACTTGAGTAGATTAGTCTACCTGAACCAAACAACATAGGTTTACCATACAAATAAGAAGAAAGATACAAAATTTACCTGTACCAATATTCGTCTTTGCTCTTTGGTCATCTGATTGGCTCCTTGTAGCCATCTGGTGGCGGAATCAAACATTCCTTCATATCAAATACAGGCAGACAATGAAGTCTATGCCGCCCGTTTTTCTCCATCTCTGTTAATGAAAACAATCATATTAGTGACCGACATTTGTATTGTATAAACATTAAACAATTGAAAAAAGTATACCTTGGGGTCGTTCTTTTATTAATGTAGGATCCTTCTTTTCTACGAAGACCAGTAGTTTCAGCTTTTGAGCTTTCGGAACCAGCAAATCTATGAGGTTCTGCAAGACGAGTCTAAATGACGAAAATAGCCCTGAGAATATATGTAACATGACGTTCAGGGGCATACCAGCTGCGACAGGTTAACAGCCTCACCTTGGTTATTTTCACCACATGGGCTACTCTCGATTGTCTGTTAGAAGGTGATAAGATATTATCCACTCTGGAACTGTTTCTCGAATCTCCCTCATGATTTGTTTATTTCCCTTTTCAGTTAAAACTCTATAATCAAATAGCAAACATAAAATTTAAAATAAGATCGAGGAACTTCCTCTCCAAAGTCAGCCTACGAATCACAAAATTAACAGGAAATTATTAGTCTAACTTGGACTTGGTAATCATAATTGATTAGAACCAAGCTTGATTAAAGTATAACAAAAGACGATTGTAAATCAAAATACTTCAACTCGATAATTCATACAAAGTCTTAAAATTGGATAGAAGTTACTGACAGATTAGAAGCTTACGGGAGACCGAAGCGACAAAGTGAAACACCCAACGGAAACATGGGTTTGTTTGTATGTTTGTTGTCGGGCATGGTAGAATCTGTTAAAACTGGAAGTGTACAACATTTGCTTAATGACTATTTAATATTTCAACATCTTACATGAAACCTCCGGTGTACAGATGACGACGGATTGGTTGAGGGATGAATGACACTCGACGGCGGCGCTGAACCAGGAACCTATCAACGACGGCGGCGAGACAATCGACAGCGGGGAGACAATCGACGACGGTGGCGTAGAGACAATCGACGACAGCATATACAGGATGCGATGACGGCGGTGGCATAGAGACACTCTGGGATTGAGAGGAAAGGAATTGAAGAGATGACATTCGTTTGGTGTTTCAAAGAGATGCGATGAACATATACATGATGATTAGATTTTTAAATAGAAAAGGAGAAATCAGGGGAGAGATTGTGGTGATTAGGGGATATACCAAAACAACAACAATTACGATATCTTTTATCCATGATGTTTTAAGGTCTGTGATTTGAATTTTGAATATAAAATGCGAAATCGGGGGATAGATTCCTTAAATTGCTGATTTGTTGCCTATAATACATTCGTAATTGATATGAAGAGCAAAAAATCAGGGATAGAATGGTGAAGCATACCGATGGGTAGTTTGAGCGGGAAAAAAAAATAACATTGTATATTAGAGTGACAAGTGGCAAAAGATGACTTTAAAAACATGCCATGTGGCATTTTTTCTTTGTTTTATTAGAATAGGAAGATATATATATATATATATATATATATATATATATATATATATATATATATATATATATATATATATATATATATATTGTATTACATTGTAATCAAATCCTGACCAAATTAAATCTTGACCATCAGATTTTGTTATTGTAAGAATGAAAAACTGAAAATTTTTCATTCTTAGAAAAATGAACTCAATTTTGTACTTCAAAACAACATGAATGTAATGAATTGGTTCAATTATGACAAAATTACTCGAAAATTTACATCACAACAATAAGAATCTACAAAAATTGTAACAATTTCGGAAAGAATGCAAATATTTTACATAAAACAACAATATTCTAAATGAACAGATAAGTCATTATTAAAAGAATGTGTTTTAAATGAGTAGTCAATATTGAGTTTGAAGGTTACATAATATTTGTTAGGATATATTTGATCCTGACCCTTTATATATATATATATATATATATATATATATATATATATATATATATATATATATATATATATATATATATATATATATATATATATATATATATATATATATATATATATATATATATATATAGATGTAGGTTCATATGTTTAGGCTAAATATTGTGTGAGTGTGTGAGTAAATATGGTCCAATCAATTTAAAAGGGTATAATGGTAAATTAAAAGAATCATTAATTAATTATATATTTAATTTAGTTTGTTAATTTTGGTAACTGAATAATCAGATCATATTTTATCTCTTCTTATACGTATGATTAATTCAACCCTAACAAACCCGTCTTTCTCCTCCCGCTTTCTTCTCACGATCGATTCAAAGGTGCAGGCGGCGGCAAGAGGCGGAGATGGATCCAGATGCGGTAGCCAAGGCGTTCGTCGATCACTACTACTCCACGTTCGATACTAATCAGGTAGGATTGGCTAATCTGTACCAGGAATCCTCGATGTTGATATTTGAAGGTCAGAAGATACAAGGATCTCCGAGCATAGTAGCGAAGTTAACATCACTCCCTTCCCAACAGTGAAAGTACGACATCACTACAGTAGATTGTCGGCCCTCTGGTCCCGCCGGTGGCATGCTTGTCTTCGTCTCTGGATCGAGACACCATGTTCTTTTCTTTCTCTGTTAACGACATTAAACAAAAGTAAGTTTTTTTCCAGATTAATTGGTTGGTCTGGATCGAGACATCATTGAACAAGCAATATTCTTTCAGAATTTCAAGGTTAAGATAACAAAGACAGCAATATTCTTTCAGAATGGATGTGGTGATACAACAATATTCTGTCAGAATTTCAAGATTGAACATACAAAAACAACAATATTCTTTTAGAATAGAGGAAATCATCAGAATGCATTCTGAAATCGTTGATTTATGCTTCATTCTCACAGAATGTGTATATAGTTAATTATGTTTTTATACTTGATACATAATTTCTGTATATTCTTCAAAAATATTGTATATATTATTGTTTTAGTATTGAATGTTGTGTATATTCTTCAAGAATATTGTCTATGTTCTTGTTTATATTATAAGAATGGTTGGTTTGTGCTATAAATGGTTCTAATATTCTTTAAGAATGAAATCGTGGTTTTTAAGAATGATTGAATGACGACATGTATTCATTGTAATATGATTTTTTTAAAATATATTTATTGTAATTAATAATTCGGTAATACATATTTAAATTTAATATAATAATTAATAAGAAAATTAATTATTTAATGAAATCCCACCAAATTAGGAGATAATAAGTGAACTTCCTTTTTTAATTCTTGATTAATAGACTAAAATACCCTTTTCAGGGGTCTAATTGTAAAAACTGATTAATTAATTCTTATATATTTACGTTTAGGACCCTGAATCTAGAACCGTAGATCGTTTCGATCTGACGCTCCACATTTCATCACACACTCACACAATACTTGCAATCCACATTTGATACTAACTCTCTCTCTCTCTCTCTCTCTCTATATATATATATATATATATATATATATATATATATATATATATATATATATATATATATATATATATAAAACAAATATTGTGTGATCGTATGACAAATTGTGTCATTTCTAACGGACACCATAGTAAATTAACATACAATTTAATTAATAATATTTTAATTTTTTCCTCCAATTTAGATAATTGACTAACAATTCCGTAATTATCTCTCTATCTCTCTTCTTATATGCTCACATCTCTTCACCCAATTAAGGTTCATATCTAATCTCAAGACGCTAATATGTTCCGCCATTATCTTTAATCTCAAGCCGGCAACAACGATGCTTCCTCATTAAGAAGTGGGGTAATAAGCTCTTGTGCAAAATCGATGAAAATCAAAGGAATATAGCAACTAAAATGATATCCAAAGTGGGGTAATAAGCTCTTGTGCAAAATCGATGAAAATCAAAGCAATATAGCAACTAAAATGATATCCAAGGTTTCGAATACCAAGGTAATTAGTTATTTATTGCAACTTGATCTTTTTTGTGTTAACATGATGCTTTATTTTTATCAAAATTCATCTTTGTTTATATGAATATATCGGTTTTTTATGGCAAATGGGTCTTTGGTTGTATGCAACAAATATCTTTTGAGGATTAGCCGTCGCAAATAGTTTGTTAATATCAAGTAGGCAATGACGATGTCTCTATTGTCCGATATTGTAAAATCAATTTTAAGGTGACTACCGAAATTTTGACGTCATTATAATCAAACAAGTTTTCAAATTTCTCGATTTTTGACCTTTTCGACAAGATATTACCCAACTCTCAATTATCATATTGGGTCCATTTTTTATTTGGATTTTAATTGGAAACAGAGGTGAAGCCTTTCAATCAGTACATTTGATCTCTAATTTGACATGGATTGTAATTCTTAAGCTCAGTCAGCCTCAAATGGTAATCTTCTACATATGCATACCAAGTGTTTGTAGAAATGCCCTTATGAAACTATTATTACCAGCACAATAGTGATCAAACTGTAGGAAGTTAAAGGGTGTTCTTCTAAATATGCACACCAAGTGAATGATCAACTGGCCATGATAAACATTTTCAGATAAAAAACGAAGAACAAGCAATATTCTTTCAGAATGAACGTAGTGATAGTTGGTTTATGCTTCTTTCAGGCTGCAATAATCAGATAAAAAACGAATAATAAAGTTGATGAGCTTCGTTCTCTTGATTCTATCCGAATTTGAAGATTGAGCTAACAAAATAAACAATATTCTTTTAAAATGAATGTGGTGATACATGAATATTCTTTCAGAATTTGAAGACTGAACTTAAAAAACAAGATCATTAGATTGCATTTTGAAATTGATGGTTTATGCTTCATTCTCACATAATGTGTACATTGTCATTTATGTTTTTTATACTTGATATTAAATTTTTGTATATTCTTATACAATATTGTATATATTATTTTTTAGGATTGAATGTCATGTATATTCTTCAAAAATATTGTATATGTTGTTGTTTATATCATAAGTGGTCCTAATATTCTTTTAGAATGAAATCGTGATTTTTAAAAATGATTCAATGACGACATGTATTATTGTATTCACCGTAATATGTTTTTTTAAATATAATTGTTGTAATTACTAATTAGGTAATACATTTTAAAATTTATTATAATAATTAATAACATAATTAATTATTTAATAAAATCCCACTAAATTAGAAGATAATAAGTGAACTTCCTTTCTAAATTTACGTTGAAGCCCCTGAATCTAAACCGTAGATCATTTCAATCGGACGCTCCATATTTGGTCATACATTCACACAATACTTGTAATCCACATTTGATCCTCTCTCTCTCTTTCTCTCTCTCTCTTTATATATATATATATATATATATATATATATATATATATATATATATATATATATATATATATATATATATATATATATATATATATATATATATCTACTATACCTAATAAATAAAAATAGTTTTTGCCACGTGTCCATTTTTTAAACCATATTCTCCATCTTACACGTGTACTCTGAATTTATTGTTGTTGGAATCTTCAATCAAATCCCTTAAAATCGGGAAGCTTTTAATGGATGGAGCCGAGATCACGGTCATCTCCTCCAATTTCGTTATTCCATTTTGAAATCAAATCATCCGCATATATTTGTTTGTGGTTCAACCTCTCAACTTATGAATTCTGGATCTTGTGAATTCAACGAGTCATATCAATTCTTTTCAGTTTTCATGATTCAGAAATAGGTTTTTTTTAATTCTTTTTGTCTCTATCGTGCAGCCGAGTTTACATGTGGTGGTAGTTTTGATGATATTCAGAATAGCCGAAAGCAGGAATCATGAATTAATGATATTCGGAAGAGTTAAAACATAATGGATATGATTTCAGGTTAACGAGACATTTTTTGCTTTTTGATTTTGATTTTATAGTTCAATATCCCCATGTATGTAAATGTTCTGTGTACGTGTTTAGCATCATGGACTACTCAAATCTTGGTATTTATCTCCTGTTTTCTTCTATTGTAGCCTTTTATTTAAACTAACTTAATTATATCAATACACAAAACCAATTTTATTGCTTTCTATGTGTTTGATAAAATGCCTAGGAGAACTATGATCAAGTGTGTTACTGCTATTGATAAAGCTACCAAAGAAATTAGACAAATGTGTTATAGACCAATTAAAATAATCAAGATGTGAAGATTACGAATGACCTGGCCTTTAAGATCAAAAGTTCACAAAAGGTTGATATGGCTTTTTGTATATAAACTTCGTGTCTTCAAACCTTCCCCCTCTTTACACCAACGTTGTTGATTGAGATTAACTATTTGAATCTCAAGTAATAACCACAATTTTTGGTTTTTTGATCTCACATAATTTATAAATAAAAAGTCAGGAAGGACTACATTTGCTGCCAAGATGGATTATGATGGTATGTGCCTGTAATTTTCTATTGACAAAACTTCATAAATGGTCCCTGTGGTTTCAAAAGATATCTGGTTTGGTCCCTAACTTTCAAAAACCTCACGCCTAGTCCCTGTGGTTTCAAAACTTTTGTTAGGCGGTCCCTCACCCATATAAAATGACTAATTTACCCTTTTTATTTTATTTTGTCTTTTTTAAACTGATTTTATATTTAAAAAAAAGAAAAAAAAAATTAAAAACCCACGACCACCCCATTCCCAAATCCCACGCATATATATATATATATTTCTCTCTCTCTCCCTCTTCACCGACCCCATTTACACTTCATCTTCATCCTTTCTCTCTCTCTTTCTCTCTCTCTCTCTCTCTCTCTCTCTCTCTCTCTCTCTCTCTCTCTCTCTCTCTCTTCCCCGACCCCATCTGCACTTCATCTTCATCCTGTAACAAGAAACCAAGAAGGGTTAATTTCTTGAAGAACTTCTGGTCAAATACAACTGTCGAAACCAGCATGAAAAACCAGTTGTTTGGGGCTGATCCACCGAAGCTTTACACCATACATTACTTGGGAATCAAGCCCTGGCTATGCTACAGGGACTACGATTGTAACTGGGATATAGATCAACGTGTGTATGCCAGTGATGTGGCACACCGGACATGATGGAAGCTTCATGACACCATTGATGAGAGCTTGCAGAACCACTGTAAATTGACGAAGAAAAGGAAGATAGAGTTGAAGTGGGATCGAATGCAGGCTAAAAAATTGGGTTTGCCGATCAGCATTGGAAGATCAACGTTACCGATCCGAGACGTCGCGGTTAACACCACTTGAAAATTATTTTGTGTACTTTTGTTGAATAGAGTTTTGGTTTCGAAGTATATCTCGCCTTAGTTGATTCTTGATGTACATACGGATTTGATAAACTACGAGAACAATGGTGCTACTTTCACAGAGGATTATAATTTCAAACCCTTCACCGTATTTCTCCTCTCAGCTCCAAAGGTTCAGCCTCCTGCCATCCTCCCCCGATTATCCTTCTTGCTGTTGTGAAGGGTTGCCTCATATCCATGGAACCCAGATTTCACGTGTCGAACATTTGAAAAAGTCTTCACCTTTGTAGGGTTTCCTCTCTGATTATTCTGGGTTTGGTTTTTTATGTACATCTGGTGAAAACAAAATTTGGGATTTTGTTTCTGATTCACGAATCTCGTATTCTTTAGCTAGATTCTAAAGAACCCTAATTTCTTCTATTATTCTAGGTTTGGTTTTTTATGTACATCTGCACCGTCGGATTTGTTGACCAAACTTGATTCATCATTCATGGTGCTAAAACTAGTGATCCAATTCAAGGGATCGGTATAGAATTTGGGAACATGTTGATGTAATCAAAGATCTTTGTAATCTTTATAAAAGAGGGGTTCGATCATAGATGGAAGAGATGCCTCCTGCAGTCTTGTTAGGGTCGTAGAATAAGAAGTAAAAGTAACGGTAGAGGTGACGGTGGTATTTATTTATTTACTTATTGTTTTCTTTAAAAATAAAGTTTACTTAAAGAAAAATGTAAAACAAATTAAAAAGGGCAAATTAGTCATTTTATATGGGTGAGGGACCAACAACGATAACAAAATGAAACCACAGGGACTATCCTTGAGGTTTTTGAAAGTTAGGGACCAAACCAGATATCTTTTGAAACCACAGGGACCATTTATGAAGTTTTGTCTTTTCTATTTTTCAATCTACAGTGGAAATTTTATAATTTGTGAAGTTTCTCTAGATTTGCCGAGAATTTTATACCCTAAGCATTTGACCAAGTTAAAATTGAAACCGGTTATTAAAAACACCGGTTTGGTTTTTGACTGTTTTTTTCATTTCGGTTAACCGGTTTTGGTCTGTTTTTTTTTGAAGTGAAAGTGAGTAAAAAGTCCGTCTTTTCAATTAAAAACTAGGGAAAATCGGTTTTCAATTTCATTTAAAACCAAAACCAAACAGGTGGTTCGGTTTTAGTTAAGCTTGTTATTGGAAAAATCGGTTCGATTTTGTACGGGAATCAAGCATGAATGCTCATTGTTTGGAGGAGGAATTAAGCAAGTTATTGGAAGAATTGCAGTCTTTTAAGCACCAGTACGAGGGCGAAAAGGTAATTCTTAAACCTCTTCCAAATGTACAATGCTATACCTTACTGAAGTCTTGGTGGTACAACTTTGTAGTTTTTTTCTCTTTCATCCCATTTCGTATTGCCCATAAATTTATATTATGTTTTTATTTTTTTATATCAGATACTAATCATAAACATATTACTTGATGAAAGGTTGGTAAGGTAAGAGATAAGGAATCTACAGAAGACCTTCTCATTGAAACATTGTTCTTAACTTTGATCAACAAAGATGAAGTTGCATCAATGGCACACTTATTTTTAGAGGCAAATAGTGGAGTTGATGTGTGCCAAAAGATGCTAAATATATGGGATAGGTCTTCTGTACATGCGTGTCATGATTTTTATATCTGTTGGGTATCTTGATTTTCTGTTTTGGCATATTTGTTTGTGAGCTAAAAGTTTGAGAAGAAATCAGGAAATTAATCTAGCCTGTGAATGGACTTTGATGGTGTTGTCAACCCTAGATCTGGCCAGTTATAAAGCTGCAGGTGATATACATGAAAGTAAGTTGCTATATCTTGCATGAATTAAAATAAGTTTGCTAATTCTTGCATTTATTTGGGCTTAGTGCAAGAAATAACAACTTACTTTCATACTTTTATGTATTTGTACATTATAAATCTTACATTAATTTCTTCATATTTCGGGAAAACATTGTTTTTGTGTGTATACATGTTTGTAGCAACTAGCAAGGCGGATTTCTAATTGGTTTTTAAAGAAAATTTTGACCAGAATATCAATGTAGTTTGATGACAGCAGAAAAAATAGCAGCATACTTTGCAAAAAACGTCCAGAATAACAATAAGCTTCATTATGTAATGTTCCTACATCTTGTGTTTTTATTTTGGAGCAATATGTAAAGGTCTCAACGTTTTTGGTCTAATATGAAAAGTTCTTAACATCTTCACGTGGAATGAAATTTATTGCAAAGATTCCATCTATTTTTGGCATTTAAGTCTTCATTAAGATGATTTCCGACCTAATAAAAAAGTTTAATCCATTTTGCATGCATTTCTATGTATTGCATTCAAGTTATTTTTCGAATTTCATAACTACCCCAACTTATGATATTTATAAACTTGATGGCAGAGTTGAAGGCTGTCGTTAGTGACACATCAAAGTCCAAAAAAGTTAGAAAAGACTCGCAAATATTATAAGGTAAGCATCTTTCAGATCTCATTATATTATATAATTTTTATAGATTTATTATTAATTATGATAATAATAATTTACCCAAACACTTATTAAAAATTATTATAAGCAAACGTTCTAAATAAGATTAAATATACAATACAAAAGTGTGCTTATTGTAATATACTAATGATCTATTTCTACGTTACTTATTTAAAGTTAAGATATTTGTGAAGTAATCTAATTAAGATTAAAAAAACATAATTCAAATGGCACATTTTTTCTTTTTTTGGGATAGTTTTTAATTTTTCAAAGAACATGAAAATTTGTTGGTGGGACTGCTTCCAATTTCTCAAGGGTGGATGATGGCATGTAAGAAAAAAATATTTCTGGGTAATTAATAATGTTTAAGAAATACTTCAACCTGTATTACTAATTATTAATTTTTTTTACCAAAAGAAATACTTTTTTCTCAAAACAACCATGTATTTATATTTTTGAACCAAAATTTTCATGTACCTTTATTTTTAATCCAAGACAGGAATGTACTTATAGTTTAAAAAAAAAACAATATACTTTTCTTTCTCAACCAAAACAATAACATACTTTTATATTTAACTAGAAATAGAAATGTGCTTTTATTCAACAAAAATAGGAACATATATCATAGATATATGTAATGGTGAATGATATTTGCCGCTACGATGTATTTTCTTTATGATATAACATGTTTCTGGAAGAAAACTAATTGCTAGAAACCATGTGCGATGAACTTTCATATTTGCATTACAATTATAGCAATGATATTTCATATATGCATTATAATTATGGTATCGATTGACATTTAAAAAATTGGAAGTACGATGCGGTAATAAGGTGAAATTGGAAGTAACATGTTGTTAAGTCTTGGAAATATGTTATTTCCTTTAGTTTTGATGTGCGTTTTTTGTTGCCCTGATAGGTGTTTATGTTGGCTGACTATCATGAAATCAAAACCCACGAGCAAAGCAGGCTGACAATTGATTTGGCCTGAAGTTTAGATAGATATTGCAATTTTTGTTATATAATATTTTTATATCTTAGTTGACATTCAGGTATAAAAAATAAAACTGTAATTATGGATTTGTGAATCACAAGTCATATCTGGAACTAATATTAGAAATCGCGCATTTATTCCAAGAATGAGTTTGACGCCTACATACAAAAATATTCCTTTCAAATTTCAAAGAAGACAAGTTCCACTTGCTGTATGTTTTACAATGTCCATAAATAAAAGTCAATGACAATCGCTATCCAAGGTTGGTTTGTTTTTAAAATAACCAGTTTTCACATATGGTCAGCTCTATGTTGCATTATCCAGAGTTAAAAGTAGACAAGGACTTAAACTATTGATTTTAGATAAAGAGGGTAAAAACTACAAATAGGACATCAAATGTTGTATACAAAGAAGTATTTCAAGCATTTTGAATTATCATTACGTCTTTCATTTTTAGTATTATTCATTTATTACTTTTGGTACTTATTCTTAATTTTAAATCATATTTTATTTGAACATAGTGATCGTAATTCCTAACTAAAACCAGCAAAATGTATCTTATCATATAAAAGATCAAAATAAACAATAATCAAATGACAATTTTATCGTCTGCAATATTGATATTTTTCATATTATTTTATATATTTTTAATCATCCCGTGTATTACACGAGTTTCTAACCTAGTATATATATATATATATATATATATATATATATATATATATATATATATATATATATATATATATATATATATATATATATATATATATATATATAAGTTATATTGCGGATAACAATTATTGTGAGAACGTGCGGACAATGTTATTTTCTGAAAAATGACGAATAAAATATGTTTTCAGGGCTTATCGGTTCCTAATTTCTCGTATGTTTAGTTACAAAGTATATCTTTCCAGCGTGTGTATGTGATAAAGATAAACATTGGTTTATTAACAAGGTTATGATTGTTAGTTACGATATCTAAAATATTAATAGCTATCATGTAAAATTGGTTTCGTATTAATCGATTGTTTTTAAGCATGCGACTTTATGGGTAGACAGAAAGGGATGTATGGATTGGGTGTGATATCTACCAAGAATATGTGTGACTGCTGATGATATCTGCAAAGCCTACAATGTATCACATGGTTAATAAGGTTTCTCCATCTCAAATGTGTTTGGTGGCCCTTGATGTCTCCCTCATATGCTGTCATCATAAATTATACTTTTTGTTTCATATTTTAATTATATTTAGTTCAAATTTTTATCTGTTGACTATGTAACAAGTTATAATAGTAATGAATCTATTATAAACGAGAAATTAAAATTTTCAGACTTTCCTTTAGCATGAAACTAAAATGGCTAGATTGATAATATGATGTAATAATTGATGCGGGACGGTGGAAAAGGCTTGTAGATGAAATGAAATAAATGGGAACGTAGATGGCTCAAAACTAGAAGACCTATTTGTGCAATTATGCAAAGTTGGTTAAGCCTTTGTATGCAAGTTACAGAAAATGTAAGGATAGTGGTGCAATTAAAAGTACATATATACAAAAAGAGATATTTAAAGTCTAAAATAGTGTTAATTCTCATGTTCCGATGAACATGTAATAGTTGCTCAATCGACAAATACGAGGACTAATGCGAACGGACACCATCTTTGCACGCGTGTTGTGCTCGGCGATATCAATGTCAAACTTTCACATTGATGATGACCATGTAGGCATGTACGGTTCATCTTACATAGTAATTCCATATACGCTTATATAGAATTTTATAGGGGGCTTTTGGACCAATTAGGTTATGACCGGCCCAAATGAGATATTTACAATTAAAATGGTTTTAAGTTAAAAACTAGGGTTATTGACCTATTGGCCCAACAATGTATATGAAAATAATTTAAAAGGTCCATGATAGTTATTTGCGATGCTTGAAGCCATTAAAGAGGAAAATTATGTGTTATTTTAGGTATGGAGCGAAAATCTACCCGGTTATCCGGTTAATGGTTCATTTTCTTTTAAAATGAACTTACTAAAATCCACGTAATATGACACATCAAACGGATCGGATCGGTGAGTCGACATGGTGGATCATACGAACTTGGGACCCAATAAAGTCAGATTGGAAGACTTTAAGGATTTATTGGAAAACGAGACAAACGATCGTTCGATCCAAGAGTCTTCAAAGCTTTGCAGCAACGACAATGGCCTTCAATCGCTACTATCTGGACATTGTGGAGAACAATCATCCTTTAGCAAAATGCTTTTGCAAGGAGACAGTGATTTTGAGGACATCGTCAACCCCGCGTATCCCTAGTGAAATAATCATGGACATAAATCTTATACTTTCTATTAAGGAAACATATGGCTGCTACTGAATGGACACAACCATATCCATTTAGTTTCCATAATCTACAAGAGCAAGTCATTTTTCCAAGTCCACTTCAAAAGCTTCACCTGTACATCTTGTTTCAAATTGATGTAAGCCACTTGGCAAAACCTCCCAATATCTTTGTTTCATATTTAAGTCATTCAACTTATGTATAATCCAAGGGGAAATGTTAGTGGACCATCCTCTTCCATTCATCTTGAACATCCTCTCCATCATATAAAGCCTTAATTCCTCTAGCATTGTAATGATGGGTTTTCTCCTTGCTTCAACAATAACTGCATTGAAACTTTCACATAAACCATTCTCATTAGATGCACAACCTCTCCCAGTTTGAAAATATGCCTTTGACCAAGTCTTTGGGTCCTTGTCCATCAAAAACTGGTTGGCAGGTGGACAAAGCAATTCCAATTCCTTCATAATTTGTTTGAAGTGTTGTTCTGTAGTAGCATTGGAAGCTTTCCAGAACAAATTTTCAAAATGTGCACCAAGGAATTTTTTTTAAGTTTGCACATATGTGTCTTGCACACTGCATGTGTTCTGCTTGAGGAAGCAGTTCCTTCACAGCCTCCATTAATCCCTAAGTAAAAAAAAATTAAATCATCCAACAAATACACAGACACATCTAATAATATTATAAGTAATCAAAACCATTCTCATTACCTTGTGTTGGTCAGACATCAATGTTAAGCCATTTCCCAAAGCAAGATCAAGGTCATCTATAAGCAAATCCAAAAACCATTTCCAATTCTCCTTATCCTCTACACATACCACTACCCAAGCAATTGGGAATATCTGGTTAATAGCATCCCTACCTATAACACATAGCAACTCCCCACAACAAATTCCTTTTAAGAAACACCCATCTATTCATATCACTATTCTACACCCTTCAATCCACCCTTTCTTGATAGCTTCAAAACACACATAAAACTTGCTGAAGTAATTCTTTCCATCAGGCATTGAATTTACATCCAATTTGACAGTAGATCTAGGATTAGTCCTTCTAATCTCTGCACCATAAGACCATAATTTTGATTCCCTCTATTAAAGGCATTGCATGTTGTCTTGCCCTTCAATCCACCCTTTCTTTATGACTTCAAGTCTAAGTTGCCTAATAGTTAGCTTTTGTCTATGTAACATCTCTTTTGTGTAATGACTTCCAATCCAAGAGTATGTCACAATTGATCCTAACTTGTAGTTTCTTGCACAAGTATGCTCACTTTTCAATGATTTGATTTGAAATGAATGTTTATCTCCCATCCATGACGCCCATAATCTAAAATTACAATCCCCTTTAGAACATAACACCATTAGCTTTTTGTTATCATTTTTCTTGAAACAAAGTTCGTATCCATTATCAACATCATAGTTACATAACATGTGTTTAAGCTGTTTTGGGTTCTCAAATACATACCTAACACGGGACATTGATTCCTCCAATGTATATTCTCATTAAAAATGCAATTTTCAACTCCATCCTCATGAATATCGGCTTGGCCATCATGGGTCTCCTCAGAACATATTTTACTCAGGAAGTCGTCATCAGATGTCTTGTTCATCTTAGGAATGTCTTCTGGACCAATCATATCATCCAAATCATGAAAATTGGGAAACTCTTCTACAACAGGCTCTTTATCAACAACTTCATCTTCTTTATCAACAACTTCATCTTCTCCTTCAGCAATTAAAACAAGATTCATATCTTCATCAAACCATTCTTCTAGTCGTGACCCTGTATGGTCCATATACAATGATATTTCCAGATTTGACTCATATGCTTCAGTAGCTTCATCTAAAAATTGGGCATAGTCGAGATCATTGTCTATGGGTCTTACACCAGTAGATGAAGGTTTTTTTTGGGATACAATAGAACAGTCTCTCACATGGTGATCCAGTAAAACGTTCCAACCAAGTTCCACATGCGTGAAGATTTATAGCAGCAAAATCAAAGTCTGTAAACAGATACGTTTCCCCTTCAGCAAAAGAGTAGGGATGGCGAATAAACATACCATTGTAATGCAATCTAACTTTGAAATACACTGGATCGGGAAGATTATTAGCCATGAAAATGTGGTTCTCCAGTTGCTCCTACTTCAAGCTTGAAAATCCTTAATCGTCACTGCCTTCGTCTTGAAAAAACCCTAATCGCCCCATTGTTCTTTCAACTACACCAAAATGGCAATTGAAGCTCCTTAACCATGTCATCTGCTATTTTATTTCATTGAAATTTTCCAGGTGTATTTTACTTAGTGTTTATATGCAACGAATTTGCCATGTGAAATGCCACATAACCTTCTTGACCGTCTCAACTAGTAACCCTTCCAAAAAGGACTAAATAGACACATAATTTTCCTCTTTAATGGGTTCAAACAACGCAAATAAAGATCAGGGACCTTTTAAAATATTTTCAGATACTTTGTTGGGCCAATAGGTCAATAACCCTAAAAACTATAATGCAGTAAAAATATCTTTGAAAACTTGTATCCTATTTTTTGGTTGATACCATTAAGTCATGTATGTTGCGGTTTTTATATGTGAGTGAGCGTCCATCCAAGTCCTGGTGATACGTCTTCGTGGGTAAGTATATTTGCAATTTAGTCGGTTTTATTATAACTAGGAATGACAACGGGTCGGGGTCGGGTTCGGGTCAGGGCGAAGAGACCCATACCCGATCGTCCAATCAGCGCCCTGGTCGCCACGTGCCCTTACATACATCCTGTCAGCCACAGCGAGGCCTACCTCACGTATAAAAGCCCTCACTGGGCTCACGGTAAAGGGATCACTCTCTCTCATATTATACTCACACTACATACCCTCACCGGAGATCTAACTTAGGCATCGGAGCGTTCTCCCAAGATCTTCTCCCGGAGAACGGCTGACGACCTTTCGTTTCTTGTGATTGTGTTCATTACCGGCACAATAGGAGTACCATGCCCAGGGTCCACAGATTCAAGAACAACCTTACCACGAAAAACACCCCCAACTTCACCGACAGTTACCAAGACATGATCAGAACCCAACACTTGCCGTTTATCCTCTTCTTGCACAGCCAACGATCGGGAAATAAAGGCCTCGTGACGGAAGGGTCGGGACGGAAGTACCCGGTCGGTCAGAGGGATCTCCCGATACCGGAGACTACCATCCCAATTCTTTGCCAAGACGTCCGTAAAAAGGACACCCATCTCCCGACCTGCAAATTACACAGATCGTTTGTTTAGAAAAGGGGGGAGAAGTGAGGGAAAAGACCCGAAAAGAAGAAAACAAAAAGTTACCGTCAACGATGACAAAAAAACTCTGGCATCTTCCCCCGAACCCTCCAAACGCTGCTCATATCGGCTAAGACTAAAACGTATTCCGAAAACTCCTATCCGACTACATGGAACAATCTGAGAACCTTGGCAATCTCCTCCTTGGCCGGGAACAGATTAAAAGCTCGATCAGAGATTGGTTCGGTGCGCCATTTCATCGCCCCGACCCGGTCTCGGTTCACCCAGATGAACCGACAAGCCCAGTTCTTCACCGATCCCTTTTGGTCGGTAACGATGACGCGACTGTCCTTACGCACACAGAACGTATAATTTTTGCCAGAAGAAGCTGAGGCAAACCGGAAAAAATGGCGAAACATCCACAGATCTAGTTCAATAGTGTTCGCTCGTGATAAAAGCTAAAAGCATACTAGCTTGTTCACCCCGTTCGGAACCAACTGGTGAATGTGAACATGACAGTGATCAAAAACTTCATGAAAGAAGTTAGATGTCGGTAGCCGGTAGCCTGCATCGAAGTGATTCAGATACATTCCAATTTTCCCGGATGATGGACGAGAGAGAATGGCATCATCGTCGGGGATCTCCACACCATCTTCCGGTTGGAAGCTGTAGCGGGATGCTTCGGCAGACGAACTCAAGATTTGAAGAAATCGGAGAAACAAAGAAGAAGGATGTAAGAAACTGAAAACCAGAGAAATAGAGAAGGAGGATGAAGGAAACTGAAAAACAAGAAATAAGGAAACCGAAGAGGTAGATAAGGTAGGGTAGCAGGCGGGAAATTCGAAATTCTTACCTCTACCTAAATGATGACTGACGCCGTCAGAAAAAAACGGCCACGTCAGCGCTGACAGAGCCGGATGCTAGTCCCAGTCAACATTACTAGCCCCGCTTACGTAATGATGCCTAAGACTAGGGAGACTTGATAGCGTGCCATTTGGCAACCGCCAGCACGCTCCTAGAGAACTCCATGGAAACCAAGAGTCGCCACCCCGTCTAGGATGGAACGCCTTGCACCAGGAGGATTCCAGCCTGGCTCACGAACATGGCGGGTGTGCTAGAAAGTCCGACCTGGAGCGGACTTTGCAGCGTGCCCATTATCAACGTACAATATTCGTACCCGACAAAGATTGTGCGCCTCCCACATAACACACCTGAACCAATGAGAGACGTAGCATGAGACAAGGGCTGATCATCCAATCAGCGCCCTGGTCCCAACTTGCCCTTGCAGGCATCTTGTCGGCCACAGCGAGGCCTACCTCACGTATAAAAGCCCTCACTGGGCTTACGGTAAAGGGACCGCTCTCTCTCTCTCTCTCACATGATACTCACACTACATATCCTCGCCGGAGATCTAACTTAGGCAATAAAGCGTTCTCCCGGGATCGCCTCCCGGAGAACAGCTAACGACCTTTCGTTTCTTCTGATTGTGTTCACAGGCTCACTCATTTCCGACCACTCAAGCCCCATCTGAAGTCAACCAGAGTCTGAGTTCGCATCAATATATATATATATATATATATATATATATATATATATACATATACATATATATATATATATATATATATATATATATATATATATATATATATATATATATATATGTACGTATATGTAGGATCGTGTAGGAACCCAAAGTCTGGTAAGAACTGCGAGAATAAATTTGAACTTTTAATCTTGAAAACTGGGTGGATTAGATTTAATGTGAAAATAATGACACACCTTAAATGTTTGAGGGGGCTAGTTGTCTAAAAATCAAAACTATTGGGTGGATAAGAGAAATTAGGATGGTTAATATGGTAATCTGGACGAGCCTCAACCATATTACGACAATTGTCACTATATGGTTTGCTAGGTTTTTTTATTCCCCCCACTTAGTTTTTAGGCCATAACTTTTTTTTTTTGTAAAAAAAAATTCAAAAAAAAACCAAAGCTCCTAACATTTAATTCTTTACAATACAAACATCATCATGAAAATTTGAAAAAAATATTATTTTATTTTTTATTTTTATAAAAAATTAAAATATTATAAAAATTCTCCAAAAATTATGAAAAATTAAGAGATCATTCTAGACATCATATTAGTAAGTTTGTAGAAACAAATTTGAAAATAAGTATTTATGTATATGTATTTTTTTATTTTTAAGTACAAAAGCTACTAAATTACCAAAAAAATGTCTATGATGCAAAATATTAAGAAGCAAAATATGTTTTATGATAAAAACAATTATGAACCAAACTTTTTATGAATCAAAGTTATTGTAATCTAAAAATATAATAAATCAAACTTATGATAATTCAAAATTTAAAATGATCCAAAAATGTGTTTTAAATTTTATGATCCAAATGTTATCAATCAAAATCTTATAATTCAAAATATTATGATCGAAAAAATAATAAATTATAAATACTACGAGACAAAATATTGTCCTCTTTGAAAAATATTACGATATTAAATTATATGGTTCAAAATATTTAGATTTAAAGTATTATAAGATAAAAAATGATAAAATGCAAAAAAACTATGATCCAAAATTATATGATCCAAAATAATTTGATCCAAAACGTTATAATTAAACATGTCATGATCCAAAATGATTAGATTAAAAATACGAAAAAACGTTAAAAATATTAAAAATAAAAAAATATAAATAAAAAATGAAAAAAACAAAAAAACAAAAAATCGCAAAATCCAGTACTGTAGCATTTAATAAATAATAAATAATAAATAATAAATAAATAATAAAAATAAAAAAGCTAAAACCGAGTATAATAGAAAATAAAAAAAGTAATTTTTTCTAAAAAATGATTTTTTTGAAAAAAAATAAAAAATAAAAAATAAAAAACAAAAAAAGACGTTTGACATTCTTACCCTTATGAGAGTGATTGGACAAAAGAGTCCTCGGGGTTTCTACCGGATTTTGGGTTCCTACCGGATCCTAACCCTATATATATATATATATATATATATATATATATATATATATATATATATATATATATATATATATATATATATATATATATATATATATATATATATATATATATATGTTCAGGTTGGGGCGAGGGAACCCAAACCTGACCTAATACCCAACATTCTCGGGTTTTCGGGTTCCTGTTTTTTTTGCCATCCCTAATTATAACACTTTAGATTTTAGAATAGTGATTTGAAACTTAATTATGCAAGTATTTATCTCTATCAATATTAAACATACTGCAGCATACTCAAGGAGTTTGATATAGGGTCATGCACTCTTGTTGTTGTAAGTTTGAATTCAATGAGAGATTAGGACCTTATGAGTCCCCCGTCTATCACATATACACAAATGGGTGCAGTCGTCTTGTCATGGCTTTATGCTACAACTAAAGATCAAAGCTTTACAATATGAAGGACTTTACCACTTCTTAGGCAACCTTTAGAACCCTAAGAACCCTTTTAGTACATTAGAAATCATCTAGGATGATTGCTAGGTTGCATAATGATCACATCCCTCAAATATGGATAATTTAGGGTGTACCTGGGTGGGGCCTTGGCCCATGTACAGGTCGTGCATCCCTTTAAAATTGTGAGGCCAATATTAGAAACAATTGTCATCTCCATTATTGCACTCCCAAGAGTCAACATGTCAGCCATAAACCCCTACTTTTCTTCTCTTGCAACATCCATCGCTAAGAAAACCTGTATACCGGAAAATACAAAAGACGTACCTCCAGTGGCGAATCTAGAATCAAAATTCACGTGGTTCCTTATTTAAGTAAACCAAAAAAACGTAAGTATTAAAAAAATAACAGAGGGTCGGATACCAAAAACGGGTCGGACCATGTCTTAAAAAAATTAAACATAATCTGAATTAGTTATATTAAAGTTTTTACAACTGAATCCGACGAGGTCTTATATTTTGAAATATTTTCATAATTGTATCATTATTGATACTTACTAAAACACTTTTTTCAACATAAGACACTAAACTATCACTCAAAAATTGATCGCCCATTTTGTTGCGTATATCAGTCTTTATCAACTTCATTGCTGAAAATGCACGTTCCACACTTGCTGTTGCTACGGGTAAGATCAATGCAAGTTTTAAAAGAAGATAAACCTTTGGAAATATTATATGCTTCTTTTCTTCAACCATCTTTTCGGCAAGGTCTCCAATACTCTTCAAATGATTAAATCGTTCATCTTCTCGAACATCCTTGATGTAATTTCCAAGTTCCACTTCAAGAACTCGAAGATCATATTTTGTTGGAAATTCTTCCTGATAAAGTGTAGTCATTTCCATTATTTTATCCAAATCAAAGGCCTTGAAAGACTCACTCGAGCACAAACAAGCAATACAAAGAAGTAAATTCGTGTTGACTTCATTAAACCGATGGTTCAGCTCTTGAAGTTGCATATCAATCACCGCCTTAAATACATCAACTTGATAGTGGTGCAAGTTGTTAACCTTCAAATAAAAAGAATTTTATTAAATTAATAACTAACGACAAAAAACAATTAATTAATTAATTAACTTGATAGTTGGTGGTAGTACACATTACTAACCTGTGAACCTCTTCGACGACTGAATCCATTATAATAGGCATCTTTCATATCCACGACTTGAATTTCGTTTTTATCACAAAACAAAGTAACCTTCTCTAAAAGTGGTTCCCATCCTACATCCCTAATTTCTTGAATTGCTTTTTTAGAGCTACTTACTTGATTCATGGCATTTACGATATCCTGGTCTTTTCTTTGTAGTGTTTTATTCAAATGATCCGTGACTCCTAAGATATCGATAATCAAGTGTAGACAAAACACAAAATCAAATGATTTTAATGACCTTAAGATGCGAATTGCTTCAGCTTTACGATCAGAATCACTATTGTCTTCACCAAGGTCTTCAAGTACATCACAAATAGAAGCGTATATGGTTTTGATATTTAATAAAGATGCAAAATGAGAACCCCATCGAGTATCAGATGGTCGTTTAATACCTACTTCTTGGTTCAAACCGGTACCAGTCTCAAGGTCACCTAAAATAAACCATATAAAAAGTTAATTAGCATAAAGAAAACTAAAAATAGTTGCAAATAATTAAATAGTCAATTTAATATAAAGCAAACCTTCAGCCAATGCTTCCATAACTTTAGCTGCTTGTTTTTTTTCTTAAATTATCTCGTCGTTCGTATGAAGATCCAATAAGATTTAACAGCCGAGAAACGACATCAAAGAAATCATTAACCTTCGTGTGATTCTTTGCAACAAACACTAGCGCTAACTGTAACTGGTGAGCAAAACAATGAACAAAGTATGCAGATTTTGTTTCATTCGTAATCAAAGTCTTCAACCCGTTGAATGTGCCACTCATGTTACTAGCACCATCATAGCCTTGCCCTCTAATCCTAGAAGTACTCAAATTCAACTTTGAGAGCATATCATAAATGGTAGCCTTTAGTGACAAAGCTGAAGTATCACTAACACTTCTAAGGCCAATAAACCTTTCTACAACTTCACCTTTTTTATTAACAAACCTCAAAACCAGTGCCAATTGTTCTTTAAAAAATTGTGTAAAGACATTCTTTTCTGAAATTAAACACAAAACAAGACCATTAGACAAAACAGTTGACTATCAATGTTTCAATTTCTTTTATCAATTACACAAATTGCACAACATAATCACATGAACAAAATTCTAAACAATAAAGAATAAAAGGATTCAAGAATGAAGATACGTAAAACACAATCAACAATCAACGAATATGGAATTGAGGTTATAATTAAACAGATATCAATGGGTATTAATTACACAAATTGCACAACTAAATGACTAATACGTAAATGAATTAGGGATGGCAATGGGACGGGTATGGGACGGGTATTGGTGATCCCAGTCCCATACCCTATTATAAAATCGTATCCCAAACCCGCTTCCATCCCATCGGGTACCCGGTTAGTAAATAACCATCGGGTTCGTGGTTATACCAACGGGTATCTGGTATCCCAATCTATGATAATAATAGGTTGAAATTTACCCGTTGAATTTTCCGTTATAAAACCCGATCACAATCTCATCCAAATAATTACTTGAATTTTTTAATAAGAAGAAAATTGATGCATATAAGAAGAAAGAAAGTGACGATACATGATAATTAATAGAAATAAAGAGATCTCATAAATGGGGATGCATGCATAGTAACGAGTTGATGAGTTGAAGGAATGGACACGTGAATTAGAAAATTATATATCACATACAATATACTATATAGAATTTTCGGTAAGTAATAATTAGATAACGGTAGAAACGGTAAATAGTAATCACATAATAATCAACCGTATATAATATCAAAATATGGATTTGCAATATCATATATAAATAATAAAATTATAAGTATATAAAAATATATGATTCGGGGTCGGGTATATGGGATCGGGTATGAGATCGGGTAATCGGGCGGGTATCACCTCAATACCAAAACCATCCCATACCCACGAAAATTTTCTTGAAAAATCCCATACCCGGTCCCATAACCATTTACCCGGTTTAAAACCCGTCCCAAAAGTTTCGGGTTCGGTTTTTCCCGTCGGGTTCGGGTATTTTTGTCATCCCTAAAATGAATATTCAATTGAGGTTGTAATTAAATGGATATCAATGGGTATTTAATGAAGAACAAAAGAAATACGTAAATGAATATTGAATTGAACCAATGACCCTCATTAATCAATGACCCTCATTAATCAATTGTGGATTACATAATTAAACGTACAACAATGAAGAACAGAAAACCTTACCCCGCAAGGCGGCAATGCCAAATTGGCAATTTTGGCTTGTTGCTGTGAATTGTGATCGGTAGCCGCTAGTGGTTGAGGAAGGCGGCCAGAAGGCGGGATGGGCGGAAGCGGCGTTGCAGTTGTGATCGCCGATCACTCAATTGGCCAATCCGCCAACAGTCGGACTCGACGTCTCAATCGGCTGATCACGTATTTTTTTTTGGTTTATTGAAATGGGTTGGGCTAAATGCTTAAATGGACTACTATAATTATACTTTATGGGCTATATTAATTCAGATATTTTGCTCTCCAAAGTTTTAGGTAGGTCACGTAATTTTTGACAGGTGGTTCACTAGAAAATTACACATATGACAGCTCTATTAAAAAAAAAATTAGATGGGTCCTAGGACCCACCTTCCTAAAGCATACATTCGTCCCTGCATACCTCTGACACCATGAAAACCAATGTACTGACGAGTATAATATCTAATCAAACCTTCAACAAGACCTCCCCCACGATGGATTGATGATAATACAACCCAAGTAGAATCTCAATGCCAATATAATGCCTTTAACTTTTCTAGTTTCACTTTGATTGTTTCATTATTTATCTTTCTACCTAGGAAACACTTCCGATCATTCAATCTTTCTTGAAATTTGATCATTAGGAAATCTAGACACCACTTCTTGATTTGGATTACTTAACATGCCAAAAGGAGAATATCGCATTTTATTGTATTTAGAGGAGAGCTCTTCTAAACGGTGAGCAAAGCTTGTAGTACTTTTCCACAACGTTGAACATAACATTACACTCATCACCAGTCAAGTAAAACAAGAAGCCGGTACCCTTGACATCACCATCAAAGTAATGTTTCCTTTCCAAGTCTGTTCATCTCCCACATCCCACAAATTGTTTCATGACACCAAATAATCAAGATCAGAATTCCCACAAATTTGCTTGGGAATCACTACAACGTCAATTTTATGGGGTTTTAAAGAGTAGAATTTAAATTATGATTAATTAAAGGATTCTAACGTACCTGTTGTTCAATAAGCCATTCCCTTAAATTGTTTTTTTCCCTACTTAGTTGATATGTCGAAGACATAGATAGACAAACGGATTGATGAAATCCATTGTTGTTTGGGTTAAAATCTAATACTTGATTGGTAAAAAGCCATTGTCAATTTTATGAAAGGAATTTTCTAGGTATTAATATAAAATTAAATTTTACAGCCTTCTAACAACTTCTATTTTATGTATGGTTTTCTATAGATTTTTTTTTATTCGTTTTAACATCTTTATTTTTTTTGCATTTTTTAACACTTTCATTTTTGACATTTTTCTATTTTTACGAACTTTGTTTAAACCCCAAGAACGTACACAATGCCACCACTAGTTCATGTTAAACTTACGTAGTTACATATTAGCATGTTATAATATTTCAATAATATCTATATAAGTATGCAGACGCTTTTTCGTAAATATAAAAAATAGGTAAATATTTAGAATATAACTTATCGTATAATAACATAAAAACCAAATGCTTATTAATGTAGCTATTAATTTTCTAAATAAAATGATGAAATCTCGGAGGTAAGCAAATTACTTATTCATCCGAAAACCATTTATATGCATTTAGCATACATTAATTGTAAATAACATTTAGATACTTTTCTTCTTTCTATATTTAATACTAAGGGGTTTTTGGGATTGTTTATTTGAGATTCTTATTAATTTATTGTGGTTTCACGCCAATAATAAACATTTTTAAGTGTTTGAATGAATATATTTTATAAGCACTTATTTGCTTAAATAAACAGTTTTTGATAAGTTACTTTTTCTTTACTTATTGACTTATTTAAGCAGTTTCTGATAAGTCATTTCCGTATTACACGTAACCATCGTTTGCCAGATACTAAAAAACAGCTTATTGACTTATTACGTATTGGTACCGGATAACTAAACCATACACTTTTTTTTTAAACTCTCTTTTCATAAATACTTTTAAATAGTAAGCATAAATTGTTTTAAATAACCAATACCAAACACCCCCTTAATAAACATTATCATACACTTTTTAAAACCCATTTATACGGACTCCTGATTTATAGCAAAGAGAAATTTCTTGATCAAGAAAACAACCGAGAAAATATCTGAAACAATTTTGCCCAAACCTCCTTAATTCCTGGTTAATTGCATAACCTACCCATTTTGTACCAATATTGCCTACAAAGGATCAACATACAAACACCTATAACAATCATTCTAATTTTTCATAAATGCTTCAAAATTCTTGCAATATTTTGACATTTTTCTTGACAAAGTATCTGGTAGTGGTTAATGGTTAACGATTAGCTGGACGCTGTTAGCGGTTAGCCGGTAGCTGTGACTTATTAGTGCATAATTGTTCGGCAAAAACAGCTGTCAGTTTTTAGAAGTGTAAAATAATATTAAAATCAAAAGTCAAACGCTAACCGCTCCCAAAAGCTAAATGAAAATAACTTTTTGATTATGAGCGTTTTGTTAAAAATAAAAGTTAAAAACTCTTGCTGTCGAACGATGTTTTTTCATTTTTTTTCAAGCATTTTCCTAAAAGTTAAACGCTGAACGCTTCCAAAAGCTCTCAAAAGCTGTGTGTCAAACACGCCTACAAAGGCCGCATAATTGATTATTAAAAAAAGTTGGTGAGCCTAAGCAGAGGCAACTGAGTCGAGCTTTAAACGGAAATGGTAAATTACAACCTTTTACTATAACGAAAAGGTTTTCATAAACATTAAAGCTTATTTTTTTCAATAAATTTAGAACATGCTTGGATTTTAGATTTACAAATTATATAACATTATCGATTTATAAAACGAAAAATGGTTAATCTAACAAGTTTTAAGATTTCCTATCATAAAAATATCACAATTTAAAGCGAGTGTTAGAAAGAAGTGGTCGCTTATTGATATTTATATAAATTAATAATGTTCTAGAAAATTTGGCATTAATGGCGTAAAAACATTTTAACCATTCCGGTTTTTACACTTGTTAGTGAACCCGTTTTAAGTACATCCGGTCGTGTGATGGATGACTTTCGTAGTACTTTATGTGCTAAGATGGTGGAAGCTTTGATATAAGGATTGGAGGACATCAAATGTATGTATTGATCTAAAACATTTATTGGATGACATGCAAAAATACGAAGAATGTATGCTACATATTTATTTTGTGCTTTTAATTATATTTTCTTGTACCACGTTTATCTTTGTTAATTTCACTTGGTTGTTTAATTTTAGTTACAAAAATTGGTCGCATTATTGGTGATACATTTGGTTGGAATCCGGAATAGTTGATAGCTTTTTGAAGTTACTCTAAAAATCCTATTGTGTTTCTGCTTTTAACATAAAATCTTATTTTTTATTATTTTCTATTGAGTTATTTGAGTATTTTATAGTTGTTACTGAGTTGTTTTAAAGTTATTGTTGGACTATTCTAGAGTTGTTGTTGGGCTGTTTTAAAGTTGTTGTATGACTATTTAAAGTTCTTGTTGGACTGTTTTAGAGGGTTGTTGATAACTTATTCAAGTATTCTTATTAGATTTTTGTTGTGAATTATTGTTTTGATATTTGTTGAAAATTTTTTCTTGTTATTTTGTAATTGATGATTGTGTAAACTTTAAATAAGAAAACCTCATATAGCCGGAATTGGAATCGGTTCCGACTGGTTTCGGGACCGGTTCCAAAATCCAAGGAACCAAAGAAGGCGGTCCCGGTTTCGGTTCCATCAGACTAAAAATAGCCGGTTTCGATTCCTATGAATTTTTCCAGGTCCCGCCTATGCTCACTCTTATTAGAGAAATCAATGCTACAATTTTGTAGTCATAAAATAAAGGCATAAACAACCAATTTTCTTAAGTTTTTACTATAAAAGAGTCAAAAAAACCTAAAAGACCAAAATAGCAAAAAAAATCGTAGTTCGCTTCGGTCAACTGCGAATATGATGACGTGGCAACCACCGTTTTTGATTTTGATGACATCGCAACCCTTTGATTGTAATTTTGATGACGTGAAACTCCTTCCGACTGCAGAATTTTATAGTATTTAAAAAAATCAATTTTGAAAAAAAAAACAATAATTTAAACTCGACAAATTTTTGCAAATGATGATGATCCATTCGCAAAAGTATAAACATTTGATGCACAAACTGTGCATTAAAGGCTTATACATTCACAATTGGATCATATCCATTTGCAAAATTTCACACATTTAATCCAGAGTTTGTGCATTAAATGTTTGTACTATCCTAGATTGATCATTCCCATATGGAAAAATTTGTCAGTTTTAAGTTATTATTATTATTATTATTATTATTATTATTATTTTAAAATAGAAATTCATTTTTAAATACTATCAAATTTTCGCAGGGGGGTTGCCATGTCATCAAAATCGCAACCGAGTGGTTGCCACGTCATCATTTTCGGAGCTTACCATGACCAATTGCAATTTTCCTTATTCTGGTATTTTGAGTATTTTTTTTACTATTTTGTAGTAAAAGTTTGTCTTTTTTTTCTAAAATAAAATACATTCAGGCCAACTAATTGATGACAAACAAACAACATTTCCATTTTTACAAACATTTAATGTGTATACCTTTTCTACGACCGATTTAACAAAAAAACATTCAAAACACAAACACGTAATTTCAATAAAAAAAACTCATCTGATAGAATGTAGTGAACCTGGTATTTAAGTACCGTAAATGACGATAATAATGTCGTACTTCGAAGATGAAGTGTCATATTTATTGACAAGTTATAATATTTAATTACCGATGAATTTCTTATTCATCTAGTTGGGTGGGTTCCCTTTTACATCAGATGTAGATATGCATATTGCAAATCAATTTCTTTTAACCGGTAAAAACAAGATGTTCTGGTATTTTATACTAGTTGTTATAAAATCGGTTCAATAAAAATTGACCCGTCGGTTTATATAGGTTTTAAAAGAATTGCAAATCGCTTTTTTATTAACATGATTTTTGATAAAATTCGAAGTTGGTAGCACAAGATCCAACCAACGACCAATGCTAGCCCAAGTGAGAAAGTGATTAGTATGGGCAATTTGTATAAATAATTCATTATGACATCCCAAGAAACACTTCTTTATAAACAATATTTATGCTAAAATCTTATCTATATTATCTTCGTCTAAATAAAGTAGACTTTATCTACTCGTTGCTTGGGATCTTTCCAAGTATATTTGCCCATGTGAAAACTTGTTTTTGGTAAATCTATGACAATGTATGCGACTATGCGTAGCATATTTTGCCTTTTTACTTGTGATTCATGTCAGATGTTAACACAAATACATTTAAATGGATTACACAAGTTACACTTGGAAGCTTGACTACCAGAGCCACCATATTAAAATAGATCCAATATTCATACGCCCTCTACCTTATATTGCACATTAGAATCGGTAAAACTGAAATTTCTACTAGTCGAGAGCTTACTTTCTTCCATAAAGCCTTGTATTGTTTAATGAGGTTCTTCGTTATGAAAACTTGCGTGGATTCATGTTAAATCACACACACAATTCAAAAAAAGTATTTTATTGTACATGCAAAAAATGATTTAATATCCTATTATATGTTTGGTTGAAATAAAATACATGGAATTCAGTTTAGTAATATTATAATTATATGGAAATTTACAAATTTAACATTTAACACAACTTTTGTACATAATCAATGATCTCACAATTTTTAATATTTATCATCTCCATTCCCACCATGTTATCTCACAATTTTGTACATAATGAATGATCTTTTTGGGCAATTGCTTTTTGTGACCTGCTTGTTCGATGACCTACTTCTCCGATGACCTACAACTTCCTAGAGAAAGAAATATGATAGATTAGAATGATTCCATAAAATAAAAACCGTGGATTCTGGTGCTATACAAAGGAGAATAGAGATTTGGGGAGTAATGGAGAGAGATAGGGTGCAGGGTTCATGAATTGGAAAGAGAGGTAAGGGATCGACTGGGTAGGTTTTGATGATGGGAGTAATGTGGAAGGGAGTTCAACGGTGAAATCCAAATTAGGAAATCATGTGACGTCCATTAAAAGGAACCCGATTGCCATCCAAAAACCTATTGGTTGAAATAAACTTAATCGTGGCCGTTGTATTGCGCAAGTACGCACTTTATATAACTTGATGTGACAGAATTAATAGTATTTTTAATATTATTTTAATAATTTTAGTTTAACTTATATTTAAACTACAGAAGAAAATAAAGAAAAATAGTTTAGAGCTTAATGGTTTGAGAGTGGCAAGGAGACTACCGCTTGATCCCTTTGGCTTACAATTTATTTTTGGGTTAAGACCGGGTCCGGACTATTCGGATATGGACCCATACACACCTATCAACTTTCGCTTTTCCAGTTTTACTTTCTAGCATCCATTTTTTATAATTTTCGTTTAACTTTTATTTTATTTTTTTACAAATTTTTCGAATGATTAAAAACGAACTGGAAAATCGAAAAACCGACAGAGTGAGTTTAAATTTTTGAAAAAACAGACTTTAACGCTTCAGTTTGTTTTACACTCAAACCCAACCCATTAAACCCAAATTGATTCAGTGAGTTTGAACACATAACGTTATTTATATTTTATAGCAATGTACTTTCGGTGAGTTTGAACCCACAAACCTACGGTTTAAAAAAAACAGAAAAATCATGAACCCACAAACGCATGGGTTCAAACCGAAAACCCATAAACACAACCCAAAAAATCGACTTCTATGGTTTGGGTTCGGTTTTAGTAAAAAACCGACCCATGTTGTTATCTAACAAATGTTGTCCAAGTTTTTTCTTTTTGGAATTCCTCTATTTTTTATATGGTTTTTTTCTTGTAATTCAGAAAATTGGGTTTTATAGAAATTTTATATTAAAATTTATTTTATACTTTTTATGATTTTGTTTTTTACCAACTCACTTTAAAAAAAGGATTTTTTTACACACAAAAAAAAATCAACATTTAGACATTTCATTTTTATGCATGACATTATAAATATTTCTCGTTTATATATTGTTTTACGAATTTGGTATAAGTTTTTTTTGATAATTTTTTCCAATATTTATTTACAACTTTATTTTTGCCCAATGTTTATGCATGTTTTTTTTAATACTTACTCATTTTAAAAAGTTTTATATTTTTATAAGCTTTGTTTACATATCACATCACAACGCACCATATGTCACCACTAGTTCATTTAAAACTTAGGTAATAATATAATAGCTTGTTATAACATTTCAATAATATCTATATGAGTATGTGAAGTTTTTTTTTTGTAAATATAGAAAATAGGTAAGATAACTTGTGACATGATAAGATAAAAACAAAATGCTTGTTAATGTAGCTTTTAAAACAATCTTTTTCTAAATAAAATGATGAAATCTCGGAGGTAAGCAAATTACTTATTCATCGGAAAACCATTTATATGCAGTTAAAATACATTAATTGTAAATAACATTTAGATACTTTTTTCTTTTTATAGTAAATACTAAATAAACATTATCATGTAATTTTTTTAAAACCCATTTTACGGACCCCGGATTTGTAGCAAAGAGAGCTTTCTTGAACAAGGAAACAACCGAGAAAATATCTGAAAGAATTTTCCCAAACCTCCTTAATTACTGGCTAATTGCAAAACATACCCATTTTGTAGAAAGATTGCTTACAAAGGACAACATACAAACACCTATAACAATCACCCCAATTTTTCGTAAATGCATCACAACTAATTGAGGAAAAACAAACATTTCAAAACGAAGGCTAATATTTATAATAACAAATTGGGTAAACATAATCCACCTTTGCGTTAGAGGGAATTGCAAAATATGAATGTTTTTTTTAATGGGAACAAGTATTTATACAAACTAAAAAAATTCCTTTTTTTCATGCTACATTGATGAAACTAGTTATACTTTTCTTTTAATGTATATATCTTTTCTATGAGCGATTTAATAAAAAAAACACTCAAAACACAAACACGTAATCGTTCATTTAACTATCTGTTAGAATGTAATGAAAGTCAACCCGTTAGACATAATGAAGGGCTTCGCAAATACGTTGTAAGAGTTGATCAAGAAAATTATATAGGACGTGTGAAAGTCAAGCATTCAATTTTAGGGGTAGTTTTTTGTAACTTTTCATAAAATTGGGGGCAGCCTTGTGTGATTGGCAAATTTTGGGAAGTTTTCTCCAAATTCCGAAGTATGGATTACGCAGTTGACCTCCTATTCTCCCTATATATTCCACTTCTACGATGCTTCTCTGCAATCACAAGAAAACAAAAACGAAATCAAAACAATGGCGAAGAGGAGATTAACGGCAGAGTCTTGTACTGATTCAAGAGACAGAAAAAGGGTTCAAATATTTCCAGCGGGTACGTTTCATGAATTCAACGAGTTCGGTTTTTCCGGCGATGGTGACGATGAATACGAACAAGAACACTGCGAAAGTTCAGTGGGGTCAAATCATCCGACTCATGAAGTGATAATTCTCTCCGACAATGATAACGACGAGGTTGAATCTCCACCCCCTAAGATCAATAGTTCCAGTCAAGAAGATATCACCGGCGATGAATCACAGGAAACCAAAACCGGAATCACACTACTCCAGTCGCAAACGGCCGTTAAGAACCAGTGTGGTGAAATCGAATTGACAGATGAAGAGTTGAATTGGTGGGCGGAATACGGTTCGATGATTGTTGACGACAATGGTTTTCTTCTTGGTGAATATAGACGATTGGATGAACAGCTTTACATTAGCATAGCAGCAGCAGATGAATGATTTTTTGTTCGATATTTGCTGTATAGATATTTAAATAAATTCTAATTCTATAGATGTATGTCTATTTGTCAAACGGTTATTTGATTAAAAGGTGGGATTATTTAGTACACAACTTATGTTTCATACTCGAATATACTTGTTTTTAGAATGCAAACTTTAAACTAAAGTTTTAAACTCCTAATCATCACAGATATAGACAGTTAAGTCAAATATAACTCAAACTTAATATATTTTCCTCGATTATGATTTATGAATTCTTTTGGCTTTTTGAAATTTGACGTTTTAATTGACCAAGACCTGAAGACCCAACGACCAACCCTACATCTTTATAAATACCAATTTATTTTTTTAATAGATTGTAATCAAATTTATCAATGGCTGTAATAGTTATTAATTGACAAACATAGAATCTTAGAATAATATATTACTTAAGGGAACTTATTACCTATCTATTTTTGCAGCCCCAAATGGCGTGATTTCAGAATTAGAGAAGATCCAAAAGCAGTTTATTTGGAGGGGCTCGAAGGAAAAACGAAGTACCCACGGGATATCGTGGGAAAAAATGGTGGCGTCTAAAGAATTAGGTGGTCTTGGGATTAGCTCGCTTAGGACGTTTAACATTTCACTACTAATTAAATGGTAGTGGAAATTGAAGGTAGAACCTCACTCCCTTTGGACGCGTACGATCAGGGGAATTCACAAGTTAGACAATGTTGCGCCTCACTGCCTCGCTAGGCGGAATCTACACGGGGTATGGCTTAATATTGCCAACCAAAGTAACGCCCTTGGAAAGTTGAACGTATCTATGGGGGAGATAATGAAGGAACCGAATGGGGGTGGACCATGGACCTCGGAATACGTAGTGGATGGTTCTTTTTGTGTGGCTAAGCTATGTAGAAGGTTAGATCGGGCAACTCATCCGGTTCTAGATGGTGATTTCACGTGGGTAAAGACGGTTCCTAAGAAAGTTTCAGTTTTTGCTTGGAGGGCCAAGGCAAGGAAAATCCCATCTTCATGTGCACTAGTTAAAAGAGGCGTGCAACTAGAATCAGTGATATGCAAAGTTTGCAATAGTGCCGAGGAGTGTGTTGATAATCTATTAGTCTCATGTCCTACGGCTCATGAGACTTGGACTTTGGTATTGACGTGGTGTGGTATTAAAAACAAAACATTCCGGAATGTACATGAGGTGTTTAATTTTGCAAGTAGTTGGGGAAATTGCTCTAAGAAAAAGAAACGTTTATTGGGAGTGTTGTATGGAACTCTTTGGTTCATATGGAAGGCGCAGAATGAAAAGGTGTTCAAGAATCAAAATGCTCAGCCGGAGAAGATCTTCGACAACATAAAGGGCGAGACGTTTTCATGGTGGAAATATTGGGCTCGAAAAGGTCATGTTAGTTGGGACACTTGGTGTAAAACCCCTTTAATTTCTGTTTCTTATATATATATATATATATATATATATATATATATATATATATATATATATATATATATATATATACTAGACGAATGCCCGCGCGTTGCGCAGGAAAAAAATTAGTTAAAATATAAACAAATACATGTTATTTTATCCTAAGCTAAAAAAATTATATAGAAAAATATTTTTATTATTTTTAACTATATGATAATACATACATGTGTCATAAATTTGGAAAACAACAAATGTTAACAGTTTTAATGAATAAATACAATGTATCAAATAAAAATCAAATTAATATGGTTTAAGATAAAGAGTTATCTCAAACCACATAAGTTTGGTAGTCTACCAACAATTTGTGCTTGGTTAAAGTTTTTGTAAAATTTCAAATTTAATTTTACTTTTATCTATTTTAAAATCAATTTAAAAATTACGTATTTGGTCATGTTTTAATTTCAAATATTTAATTTAAATTAATAGTATGCTCTTTGCTAAATAATAAAAGTAAATTAATTGTATTATATAAGAGAAAGATAAAATGTCATATGTGTATGTGAAACAATGTAAGATAATGAAAAAAACCTCAAATAGATGTGGTAAAAGATAAATCATTTATCTTGAACCATATTGATTTGAATGACTTCATTTATAATAAAAAATAAATATAGTTAAAATACTCGAAGTATATTTATTGAATGACATTTGAGAAAATTAGAAATTGTCATTTTTGACCAACGATATTGCATAATAAATAAAAGCTCAAAATTGCATTATTCAATACAATGCATGCAATTTTCTGCAACTTGATGAACGAATCCATAGCTCATCTCGGATCGACTTACTAAATATTTAAAGCTCAACTTCGTTAAAAAAATTTAATTATATATTTCATTGAACTTTACTATTTGGAAATGTTTCCAACAATAAAAAATATATAATGATCTATATAATTATTTTAATTTGAGGGAGACCTTTATTTATAGAATAAAAATGCTTCTTGAGTTGGTTTATCATGATGATGTGGGATCAAAATTTCATTTATAATGTGTTATTTTGTGTCATTTTCTTATCCCACATCGCTTAAGAATACAAATGAATAGAAATGAAAAATCTATAAGTAAAGAGACTAATATATTTCTCATCCCACATAGCTTAATATACAAATTTCAAGGGAAAGAAAACATCTATAAGTAGAGTGGCTAAAATAATTTCTCTAATATATTTGTTCTTTTGTGTTTTTTATTATAACCAAATTAGGAATCGGTTGCAACATTCCAAGAACCTTTGATTTCAGTTTTAAGACCATTTTCCTAAAATTTCAACGGGGTACTCACCGATGTCCACTATGATATGATTTTTTCTAATAATTTCAAATTAATGTGGTACATGATAAAAATTTATCTTGAACTGTATTGATTAGTGAAATGTATTGATTAAATAACATCTATTATAATATTTATATAAACAATTTTTTTTAACTTTAAACGATTACTTTTTGGAAGTTTCATGTGCATAAATCTTATGAAAGCAAAATAAAATGTTTAAAACATTGTCATCACGCATTGATCTGTGGCACACGAATTACTATGAACTTGCAACTCAATTGATTTTTTAATAGTTTTTAACTCTTTTAAATATTCATCTTTTAGTTTAAATGATTTTTGAAGTTAAAACAAAATAGGATAATTGTTGAATGTTTGAGATAAAAACACTATTTAACAATAGACTTTGAAAACAATGGTATGCTAAATATTGATAAGAGAACCTATAAAGTGGTACCATATAAGGGAAAATTAAATGTTATGTATGTGCAACGCAACATCATTGTAACTTTTTTACGACATACTTTAAACTTGTAACCTAGCCAGTTTTCAAAAGTTTTTTTTGCAATATTCAACTTCATTTTTAATTTTAATATTTTTGGAAACTAAAGCCAATAAATAGAAGCCTTTATCACTTTGCAAAAACATATTTGTACGATAATATGATATTTAATTAATATTAGACTTTGAAAGTCATATTATGATCAAGATTAATGTTAAACCACATTGTTTTGAATAATCTCCTTTATAATATATGGTTAAAACGTTAAGAATTGGAAATTTGTACGTATATACATATTGGTGAATCAAAAAATATTTACACCGGTGTCACTTTTTACAAACGACGTACTATAAACTTACAACCTAGTCAATTTTTTAAAAGTTTTAAGTAATTTTGAAATCTCTACGAATATACATCTTGGTGAATCGAAAAATGTTTACACCGGTGTCACTTTTTAAAAATGACATACTATAACTTCCAACCTAGTCAAGATTTTAAAACTTTTAGTAATTTTAATTTTTATTTTTGAGTTTCAATACTTTTTATAAATGAAACTAAATAGTAAAATATTTTAAAACTTGCGATAAAAGCATGTTTTATGATAAATGATCACTAACTAATAATAGACTTGAAAGATCAAGTTTGATGGAGAATGGAAGCAAATGCATTGTATTATATAAGAGAAAAATAAATGATCATATATGTATGTGAAGCAATGTGGGATAAAGGAAAAAACCTCAAATTAAAAAGGAAGTTGAAAGGTTGGGGGGTTTCAAATGAATGTGGTGATAGAAAAAATGCTTCTTTTATAAGATATATATATATATATATATATATATATATATATATATATATATATATATATATATATATATATATATATATATATATATATATATATATATATATATATATATTTTCCGGTTCCAAAAAAAAAAGTTAAGGGAACTGATATTTCCACGGAATTTTTTTTATCCCTCCACAGAAAAACGTAGTGAAATGACAATTATACCCTACTTCTAGGTTTTCGATATTGAATAGAAAAGTCAGTAATGGGAGCCTGTTTGTCTAAGGCTTCGTCTTCTTCCCTTTGTTTCCCGTTCCATTATAAAGAAACCCCACCTTTGGATTCCAAAGGATTGGCCTATCCGATTCCATCACGGAGCCTTCTTCTCCATTATCTACGATAAACATCCTAAAACCACTGAAGTCACCACTGTTTCATCGTCCATCGGAGCCTGTTTGTCTTGGCTTCCCTTCGAAGTCAGGCTACAGTTCCTATAAAGTCACTTCCCATCTGTTTCTTCTTCATTTTCTGTTATCGGCGCTTTCCTTCTCCATCTGCGAAGGCAGTCAATCAACTGAAGTTGTCCATCCGCCTAGACCTAGTTCCCCAGAAATTCATCGATATCGTTCATTATCGATCAACACCAGCAACGTCTAATCATCGATCAATAACAGATTCTTGATTCTAAAGCATTCGTTAAATCTATTTTCCAAGACATTGTTTATATATATATATATATATATATATATATATATATATATATATGTGTGTGTGTGTGTGTGTGTGTGTGTGTGTGTGTGTATGTACATACAGAAAGATTTACAATGGGGAACTTGTTGCTGGTATAATAATGAGCATACAAGTCTTGCCAACATCTCCATCACTAATTCTTGTAGTGATGATTTTAATGAAACACTAATTCTTGTATTGTTGATCTTCAAATAGTTGTTGCAGTGATGATTTAAAGAATATATACCGTGAATGTGCTTGAGATATAAATTTTAGAAAAGAGAAAGGGGTTCGTACAGAAGAAGACGATGGAAAGAGAGACCGCGTAATTTAAAATAGGGGTATAATTGTCATCACACTGTTTTTTCGGTGGATGAATAAAAACTTTCAGTGGAAATATCAGCTCCCATTAGTTAAAGTAGGATTCATTTTTTTTTCTTCAGAAAAAGACATGATATGATTTTTATACAATCGCAAAAAAACATCTTATACTCCCCCCAAAATTCAACTGACACTTTATATTTGAGAAACATTGGATGAATAAAAAATAAATCGCTAGATGAATAAAAAATAACATGATTCATAGAAAAAAATTCTTAAAAAACATATTGATGACTCATTTTTTAGTAAATCTTAATTCACGTTACGAACCTTTTTAGTGAATAACAACAAAATTATCATAAAAATGAATCATCGAGTTGTTTTTTCAAGAACATTTTTTGTAAATCATGTTATTTTTGCATTATATATTGATTCATTTTGTTAGTTCGCCGAAAAAACATGTAAATAAAAAATTGTTATCTTCCTACAAAAATTGTTATCTTCCTACAAAATTATTCTTTTTTTTAATTTTTGATTTTTTATAAAAATGAAAAAAAAATGTATATTTTTTTTCAAATTTTCATGATTGTGCTTGTTTTGTAGAGAATTAAATTTTAAGAACATTGGTTTTTTCAGATTTAAAAAAAAAAGAAAGTTATGGCCAAAATACAAACTGTGTGGAAAAATAAAATAAGCTAGCCAATCAGAAGGCGCCACGTGGCGCATGGAGAGTGGGGCGCGCGAGTCTCTCAATTTGGCTGGAAATGTTACGACATAGACTTTGTAAAATGAATTAAATGCCCTTATAAACTTTTCTTTTCCTCCCTCTTAGTTTCTGATATTTACAAAAACAACCCCTGAATTTTAATACATGATCATTATTCGTACATTGAATCTAATCCACCCATTTTTCAAGATTAAAGGTCCAGATTTGTTCTCGCGGTTTTTACCGGATTTTGGGTTCCTACACGATTCTCCTTCTTCTCTCTCTCTCTCTCTCTCTCTATATATATATATATATATATATATATATATATATATATATATATATATATATATATATATATATATATATATATATATATATAACTTCTTAATTAAAACAATATTTTTTAACAAATTACCCTTATTATTAATTAAATCCGAATTTAATTTATTAAGAAAGTAAAAAATCTCATCTTAATCATAGTTGTTGATTTAATTTGATCAAAGGCTATATTTAGTTCACAAGTTTATATATATATATATATATATATATATATATATATATATATATATATATATATATATATATATATATATATATATATATATATATATATATATATATATATATATATATATATATATAGACGGGAGGAGGGGGGGTGTGGAGTGGGTAGGTCTCCATGGTTTTAGGCTTTTAGCCATTTCATGTATATGTTGTATTAGAGATCTCTTATACAATTATTGCCTATATATGGTCGAGGGTGAACCACAAAATGTATCGTCATTTTACAAATCTCATGGTAAGGAGGTATACATGAAAATTTTGATCAAAGATCAATTTTTTTCGGAAAAATATTGGTTTGCTCCCATGATATCGTTTGTGTCAAGACACTAGAAACCCGATTTACTCTGATTTAAAAGGGATTATCAAAATATGTATTCAAAAATAAGCTATTAAGCTAATAGCATCGGTGGTCCCAAACATATTGCTCACCAAAAATGTAAATAAAAATAATCAAAAGGATTGTGTGACTAAGGCTATGTTTGGCAGACTAACTGAAAAACTAGCTGCTAGTTGAAAACTAGCGGTAGCTAGAAAACTAGCGACTAACGGAAAAACTAGCTGAGCTGAAAAACTAGCTAATAACAAATGACGTTTGGTAAAAACTAACTGATAAAACTAGCTGGAAATCGTAGAATGACATAAAAGGACATGCACAAAATTTATCCAATATTATAAGAAAAGGAAGCATATTCCGTGTGAGGGTAAAATGGGAACATTTTGAAACCGCTACTCAAAACGTTACTATTAGTAACGTTTAAAAAACCTAGCTTGTTAGCTAGCTTATAAGTTAGTTTTTGGATTCCCAAACATGTCAAACTGAAAAAGCTCGAAAAAAACGTTAGTTTATACGCTAGGTGTGGCGCGCCAAACATAGCCTAAGGCCACCTCACCCGCTTAGCTCACAAATTAGTTTGCTCTCTCTTACACAGACATACACTCTCTTTCTTTTAATTTTATTTTTAATTTTGTCTTAAATTTTATTTTATTAAAAACAAATATAATGCATATTGAAAAAAATAAAAGACATTAGAATATGTAAAAAAAATTCTATACAAAATAATGCCAATGTTGATAAATTTTTTGTGGTCTTTTAAAATAAAATATAAAAATGAGCTAAATTGCCAATTAGTTTTAAGTAAGGCCTTGTTTTTTTCATATTAAGTGTTGAATTGATACATGTTACTGAATGTGTAACGGTATCTGAATAAATATAATGTTGCTGATATATATACTCTTTCTTTTTTGTACTGAATGAAATGTTTGAATCTGAATAAATGACTATTTTACATTTATAAACTTGCCGAATAACAAATGACCAATATATAAGCATGAAATTACTCATAATTCATTATATAAAATATAATTTTCATTAGGGTTAATAACATAAAAATCAATGTAATTTGCTCAAAATTCTGGTTTAACAACTATATTTTTTTTGTTCCATAAAAACCATCCATACTTTCAAAAAATTTCATATTGACCACTGTTTATTTTATTTGATAACTTTTAACGATTATTTTCATTGAAATATTATGTGAAAAGTTTCATATCAACATTTGAAGCAAATATTGGAACTTCATTGCAGTGAAAATGATTCATAAAATTTTCTACATGTGATTTTGGTCTTTGTAAGTACAGTTTTTCGGCCACGTTGTGAATGCATAGGATGTCCAAGTGAATCCACTAAATTTTGAATGCGACGGGGTTAAGAAGTGTTCCGAGTTGACGACATAAAATCTTGACTTTTATTTGTTATAGTGGTCGCAATGTATCTTTTTGGAAATATGAGTGGTTTTTACGAATTTTTTTTGAAATGATGAGTGGTTTTTTTAGAACAAAAAAAAATATAGTGCTTAAACCGAATTTTGGCCGAACTATGATGATTTTTATGTTATTAGCCCTTTTCATTATGGAAATAAGGACATTTGGGAAAAATAAATATAAAACCATGACTTAATGTTAATGACACCTATTTTCTAACTTAAACCATTAAAACATTTTATTAATATTAAGTAAAAAAGAAACAATCATATATAATTAAACAATTAAATTGTTTATACATTAAGTTCATGAAATAAAATAGAAACACCACTTAAATTATGTATTTGTTAGTGTATCTCACATTGGTGCGACACGGTCTTATAAGTGTGTATATATGTTGGAGTCTCCCCTCTCTCCACAAGGGCTCTTTTGGAGAGACGCTCTTGGGCTCCACATATATTTACATGGTATCAGAGCCGGCGTCTCGCACCCTGTAACCTCATCGAGCCTACGTCTCTGAGGGGGAGTGTTAGTGTATCCCATATTGGTGCGACACGGTCTTATAAGTGTGTAAATATATGTGGAGCCCAAGAGTGTCTCTCCAAAAGAGCCCTTGTGGAGAGAGGGGAGACTCCAACATATATACACACTTATAAGACCGTGTCGCACCAATGTGGGATACACTAACAGTATTTAATGAAATCATATATGAAATCATATTAGTCTATAATAACAAATTAAGATTTCATTAGATCGTCAATAAAAAAAGATGTTAGAAATTGATGTAACAAAAAATCCGAAAGCAAACTTACCTAAAGAAACCAAAACCCTAGAAGATACCCACGTAAGGGTTTAAACGATTGTCGGCTCTGTTGAGATTTGAAAGAGACGATCGAAATCCGCAGAGATGAGTCTGGTAGCAGGGTCATACGAGCGATTCATTTGGGGTTTCAAGCTCAAAACCCTAAAACATTCAACGGAAACCCTAACCCTGTCGCCAATTTTCTCTTTTCCTTCTCATCTTTCACCAATCAAATCCGTCGCCGTCGCCGGCTCCGTCGCTGTGTCAGGTGGTTCCGATGACACCATCAAGATATACGACCTATCAACTTCGTCGGAGGTTGGTTCACTCAACGATCCAACCGCCACCGTCACATCGCTCGCCCTCTATACCCCTCCATCCTTGTCCTCTTTCCCCCGTAACCTGTTTTCTGCGTACGATGACGGCAACATATCATTCTACGACGCCGACCCCTTCGTCCACCTAAAAACGTTGAAGATACATAAAAAGGGTGTGAACGATATGTCAGTTCATCCGTCGGGTAAGTTGGCCCTGACGGTTGGAAGAGATTCCTGTTTAGCAATGGTGAATTTGGTTAGAGGAAGGAGGAGTTTCTATTGTAGCTTGGGGAAAGAAGCGTCCCTTGTGAAATTTGATTGCAGTGGCGATAAATTCTTCATGGTAATGGATGAGAAGATCTCAGTGCACCAAGCGGAGGATGCAAAACTGATACTCGAATTAGAATCCAAGAAAAAAATTCTTTGCATCGCACCTGCCATGGTTAGTTTACTTAACTTCTTCTTACGTGATTAATTCATTGTTACATTTTTGAGGTGAAATTATGACAGAATGGACTTGTATATGGTGGTGGAGAGGACAGAAATCTGACGGCATGGGACACAGTTAGCGGGAAGGTTGCTTATTCCATTGAAGATGCACATTCAGCTCGTGTAAAAGGGATTGTAGTGCTTTCTAAGATCGATGGAACCTCTGATGATGAACTGTTCTTGGTGGCATCTGCATCTTCAGATGGAATTATTCGTGTTTGGGATGTTCGTATGGTCAACAAGGATAAGTCAATTCCATTAGCCGAGACTAATACCAAGTCTAGGCTCACTTGTCTTGCTGGATCGTCTGTTAAATGTGAGTTTTTTAAAATTTTTTAAATATAAATAACTTGGTAACTATTTAACCAAACAAGAAAAACAATGTTTTTTTACAAGGGTGGGTGATTTTATTTTCAGCGATTAAGAGGCCTCTTGCTGGTTCTAGTAATTCAAGTAAAGAGCAAGAAAAAGCAACTGAAGGCTTGTAGTATTATTGTGATCTATGGACTGTAATTTTTCAATCCCCATTCTCATTTTTGATCGAACCCTTATGTTGCTAATTACATTACGTGATTTTTCAATATATGTATAAGTAGTTTTGTTAATTTATCTTTTGAATTTAAGTGGTTCTATAGGCAATTTAAAAGAACCCATCCCTGGGGTGACAAATTTCGATCCATTTACTTATGTTTGTAGTTTTGTATGTACATGTTGGTAATGACAGTGTATGTCAATATATGTGTGTACTTTATGTTTGTAATTTTGTATGTACATATTGATAAATATTGTTTTTCGTTTTTCGTTTAGTTATCTGTTTTTAAAGGGGGTTTGGATGTGCATTTCAGAAATTGATCATGATAATTAGTAATCAGAATTAGATAGTTGATTATAGTAAAATGTGACGAAAGAGTGTTGATTAGATTTTTTTTAATCGAAGTTAAAGTAATAGATAAAGTGGCAAAAAATGTTATTTTATATATTGTTGAAATATTTAAGTTTAAAGAGTTAAATGCATTTTTGGTCTTTGTGTTTTGCTAAAAATTGTTATTTTGGTTCAAACAATTTTGGACTAGTATCATAGGTCCAAAAAATTAAATTTTTTACTAGTTTGTTCCAATTTGTTTTAAAAATAGCCATTGCTTAAATATTTCTACTTTTCTTTTAATTTATTTTATGGTTTTTTAATTTGAAAAAAATAAAAAAGAAATAAAATAACCCATCACACCTGTCTCCCTCCCACTCCCCCCCCCCCCCCCCCCCCTCTCTCTCTCTCTCTCTTGCTTCAAATCGGTGTTGTTAGAACTGATTCATCCCTTCTCTCATCTATCCTTGTCTCAATTTCCAAACACATACAAGATCTGAACTCAATAATCCTCATGAACACAACACATTGATGATTCAATTTTTAAAAACCTTCATCGTCTTCTCCATTCAACCTTCTTTCAACCCTCTCTCGATTTTTGAAAACTTATCATAATGAGAGACGATGATGGTGGGTTTCTCGAATTGACATCAAATCAGACATTGACGAAAAGCTTCGGTCACCTCAAGCTCAAGTCAACATTTGACACGAAATGGTGTTAGGGTTGAAGGATTCTGCTTTCAAAAGGATGGTGATGGTAGTGATTCCGCTTTCAAGAAGATGGAGACGTGTTTGGGGAGGAGATCAGCTCAATTCAAATCTGGATGGTGGTGGCAGCAATTTCAAGTTCTTCCATCTGATAATTAGGGAGTTAACGATCTGGATGGTGGTGGTAGCGATTTGTCCCAAACCATCTTCTTATCAGATCTATGAAATGGAGCGGTGATGGAGATTCTCCAATTTCTACAAAAAGGAGAGGAGTACGGTGACGAAGGATTTGAGTCAGATTCAAAGGGGGAGGTCAACATCGGTTATAAGTTTCGACTTCAGAAATCTAGGATTGTTCTTGGGTTGTTCTCGACTTTAGAAATCTGGAATTGTTCTTGGTGTTGGGTTGTATCTGTATCTTTATGAGAGAGAGAGAGAGATAGATGAGAGGGAGGAGAGAGAGAGAGAGAGAGAGAGAGAGAGAGAGAGAGAGAAAGAGAGCGAGAGAGAAAGGAAAGGGGACGGGTGAGGGTGGGGTGGGATGCTTTTATTTTCTTTTTTTCTTTTTTTTTTGTTAAAATCAGAAAAAGCTAAAATTAATTTTTAAAAATAATAGAAAACAAAATGACCAGCGTAAATTCGTTTAAGTATTTTTAAAAGAATTTGGACCAAAATTGCAATAAAATTCTTATGGTGGCAGTCTAAAGTTTTTTGGACAAAAATAATAATTTTTGGCAAACCACAAAAACAATAAATGCAATTAACTCTAAATTTAAAATATGGCGATAATGATCTTCTTTTTAAATAAGACTTATAGTTTATTTTACTATCTATAATGCCAATTTTCTTTTTCTGAAGTCACTGACAAGAAGAGGTGGATGAAAAATCTTTCATATTGTAGAAAAATACACAATTTTTACCACAGTACATAACTGATTATTTAAGGCCATTATTTAATTTTTGTAGCATAAAATCCAACACCTCATTAGTAATAGTATGCTCAATGTTTTGATTTCTTTGGAACTACAAGAATTTATTAAAACAAGCCTAACAAAACACTAGGCAAAAAATTACAAGTAATTTACTCGTGTTTTGTAACTATCCCACCTAAGACCCACCGGTGTGGAGTGTGAGGGGGGGGGGGGGGTGCGAGCTCGTGGGGAACCCCCCCTGCAGTGACCCTGCAAGGACGACCCCGCGAGGGGGCAACAGCTCGTGCGAGTAAATACTTAAGGAAGTTAATTGCTTTTACCATATGCATCATCATTTGTACCAAATGTGAGGGGTAACCATTTCGAGTGAGAGTGAGTGGTGCTGATTAAATGTTCATGTGACAAGAAAAAAGTGAGGGAAAATGAGACCCACACCGGAGGGCCTAATTAATCTTCAACTTATTATTCCTATTATAAAACCAAAATATAATTTCATGACTATAAAATGAAAAATAGTCGCTTTTCTTGGTTTAATCATCCAAGATCATGTCATTATAAAACTTTCAAATAATCGAAAAGTGTATAGAATTCATGTTTTAGTGAATTCTCCCACTCATGGAATTCATCAAACGAGCTAAAATTTTGAATTAAAAAATCTCACCATCTCATGATTTGAACCCAAATCTCCACCTGAAGAAAAAACATAAAAGAACGGATGATTAACCGTTTCAACGCACTTGCCATGCGTTATACAAAAAAGGGAGTCCAAATCAGTATTGTGCTTGTCAAGATTACTCTTCATAGGAAGTTTATTTAACTTTAATCTCCAAGCTAAAATGATAAACCAATTCCCATATTTATTTCTCTTACTATTTTAGATTGTACATTGTGTGCAACCAAATATTCATATGTAATAATTGTAATGTCATGAATTCATTATGGCACTTGACATATCTCCAATAGAATCCAACTTGTGCATGACACAACAATTGTATAACGACACTCCCAAGATAGGGTATGTCATTCAAGAGAAATATTAAAATCAAAACTAGAAGGTACGAATCAGGCTTATAGATTAATGATCAACCATCCCTTTATTTTGATATCCTTATGAATATGAGACATGAAATCTCATCAATCTCAAATGTTTAGTATTCTATTTCTCGATAGACTTGTGATGACCTCAATTACTGACAGCAACATTATTCCAACTTAAGTATAGCCGTACTTTTATCGTCATTATCGAATCATTAAGGGCCTACAAATATCACTTCAACCATAGGCGAGAAGGAATAAATAAGCCCTAATTAGATAAAACCCACCCACTCATCATGCCACCCTTAACAATTTCATGTATGGCTTCAAATTACGAACAACGTTAGAGAACATCTAAGTATAGAAGTTTGTGAGTCAAGAATCTCACGTATTTCTATTTTAAGGACATACGGGATTGTCATCTTAGAATTACTTGTGACATATTCCATGAAGTAATCTAAGTGTGAGTTATCCCAATACTTGATCTTTGTCAAGTACATGTGAGTGAAGTCACATCTCAATATTATATCTATCTCTATGTATAATCAACTAATCACCCCATATCAGTCTTAATTCACTAATTCATTCCTTGAATAATGACCGACTTTGGAGATTCCTAATAAACTAGTATTCATGGAATTTAATAAACATACAAATAGGACACAATAATACAATTCATCCAATATATATTATGAACTCAACATAGTAATCGTTATATAAGTTCCTCAATCCAACCACCAAAGCATTTCAAAAAGTCGATATCACCTATAAAGTCATCGTTAAGATGGAACCCAAAGTTGCTCGTTTGACTTTACAGATGCAAATGAATCAACCCATGAACATAAATCTTTTATATACATTGAAGTTTGTAGAACAAGATCCAACCAATGACAAATGCGGTCCCAAGTGAGAAAGTGATTAGTATGGGCAACTTGTCTAAATAATTCATTATGACATTTCAAAAAACATTTCTTTATAGACAATATTTATGCTTACATCTTATCTTTGTCTTGTTTCTTGTAATGTTTCCAAGTATAATTGCCCCTGCGAAAACTTGTTTATGGTAGATATATACTAATGTACCGGTAACATATATTTGTGGACTCTTTCATTGTGAGTCACGTTGGATGCTAACACGTATACAATTTAAGGGATTGCACAAGTCACACTTGCTAGCTTGAGTACCAGATTCACTATACTAAAATAGATTCAATATAACTCTACATTATATTGCACACTAGAATTGGTTAAATTTAAATTTCTACCGGTGTAAAGCATACTTTCTTCCATATGCTTTCCATTTTTGATGAGGTTATTCGTTATGAAAACTTGCATGGATTCATATAAAATATGCATACACACAATTTAGAAAAGTATTTTCTTTTACATTCAAAAAAGGAATTAAAACATATGGTATCATTGGTTGAAAAACAAAATGGAATTCAATTTACAAATTTACAAATTTACCTTTATCATAACATCTACACATAATCAAGGATCTCATAATTTTCCAATGTTTATCATCTCCATTTCTGCCATGTTATATTTCCTAGTAACACACGCTTATCTGACGACCTACTTCTCTAGTGAATTTCTTTTTGTACGACTCCTATTTGTGAACAGCTTGCATCTGACGACCTGTAACTTCTTAGAGATGGAAATATAATAGATTAGATCATTAGAAGGATCCTCGTAAAATGAAAATTGTGAATTCTGGTGCTATACAAAGGAAAAAATAGACCGAGAGAGCATAGGGAAAGATAGGGTGTACGGGTTCATGAATGGGAGAGAGAAACTAAATATTGGTCGATGAGGTTGTGATGGTAGTAGTTCGGTGGAGGGGAGAGGGGGGTCTAGTGGTGAAACTGTCACTTTTGGTGGTGTAGTGCAACGACACATTCTGTTTAGGGTTTTTAGCGATGTTTATATTTCCTTGCAAGAGACGCAGGGAGGATGAGAATGATGGTGCATGCATTTAGGGAGGTGGTACTACCGACACAAGTGTCTGACCTTGCAGGAAAATACGGAGAAGGGAGGGAAAACTAAGAATAATGGTGGTCAGCGCATGCTTAAAGGTGTGATGAGGTGAGAGACGAGAGAAAATGATGAAAGAGCGGGTTTGGAGAGCACGAGTCTGTAAGAGTGGCATACACACACACACACACACACAGAGACAGAGAGAGAGAGAGAGAGAGAGAGAGGTCTTTTAACAATTTGTAAAAAGTGGGAATTAAATTCCTTCAATGTTAGGAAGGTTTCTTGATTTCCTTTAACTAAGATATTTCAAGGTTTTTAAGGGAGTTCAAAACTTCAAATTCTTATATTTTTTCGACCAAATGTGAGAATTTGAATGAATTAAATTCCAATTGAAGATCAAATCTTATAAAAACCCGCAAACCAAACGCCAGATAATTGATTAATGGTTTATGATAATTTCAAATTTGATTGTACTTCAATTGATTGGATAGTTAGATTTAACTTTCTAGATTCATTTAGCTATTATATATGGGTAAATTGCATAAAAGTCACTAAGTTTTGAGTAAACTGCAAATTTGGTCCTTGTGGTTTGCAAAAAACTATGGGTAAGATCCAAAATCTTTTCGACTTGCACCATTGGTACAAAAACAGAACTTTTTTGTGATTTTGGTCCCTCGAAAAGTTAAAATGACTTTTTTGCCCTTTTAATTTCTTTTTTACATTTTATTATATTTACTTAATACCTTTATAATTAAAAAAAAAATAAAATCCATCCCCACCCCTCCCACTCTCTCCTCTTTTCTGTTCACAATGTTTCTCCGCCTCACCCCGTCAAGAACCTCCGCCCAGAAAGAAGCAGCATCCTGGGCACCCTTTGCGAATCTTCTCAAGTTAGGCCAAAAAACTCCATCGTGTAACCCTGAATTCATGATTAATGTGTCGGGAATAGTGTCGCTGGAAAAATACGGCTTTAGTTAGTCTCTGTAAGCTTTGTCTAGAGGATGGATCGATCTAGAACAGGTTCCCACCATAGAACTTCAATCTCTCATAACTCAAGTTGGATGACAACAATGGCAGAACATTTGATTCTTATAGCAACGTAGTTTAATGGAAACGGAAACCAAATCTCGAGCTTAAACTCCCAACAATTCCACCATTCCTGTAAACCCACGCTTTTGATGAAAAAACCCAGACGAGAAAACCCACAATCGCTGCAAGCATTCCCTCCCCACCACCGATCCTTTCTCACACACTCAATCTCTCTTTCTAACTTCGGATTTGTGCATCTCCACACTCGGATTGAAGCTTTTCGAGATCGATTTTGTGATTCAAGCTCTCGACTTTTGGTAGTCTCGTCGTCTTCCTCGCATCCTCGGATTTAAATGGTGGTGGCTGTACCTGAAAGACCGAATCTCAGAGATCCAGAGGAGGTGGTGGCTTATTCATAAGAAATCAAAAGATCCGTGGGGTGCCACCGGCTCAAAAGCTACTGCATCCGTTCCCCTTGTGTTGCGATGTCCCACACCACCGTCTGTATCCTTCCCGCCACACTTCTTAACCGGTCATACCTCATCCGCACCAAATCAGGATTTCGACTAGTCAGAGAAGTGGCAAACTCCTCGTCCAGCTCATCAGGGTGGACCCCTTCAGCTTGCGAAATCTTTGTATTCATATGGGGCGGATACCTAGGCCGTTACCAGAAGTTCCAATTTTCAATCAGAAATATGTACAGAAACACCATCGGCAATATCAACTCCGGGAAGCAAACCAGCAAGTCTTCATCGGAATCGCAATGATCCTTGGCAACGGCCTCTACAACTTCTTCAAAGTCCTCAGCCACACTTGCTTAGGTTTTACCGTCAAGTTCGTCTCCTTCTTCTATCGGGAGTGATATGATTATCAATTTCAGGCTTCAATTGAGTAATTGGCAATACTAATGAGCGATTTCAGATAACCCACCGAGAAGGAGGAGGGGGAGGGGGGACACGGTGGAAGTGGGGTAGAAGTGGTTGGGTGTGGTTATATCTTTATTTTTAATTATTCAAATATAAATAAAAGTGTTAAAATAATGTAAAAAGAAAAATGAAAGGGCAAAACAGACTTTTCAAGTCTACAAGGGACTAAAACCACAAAAAATTTCAGTTTTTGGACCACTGATGCAAGTCGAAAAGATTTTGGATCTTACCCACAGTTTTTTGCAAACCACAGGGACCAAATTTGCAGTTTACTCCTAAGTTTTTCAATTTTCTCGATTTTGACACTGCATTTTTAGTTTTTGCAATTAAGTCATTATGTTTTTAGAAAAGTTGCAATTAAGTCATTATGTTTTCCAAAAAGTTGCGAAAATGACCATATGACAGGATGGCAACAGGTTACCAGGTCATATGGTCAGATTTGCAATTTTTTAGAAAACCTAATGACTTAATAGCAAAAATAAAAAATATAGTGTCAAAATCTAGAAATCTAGAAAAGTTAGCGACTTTTATGCAATTTACCCTATGCAATTTATACAACTTAATAACTTTACATGCCTCATACGTTTCCAAAAAAGTAATTTTGTTGTTACCTTGGATAGTTTACCCTAACAGCCTCAAAAAAGAACAAAAAAAAAAATAAAAAAAAAAATCAAAGTTCAATGCTACTTGTGACAAAATTGCTTTTTGTAACAAGTAACATTGGACTTAAAAAAAATTATGTTCTTTTTTGGGACTGTTTGGATAAACTATCCAATGTAACAAAAAATTATTTTTTTGGACACGTATGCGGCATGTAAAGTGATTAAGTGTATAAATTACATAAGGTAAATTGCATAAATATCACTAACTTTTTCAGATTTCTAGATTTTAACACTATGTTTTTTTTATTTTTGCTATTAAGTCATTAGGTTTCCTGAAAAATTGCAAATCTGACCATATGACCTGGTAACCTGTTGCCATCCTGTCATATGGTCATTTTCGCAACTTTTTGAAAAACATAATGACTTAATTGCAACTTTTCTGAAAATATAATGACTTAATTGCAAAAACTAAAAATGCAGTGTCATAATCGAAAAAATTGGAAAAGTTAGTGACTTTTATGCAATTTACCCATTATATATTGTAAAATTTAAAAAATCCTATTTGTCTTTTCATGGATTTAAATTCAACAAGTTCATGTGTCAGATTCTATTTTATTACATGCAACTAAAAAATTAAATATGTAGAAAACGAATATGTTACAAAAACTCATCCGATTGTAGTAAAAAAACAAATCGATTAAAATCGTTGTTTTGTTTGGAAACCAAATGTTTTAGGTTGGTTATAATTTTGAGTGAAAAACAAGACCAACCGAAAGGTGATCACCCACACGTATTAAGAGGATATTTTAGGTATTTTATAATTAAAAATAATAATTTTAAAATGGATATGTTTGTCAAAACTAAAATTTTGATGCCTTATTTATTTAGAAGTACTCATCAAAATTACCTGTAACTTTTAGATTTATAAAAGTAAATAAATATCAAAAACCAAAAAAATCTTAAATGTTAAGAACTCATAAAGGCAATTTGAAATAACTTTTGAATTAAATTTTTTGGTCTATATCAAATAAAATGTAAATTATCTTACTCGATACCAAAGTCTACTCATCGACAAAATCACTTGCTTATATTAAGCGAATTTATGTAACAACTCTCTCATATAAAAATAGAGTGTAGTGTACATTTGTGAACAAAACAAATATACAATTTCTCTCACTATATATATTCTATATAATTAAAAAAAAAACTGATGTAGTAGGATTAATAGTATTTTTAATATATTTTACTATTAGTTCTATTTATATTTAATCTGTGGAAGAAAATAAAGAATAGTAGTTTGCAGCTAAATGGTATGAGAAAGTTGTGAAAGTAGAGTCCAATTGTTTGCCGGCCAAACTTTCTTATTTTCAGTTTTACACTCTAATATTTTTCTTTATGATTTTGGTACAATTTTTTTTTAAATTTGATCTAAACATATTTTTTATTAATTGTTTCATTTTTGATAACTTTGTTTTTGTTTTTTTTTTCAAACATTTAGCTTTTTTTAGAAATTATATATTAAAACTTATTTTTTTTATTAAGTTTGCTTTACGAAATCGTTTTTTTAAATAGACTTTTTTAGAATAATTCTTTTACGAAAAAATAATTTATGCATGATTTTTTTACTGTTTTTAGTTCATACAATGTTTTACGAATTTGATGAGAACTGTTTTATAATTTTTATTCAACGTTCATTTTCTCTGTATTTTTCAAAGATAATTTTCGTTTTGGCATATTTATTTATGCATGTTTTTAATGTTTTTTCATTTCTAATATTTTTCTGTTTTTATAAACTTTGTTTATAAACCCCACTGCAATGTACAAAATATCACCAATAGGTCATTTTAAACTTAGGAGTTGTTTGATAATTGATGATTGAGTAAGATCTGACTGAGTAAGAGGCCTGACTGAGTCAGAAGCTCTGGGTCTGCTTCTGAATGAAACCACGCTGTTTGATTATACATTTGTGACTGACTTTGTTGAATGATGAAAAGAACTATATTACCCTTCTCTTCTATCTTTTAACACATGAACATGTGAGCACACAAACACGTTGACACATACTTGGCTTCAAAAGAACAATTTCACAATCACCTTGACACATACGTGGATTCAAAAGAACAATTTCACGATTGCGGATGAAGACACAAACACACACATGTATATGGATACAACATTTCAATAATATCTATCTAAGTATTCGAATGTTTTTCTGTAAATATAAAAAATACGTAAAATAACTTATCATAGGATAAGATAAAAACAAAACGCTTATTTATGTAGCTTTTAATACAATCTTTTTCTAAATAAAATGATCAAATTTCGGAGTTAAGTAAAGTGAAATTACTTGATCATCGAAAAACCATTTATATGCAGTTAAAACTTAAAATACATTAATTGTAAATAATATTTAGATACCTATTACTTTCTATAGTAAATACTAAATATAAACATTATCATATAATTTCCCGGATTTATAGCAAAGAAAGCTTTCTTGACCGAGAAAATAACCCAAAAATATCTTAAAGAATTTTGCCCAAACCTCCTTAATTACTGGTTAATTGCAAAACCTACTAATTTTGGACCAAGGTTGCCTCCAAAGGAACAGTATACAAACACCTATAAAAATCACTTTCGTAAATGCTTCACAACTTTTGAAATACCTTGACCTTTTTCTTGACCAAGTAAATGAGACGAACTAATACCGAAGGGCCTCATAATTGTAAACATTTAACAAAATGCTATGATTAATTGAATATAAAAAACAATTAGGAGTTAATCGAATATATGGTCAAAATATAAGGACTTTCCTAAATATATCCGTATAAAGTGTATACAATTCAAAGTGAGTTTGAAACAAGTGGTACCTTTTTGATGTTATATAAAATTATAAATTAATAAAGTTTTAGAAAAATTGTTATCATACAAATTCACATTTTACATTATTTGAATAAAAATTTCATCAGAGAAATCAATAATACTATACTTCAATTTTATAGTCATACAATAAAATACGTACGCGCCAACTAATTAATGGCATATAAACATTTATACAAACAAAAAAAATTCATTTTTGCATGCCACATTGATGAAACTAAGTATACTTTTTTAATGTGTCTACTTATTTATGCCCGATTTAACAGAAAACATATAAACAGAAGCACGTAATCATTCAATCATTTAACTCATCTGTTATAATGTAGTGAAATTCAACCCGTTAGGCATAATCAAGGGTTTCGCAAATATGTTGCAAGAGTTGATCGAGAAAATTGTGTGAAAGTCAAGCATTCAATCTAGGGATTGGTTTTGTAACTTTTCATAAAATAGGGGGCCGCCTTGTGTGATTTGAAAATTTGGGGAGGTTTTCTGCAATTTCCGAAGTATAGATTACGCAGTTGACCTCCGATTCTCCCTATATATTTCTCCGATTCTATGCTGAAATCAGAAGAAAACAAAAACGAAATCAAAACAATGGCGAAGAGGAGATTAACGGCAGAGTCTTGTAATGATTCAAGAGACAGAAAACGGGTTCAGATATTTCCGGTAGTGGGTACGTCTCATGAATTCAACGAGTTCTGTTTTTCCGGTGATGGCGACGATGAATACAAACAAGAACAGTGCGAAAGTTCAGTGGGTTCAAATCATCCGATGCTTGAAGTGATAGTTCTCTCCGACAATGATAACGACGAGGTTGAATCTCCACCTCCTAAGATCGATACTTCCAGTCATGAAGATATCACCGGCGGTGAATCCCAGGAAACCAAAACCGGAATCACACTACTCCGGTCGCAAACGGCCGTCAAGAAGCAGTGTGGTGAAATCGAATTGAAAGATGAAGAGTTGAATTGGTGGGCGGAATACGGTTCGATGATTGTTGACAACAACGGTTTTCTTCTTGGTGAATATAGACGATTGGACGAACAGCTTTACATTAGCATAGCAGCAGCAGATTAAATGATTTTATGTTCGATATTTGCTGTGTAAACATTTAAATAATAAACGGTTATTTGACGATTATTTGATTAAAAGGTGGGATTATTTAGTACAAAACTTATGTTTCATACTTGTTTTTAGAATGCAAACTTTAAACTGAAGTTTTAAACTCGTAATCATTACAGATATAGACAGTTAAGTCAAATATAACTCAAACTTTGAATACATATTTGCCTTGATTATGATTTATGAATTCTTTTGGCTTTTTGACGTTTTAGTTGAGCAACACCCGTAAATCTTATAAAGACAAATTAATTTTTTTAATAGATTGTAACCAAATTTATCAATGGCTGTAATAGTTATTAGTTGACAAACATAGAATCTTGAATAATATATTAGAGAATAACCTACCTCACAATATATATTAAAAGATTGAATATGAACTATAAAAATAGCTCTTCTCATCAGGGAAAACGATAAGTATGCTATAATAAGCTAAATACTTCATTAATTAATCAAATACGAAGTCTTATTTCAATGGCCATTGTAAAAACGTTAAAAGGTAAAAAATATAATAAGAAAATGAAGATATAGATTTGGGCAAATGCGAGTATAGTTTCTAAAATTAAAATGATATAACTGAATATTAAAATTATTTAGAACTGTGTTGCTCCCTTTTATATAGACACTGAATTTAAAAATGGGTGTTGATACTTCCACTTCTTTATTTTCTCCATCCACATGAAATAAAAATCTTCTGACTTTTCTGCCCCTGTTCTCTATTTACAAAAATATGAAGAGAGAGAGAAAGATATCAGATGATCCCAAATGTCGCATATTATTCTTTGGAGCGCCGATTCTCCTTCCAAACACTAATTCCTAGTCGTCGTTCAAGAATCGCCGCTACTTCTTCGCCGTTTGCCATTGCCGCCGCTCTTCTCCGTTCGCCGTTGCTTTTTCGCCATCCGTTGTCGCCGTTGTTTCTTTGCCGATCACCGATCGTCACTATTTCTTTAAAGTCAACGCTCGTCACTATTTCTTCCAAGTCGCCGGTAGCCGCTGCTTTGTCAAGGGTAAGTAAGTTTGCTTTGGTTCTAATTCATGTTACACTTACACAAGCGTTTAGTATTTGTAATATGCCTACTACGCTTGCTGTGATGCAACGAATAAGTGTTTCAAACTTGCTAGTCATTTTTTTTCTAAGTTGATTTATCATCATTGTAATTTATAATTATTGTGTAAACTTACCTGAAACTCCCATGCAAGGCCTCCTATGTATGAAAATATATGAATTTCAAAGAAGTCTATCTTTGTTTTGGGACATGGCATGAAACTGTGACTCACCCATCCCCCCATCTCGATTAGTACATACTTTGACTTACATTGGAGTAAGCAAGACTGTTTTGTTTGGAGTTAGAGGAATCGGGCATGAAGTGCTTAATGATGTGTGGTATTTCAGCAGTCGCCGGAGCTAAGATAAAAGTAGCGTATAGTTGTCGACCTCCGTTAGGGTGGCTAGATTATATGTCGTTTTTATTTGAAGTATTAAATATATAATGCATTGTTTTTAGTATGAATAACATAAAGCCTACAGTTTAAACTCGACAAAGTGCATCGTAGAATTTGTGCAACAAAAACGGGTATGTGAAGCACGTAAACTGTATGTGATTTGTGATTTTAATGACTACTGATTATACGTTATACAATAATTGCTACTAATATTGAAAGTATACGGCATTTCCAAATATGATCCATTACTCTCTCATCATATTTTTGTAAAAGAAATAAGGGCAAAAAAGTCAATAGACCTTTATTTTAAGTGGATGGATAAAAATATCAAGTGGAAATATCAGCACCCTTTAAAAATCGTCAAAGTAGTGTCCAATTGTAAGATGAGGAAGAACGAAAAAGGAAATTAGACATGACATGACTGGTTAACTTTGCCAACCCCCGTCAATTCATGTGGCTAAATGCACATGCCTTCCCGATCATTTTATATTTTTGGGATAATTTTATATATACTTTAAATAAACAGCAAAAGTCATTTTATATATATCTTAAATAAACAGCAAAAGTCATTTTATATTTTTAGGATAATTTTATATATATCCTAAATAAACAGCAAAATATCATATTTACTTTATTTAAAATTTAAATATCGTATTTACCCTAAATAAGTCTTCAAAATATCATATATACCCAAAACTTTATTTTAACATTTTTTAAACATTTTTAATCATTATATTTATCAAATGATCATTATAACCTTATTATAAATTTAGTTTAAAATATCATATATACCCTTTAATTAAAACAATTTATTATTATCTAAACTAAACCTTGTTTTCATAATAAACTCAGAGATGAAGATACTGCTTGTTTTCGACACCATTTTTCTCAACTTGCAACTAAGACTAAATCTTCTGGCACTAATGGCCTGCTATGTTCCAATACGATATCATCCCAACCATTGACAAAAGGTTGGATGATTTGATATCTACGTATGCAGATTTAGTCGACAATCTTATAGGGAGCAATCACATATGATATAGAGCATAGTCATATCCAGTGGTTATTGACCGGTTGACTCGAGCTGTTCAACGACGGTACTTGCGCGGTAAAAGCCGAAGGCTGCCACGTGGTCCCCGTTTTCTGCCCCGGAGTTGTTCGACTAGACCTAACCGGTATAGAACTTGGGCAACTAAAACATTGTGAGGTGTCTACCCGAGTCTTCGGGCAAGACATAGGAATTTGACCCGAATCATTTGGAGCTTTTGCGCGTGTCATCGTTTTCTTCGGGTTCTTCAATGACTTGGTTTTGAAGAAGTTGTGTGTTACTGTTATTGTCGTCGTTACCATTTGGTTGAGATTGAACCATGCGGTGAGCCGGTCCAGTAGTGGTGCACCGTTTCCTAGACCCGTGGGTCAGGTCTGAGCTAGCGGTGGGGGCGGGGTTGGGGTTGGGGTTGGAGTCGGGCTGGTTGGTTTTGGAACAAAACTTTTCTATTTCTCTTCTTGAATTTGTTCGGATTTTATTTCCTTTCGCATGTTTGTTGAACTTTCAACCTTTTCGTTTTGGTTCCTGATGACATCATCTTTACATTAATAACTAACGACTCTTTTTCATGAGGTTGACTTGAAACATCACCATTGACTTCAACTCCTATCTCACCATCTGTCTCTGTTTTGTGACTTGTTGAATCTCCATTGATACAATCTTCATAGATGATATTTTCATCCAAATCAATGTTATCTGAAACTCCATTTTCAGAATTTGATAAATTCTCATCAACTGGCGTGTGACTCTCATTATCATCTGTATTGACATGTTTACCACAATGTCTATAACACCTTTATTTTTCAACACGCTTGTCTCATCTTTACTTACATCATTCACCTCATATATTCCTACTTCTTCATATATTGACGAGACAAAAGAGAGGGAGGAAAAGTATCAAAGCATTTAGAATAAACATGTAGACCAGGTCAGGGTCTCAGGTTAAAACCGAACATCACCAAATCATTTAGAATAGAACCTGTGAAATCAAATCCTAACAGCAAGAAAATTCAACCAAGCAGCAACAAACACCAACAATTCAAGACAAGGTTGATTAGGCATCATAGAAACCTAACCACAACAAGCTTAGATGTTCTTTTGATAAGGCGAAATGGAGATCGCCTCTTCCAGATGAGTCTGATTTGATATCCTGAATCGATGGAGAAAACGGCAATAATGGTGCCCTTCTTCCAGACGAGATGATGTGATATCGTGATTCAATGGAGCAATCGATGATCCGATAGAGCAAATGGCGACATCGCCCTTAAGTTTTTCGATTGGGTTCTGATCATGAAGGGCGTGAATCGTGTTTCCATATTTCAAAGTTGGTATATTAAGCAAGGTTACTACAGTCAATATTGGTTATTTTGTAATTTAAGTGTTTTTAAATAATTAAAAATGTTAAAAAAAATATTTTGGGTATATATGATATTTTGAAGACTTATTTAGGGTAAATATGATATTAAAATTTTAGATAGGATAAATATGATATTTTGCTCTTTATTTAGGGTATATATTAAATTATCCATATTTTGCTCTTTATTTAGGGTATATATGATATTTTTTATTTTCTATGTTTCATCTCAACGTCTAATTATTTTTTTTATTGTTGTTGGAATTGAATAGTTTTTCAAAAGTTAAATACAAAGAATGCAATGGAAGAATAATTAAACAAAATGATCGAGATCAATAAGGATACATGTTCATCGAGTCAAACAACAATTAAATTAAAAGTGGGTTTTGCATGTTTACATTTCTTGAGTTTCTTGAGATGTTTTTGGATGATCTTTTATACCCCAAATTAAAAGTTATCTATTGTTTCTCATCGTAACATAGCAATCGACACCAATAACTTGAAAACCTTCTTGTCATTTGCCTTGCTTAAACGACCACCAAAGGGAGTTAGGTTCCAGCCGACCGTGAGGGAGAGAATAGAGAGATCGAATAAGGGTTGCTAGGAGGGTGGACAACGAATGCCTTATATAGACAATCCCTAGTCTTACTTGATGAATAAATAATTTGAATTTTGAATAATTAATGACATAATTATATCTTAATAAATGGCTAATTATATAGTCATAATTCAAATATTCCAAATTACAAATCAAGGACTTTATTTTATAATTTCCAATTTTATAAAAAGATGTGGACCAAACGTCACCAGTGTGCAAGAAAAAGATTATTTGTTTTTTAAATTTTACAGATTGCTAAAATACACTAAAATTTAAATAAACTAATGGATCCAACAAATTTTTTTTTTGTAAAAATATGATTTTTCATATTTTTTATATCTTTATATTTATTCAATTGTTTTTAAAAGGTTTGAATCTTAATTCAGTTTTACCAGTTACTTTGTGTTGCTACGGGTGTTTGTAAACAAAATTTATGAATACAAAAAATGCTAAAAGTATGCAAAAAAAAATATATGGAAGAATGAAATTTTTTTTAAATACATAAAATTGAAAAGTCGTAAATAAAAGTTGAGCAAACTTCTAAAAAACGATATACCAAGTTCATAAAACGATTTATAAATGGAAAAATCTTAATAAAATCATGCATGAAATGAAATTTAAAAAATATGAAAAATAACTTTGTTAAAAATTATCTCTATCAAAAAGTATATTATTTAAAAACGATTTTGTAAGAGGAAACTTAATTTTAAAAAACATAAAAATATAAACTTATAAAAGAAATTGGGAAAATTTTATAAACAAAGTTTGAATGAAATCTTAAAAGAATAAAATATACGAATGGAAATTGTAAAAACTAAAAAGAATAAATTATGTTGGTGTAAACTGTAAATAACATATAATTTTGACTAAAAACGAAATATAAAATCTTTACATCTAGATAACAACAAAGAGATTCGAACTAAGCGAGCTTTCACTAGTGCCTCGCCAATAAGTTAAAGCTTATTTTGTGTTTTAGATACCACGTATAAACTATAGAACGCGTAGAATATACTATACTTCCATAATTGTATAAGTATATAATTAGTAAGTTATATTTTACTATATATATATATATATTCTTTTGATAATTAATTTTTGTAAAGTTGGGGTTTGCTTTTCTTTTTGAAGGGTATGATATGATTTTCAAATTTTCATGGTCATTTGTTACAGAAAGGTTACTCTCAATAACTTAAATATATATTTAACAGCCAATTTTGTAAGTTACTTTATACACATGCTTTTCTATTTTCCGAGAAAAAAACATCATGATTTTTCATAACAGAAAATCAATCTGACACAAAATGTTTTTTTAGTCATGTTACAGGAATTTTAGATATTTAACTGGTAAAGTAAACAATTTGTTAGCGTCTTATTTGATTACTAAATCAAGATGAAATGATATATTAAAGATAAATAAAAACCTCTACAATTGATTGATATGTTTTTTAGCTTGAAAATGTTTGCAGACTTCAAAAGTTATTATTCATATCTCATCAAAGAAAAATGTTATGCATATAATAATGGGATAATGACTTGTAAATGTAACGAACTTTTGAAATTGTTCATCTTTGGTCAATGAACTTATTTTTGTACTTGATTTACCCATGAACTTTTTAAATTTGTTCAGATTATACCATTATAACCGGTGATAGAAGGTTTATGCTGATTTGGAATCCTACGTGGCATCCTAAAAGACTTGAAAGGGTAACGAACTTTTAAAATTGTTCACATTCGGTCACTAAACTTATTTTTGTGCTTGATTTACCCATGAACTTTTTAAAATTATTCACATTATACCCTTATGATCGGTAATAGAAAGTTTATGCTTATTTGGCATTGTACGTGACATCGGAAAACTGAGACACAAATAAGGCCAATGGTCTTCTGTTGGGGTTTGCTTTTTTTTTTTTTGCCCTAATCTACAAGGAATGATAGTTCAATCTTACAATTTCTTCCTCCTCCCCATCCTTCTCTCAATTCACAAGTCTTCTAGTATGTATTATATATCATTGTAATTGTGGTTTTCCTTTACGCATACGATCCTCAACCATAGAAAAAAAACCAAGGTAGGCAATTTTTGGTGTGCAATAATCCATTAAAAAACCTCAACTACTATATATTACCATAATTCAAACTTCAACCACAAAAAAGAACCTAGTGGACTTGTGAGTTTTCGTACACCAAAAATCGCTTACTTGGGTTCTTTTCCATGGTTGAATTTGAATGAGTGAAGGAAAACCACAATCATAATGATTATGGTAATCCATACTAGAAGACTTGCGAACTTGATAGAAGGTTGAGGAAGAGGAAGAAACTGCAAGATTGAACTACTGCTCCTTATACATTAGGGCACAAAAACGAACCCCGACTGAAAACCACTGACCCTTATTTATGTCTCAGTTTTTCGATGTCATGTGGAACGTCAAATAAACATAAACCTTCTATCACTGGTCATAAGGGTATAATGTGAACAATTTTAAAAAATCAACATAAAAGTACATAAATGTTCTAGGATTCCACGTAGGATTCCAAAACAGCATAAACCTTCTATCACCGGTCATAATGGTATAATATGGACAAATTTAAAACATTCATGGGTAAATTAAGCACAAAAATAAGTCTAGTGACCAAATATGAGCAATTTCAGAAGTTCGTTATCTTTACAAGTCATTATCCCTATATTAATTTTAGCCAAATACTTCAATTAATCAATATGGAAAGACAAAAGTACATAAATGTTCATTGTGATTGAATTTATTACAAATAGTCATTATGAAAAATTTTAAAACTATGATTCATGTGGTTTGAAAATATTGCACCACTCGTTTTTATGAGAAACGCAATTTAAAATTTTTTAGATATGGTTAAATGCATGTGAAATAACCAACTTACCATTTTTTTTCTTTTTCATTTTTTATTTTTATATGATTTTCTTTTATCATTTAATTAAACCATGACACAACCATCATCACTCATCCACGACCCCCTCCCTCCCTCCTTTTCATTCTCCATTTTTGACGTCCACCCCTCCACCTTCCTCCACCACTTCTCTACGCTTATAGCCTCCTACATATACGTAAACATTTCCTCCTCGATAGATTATTTTTCGTTGATGTAACACCCCTTTCTAAAAGATTTATTAAATCCTTTTTAAAATCATTTTTCAATCTAAAATCATATTTTTGTAGAAATACGGTCCCAAAGTCTATATTTTTAAATAAAATACAATTCAAAAGTTTTTGAAGTAGAGAGTGTTAAAAAAATATCACAACACGAATTCAAGGAGCCACTACATTAACCGTCACCTTCTAAATATATAAGCTTTCTTCTAATGCCCTTCTTCACTACTCTCACCTGAATATGTATCAAAATATGTAGGTTAGGCATTAGAAATGCCTAATGATTAATACGAGGATTCAACGTCATATTTAAATTCAGAGGAATTAACACAATCCTTGAACCAATGAGAATTCCCCAAAAACAATTTAAATTCTTTACGAAAATCTCAAGGCAATATTGATTAGTTATCTTCATCAACAGTCATTTGTCATTCATCATCATACGATATTCAATATTCATTATTATATGTCACTCATCGTTTATCATTATACGTCATTCATCATTCATCATCATCATAAGTTTTTAATAATTCATCATCATTTAACATTTGAAAGTTACATTTACATCATTTATAAAATATCCTATATATATATATATATATATATATATATATATATATATATATATATATATATATATATATATATATATATATATATATATATATTCAATTCAATTTAAACTAAATCTTTTCCAAGTCATCTAGTGTCCAAGTTTCTCACATAGTCAATCGTCATTCGTCATTGATAGCTAACCAAAGCCTATGTATATCCAACACAAAGCCCACTTTACATTATTCCTTATATTCGCCGTTTTAATATACAAGTGTGTTATCATCACATGTACCGTACATGAGGTAGCTAGCATATATGTACAAGTAACGCATGCCTAGAATACCATCATTAAGACATTAGTCTTTCATTATTCGTTATTGGTTTCGTCGTTTGCACGAGACTTTAATTGGCACTCAAGTCTTTAACCTACATGAGTATATGCTCAACTTCATGAGAAATCATATGCAACATCATAGTCTTATAATTGTAATACAATGCTTAAAAAAAATTCTTGTGAATAGATATATGTTACACATAGTAATTCATATAGCATGCATGATATGCATACTAAATTTAATGTATTTCAAGTTATAAAACCCATTTTTAATCATAATGGGACATGTATTTGGTAGTTACTCACCTCAAGTGTTTGCTTGTGCTTCTTTACTCATTCTAATACTCTTAGACTTTTTAATCACAACCTATTGAACACTATAATAAGTTATAAATAGACGAAAATAGCCCTACGTAACTCATCTTAGGTGCATTTAACCATTTATCTAGTATAAAATGGGTTAATTTCGCATAAGGATCATAACTAGATGATATATGGTGTTAAAACTGAAATTTGGGGTCTTTATGGTGTTTACTGTGACAAAGTAGAGTTCTACGTAGACAAAATAGGGTTCAACTCGAACCGAGTAGACAATCAGAAATAAACAGGAGCCCTTAATCCTTAGTACTCAGACCAAGTAAGATTCTACTCTAACCGAGTAGGTCTGTAGCTGTGTTTTAACATATTTTTAACCATTGAACTCTGATCCTTTGCATCCAAAGTTTAGCAATGACTTATTATACATAATTAACTCATTTCAATCTTTCAAACACTTATAGTTTAACTTGTATAGATTCATTTGGTTTTATCAAAAACACATATACAACATCACTTACTTTGAAAATCATTCCATTCCATTGTAATAATGAATTCAACTGACATCATCATCAAATGCTCATAATCTCTACAAGATCCTTTGGAATCACATAACAACCAAATCATGATTTTAGCTAATTACTCTCTTTTAAACTCTAGAATCATTAATTTAGTTTCAATATCACAATTATAAGCTTGCGTATAAGTTATCAATGCTAAAGTACAACTCTAGAGTTTAACTTGCATAGATTCATTTAGCTTCTCTTTTGGAGCCGTCTTTCATTTTGCAATAATTTAAAGATGTCATTTGGTCCTATCGTAGTGAAAAATCACCGAGACTGGATGGCTTTATTTTTTCTTTTTATAAAACGATAGTGGTATAGTATATTATGTAAATTGAGATTATAGAGATTATGTAGGAGTTTTTCAAGGATGCAAAAAATCCTATAGGGTACAATTATTCTTTTATTTCTTTTATCCTGATGATTGATAGTCCGCTATGCGTGACTACTTTTGGCCTATCAGTCTCAGTATGGTTTAGTACAAGATTATTTCAAAGATTTTGGATAATAGAGTTGATCGGGTGGTGGATTTAGATGTGAGTTGTAAGCAATCATCCTTTATGAAGGGCCTCTAGATCCTTGATGGCCCTTTAAACGTTAATGAGTTAGTAGAATGATATAAAAAGAGAAAGAAAACGCTTTTGATTGTGAAGATAGATTTCAAGAAGTCTTATGAATTGATATCATATGATTACCTAGATCAAATTCTCTAGTTTTGGGGTTTTGGCGATACATGGGCTGGGTGGATTAACGGCTTGTTCATATATAGCCAGGTCGTCTGTCTTACTAAATAGTAGTCTATCTAAGGAGTTCCACCTGGAAAGATAATTGAGACAGGATGACCCATTGACTTATTTTCTTTTTATTATGGTCATGGAGAGACTTCGTGCGGCGATTAAAGATGTGGTTGTTGCTAGGTTGTATCGGGGAGCTCAAATGGGTAATAGTGCTTGAATATGTCTCATTTGTTATGTGCGAATGATGTGATTTTTTGGGGTGAGTAGTACAAAGAAATTAGGCCAATATGGTTCGGGTTTTGTCTTTTTTTAATATGGTTTTAGGTTTTAAATTGAACATACATAAATCGAATTTATATGGTGGTTGGTGCCTTTCAAGACAATGCAAGAATTGGTGTCTCTTATGGGTTGTAAATCTGGGGAATTTTCTTTATTTATTTAGGGAATTCGTTTGGGGAAAACATGACTAGTATGCAAGGGTGGATTTCATTTTGCCGAATGTTAATTCGATGGTAGATTTGCTTGAGTGGGTGGACTCTCTTTGGCTTTCTCGAGCTCAAAAGGATGGAGTGGAATCAATTATTATGACCACTTGGTGGGTCTTAGGGGATGTTACCCAAAAAAAAAAAATCTTTGAGTCTATTGTTGATCATTAGTATTCATGGTTTGTGCATATGCATAGTACTTTGTTGGTTAATTGGATATATTAATTCAAGTTTTTTGTAATTGTTTTTTTTTCTCTCTAGCTTATTGGTATACTATAATATAATCATTCAGTTGTTCAAAAAACAATATATATTAATCGAACAATATATTAATTGATTGGATAAGACTCATTCAGTGTATCAATATCAACTTTTATGCATCACCAAAACATCTATCTATTCTTGGCGAAAATATACTTCATATTTGCAAAAAAATAATAAAATAAACTTAATGTATTTTGATGGTTATTTTTTTAGTGAAAAGTTAAAATATGATCATATAATGATGTGAAAGCTCCATCTATGATCATTATCAGTTGATAGATCTCATAAATTTGTCATTTTAGTAAGTAACTCTTATCAAATATATTTTAGGATTCTTTAGATAAAAACTAAAAAGTGTTGACGTCAATTTGAGGGGGTAACATTTGCATCTTTCCGTTGTCTGATTGGCAATTTTGGGGATGTTTTCTACAATTTCCAAAGTATGGATTACGCAGTAACACAGTTGACCTCAAGTCTCCATAATCCCTATATATTCCGCTTCTCCGATGCTTCGCTGCAATCAGAAGAATAAAAGCGAAATCAAAACAACGGTGAAGAGGAGATAAGCCGAAAAGCATTGTCATGATTTCCGGGAAAAGAAAAGGGATCCTTTTTGCCGGCAGTGGGTACGTCTCACGGGTTCAACGAGTTCTGTTTTTCCGACGACGCCGACGATGAATACTGCCAAGAAGAGTGCGATAGTTTAATGGGGTCAAATCATCCAATTCGAGAAGTGATAGTTCTCTCCGACAATGATGACGATGAGGGTGAATCTCCTAGGTCGATACTTCCAGCCATGAATTATCACCGGCGATAAACCAAAGGAAACCGAAACGGGAATGACACTACTCCGGTCGCAGATGGTCGTTGAGAACCTGTGTGGTGAAATCGAATTAACGGAGGAAGACTGGAATTGGTGAGTGGAATACGTTAATACGGTTTACATGATTGGTGACAATAATGGGTTTGTTTTGGGTGAATACAAACGATTGTCGAAGAACTCCACAATAACATTACAGCATATAAATGATTTTGTATTCGATATTTACAGTGTAAACATTTTTAAATAAATTATGTCATAGATGGGGTTTTCTCATTGATGCATGTCTCGTCTCTTGAAAGGTGGGGTTATTCAAGACTAGGGCTATTTATTATTCGGATAAAACCGAATTGTTCAATTGGATAATTTGTATTGGACTATTTGGTTCGGATATTTGGATTGGTTTCCAGCAAAACCAAATTATTAGTTTGGATTTCGGATTGGTTTTGGTTTATGAAACAAAAACCGAATAGTCCAAACAAACCAAATAAATTTTATTTATTTAAATTTACTAAATTGTTTTTTAACAGATTATAAAGTTTCACCTACTAAAAAAGATTCAATATGTACTTCTTAAAAGTTTCTTATATGTAAATATTAAATTTTAATCTAGTTTAATTAGTAGCTATTTATAAATTTAATTTACAACTAAACAATTTTTAAATTTTTTATAGAGTTGCATTATATTCAAGTTATATATATTTCAAATTATTCCAGACTCTTGAAAACCGATTTATGAAAACCGATCCAACCGAATTGTAATTTGGTTGGTTCGGATTGGATTTGAGTTTATTTTGGATAATTCGGATCCAGATTTTGAAAACCGAAATCAATTTGGATTTACTTAATTGGATTTGAGTTAAGTTTGGATAATTCGGATCCACAATTTTCTTCTTTTGAGAAGGAGATCTTAGAAAATCAAAGTTTTAAACACATATCATCACATTTAAATGTAGATAGCTAAATCAAAATGTTACACATTAATTTTTGCTCCTTTACTCTTGATTATGATATATAATAGAGTTAATCTTGTTTAAAAGTAAAAATTATCTAATATGTTTATCTTATTGTATTTTTGGAAAAGAGAGATTTATTTTATTGTTAAAATCCCCTAACTTGACAGTTTTTATATATAAGACTGAGAAGAGTGGTAACCCCTCACCCCAAGGGGTTGGGGTGCCACGTAGGCGCCACCTCACCTTCCCCTCACTAACCCCTCACCTTTTAAATTTTAGGAAATGGTATTCTCTCACCACCCCTCACTTATATATATATATATATATATATATATATATATATATATATATATATATATATATATATATATATATATATATACAAATGTGTGTGTGTGTGTATATATATATATATATATATATATATGTGTGTGTGTGTGTGTGTACAACAAAGAGAAAGAGAGATGAGAGAGTACGAGGTTGGAACCCCTTGATCACCATCCCCTCACCTTCACCACACCAACCGGGGTGGTGTTCCCGTACGGTGTGGTGAAGCCACGTAGGACCCTGCATTGGTTCCCCTCTCCCACACCAGTTGGTCTAACTAAGGTATGCACCATGTGCGGTGTCTGCAGGAATTTCTTTTATATACAAAATTGCAATAAATAATTTGTGGTATAATCTTGGTTAACTATAGGAGAGACTGCAGTTAAGTTTGCTTACACGCATAAATCAAAAGAAAGGCGTATGATGTTTCTATGAAATACATATTAAAAGTGTGTTGTCTTTTTTACAGTGGGGTCAAATGTAAGTATGTTGCTAAAAAATAACCATAAGAATTTTATATACAATTGAAAGTATGTCGCAAATAAAAATAGCCTAAAAAAGAACCTGCTGCTGCTGTGAAATAACATATTGAATATGTTGGTATTTCATGTTTTATTTGGGGATCATATTTGTACATGTATTTAAAGCATCATAAAAAGTACATCATAAAAGATGAAATTGATGGTCTAAAAATTGAGCCTAAACGAGGATGCTGATTTTTCAAACATCTTAAGGCCCATTATGATTAAAGGCCTCATTCAATCTTAACGGAAAATAAAATGGTCATTTGACGAGGATTTAACATATTCAAACTGATTGGTTTCAATAAGGACCAAAACTAGGATAGTATTCGAAATAATTTCAATGGACCAATTAAAAAAAATTACCAACAAGGATTACTTTTCGAGTTTTTTTTTTTTTTATCAATGAAAACTTATGTATACTATTATTAAATAGATACTCTAATTAATCAATGTATGACGAGGAATATTTGAACTTTTAGAGCGTATGAAATGGTATTTTAATAGTCATTACATAAATAAAATAAAAAATATAGAAAGAAAATTTGGATTTTTGAGTGTAAGATCCTAATATTAAAATTGATTAAAATTTGAAGGTAAATAAATGACTTTCTAAGCTTAAAATGACAAAATTATGTGCAGTTAAAATGGATAATCTATAAGCAATTTTCTTGATTATACCAAAATATGTTTAATTTGGTTTCGTTTCTAAAATTTATCACTATAAAAGCAATCAGGTTGTATTAAAATTAGCCTCATCCAAATTGCATTATTATATTTTTGTATATTTGAATTTTGTGTAAACCAATAAATAAATATATTTATATTTTTGCAATAGTTTCTGTCGCCGACATTAATTAAACTTTGAGTGTTATAAAATTAGTTGCATTTGGATGGCGAGTTATTGTTATTGCTAATATTTTGTATAAAAAACGTTCATCCCATAATTTAAACTCTGGAGAGGTTTTCTACGGTCTCCAAAGTTTTTAGTACCCAAGGATTATTGTAAAACGTGTGTAACATTTTCTTAGTTTGAAAAAGTAAGGAATGGTTAAAAAACGAATAGAAAGACTTTGAGGCTCTTACTCATTCAGACTTGTTCCTAACCCTTAATGGTTCAGAGGCCGTTAAGAGGCTCTTACTCATTCAGATGTGATAAATTTACGAATCAAACGCTCTTATTCATTTAGAGCCTCTTAATCATTCAGATTAACAGGCTATCAAATACAGCCTTATGCTGTGTTTGGTAGCATCTTAACTATTTAGAGCTCATTCAGATTCGTTCCTCTCTCTCTGTTTCATTCGATGTGGTATTTTTGCATATCAAACGGTCTGAACCATTCAGAACCTATTAATCATTCAGATTAAGAGGCTATCAAACATAGCCTAAGGCTATGTTTGATACCAATTATTATAGCACAAATGAATTTCAATCATTTTGTCCTCCATTATCATACATTTTCAGCTCAAGTGTTTGTATACCGAAAAGAGAACCTAAACCAGAATTATGTCGTGCTAAGCAATATTTACATCTGAATTGATAAATTAAAAAAATCAAGCAGTTGAAAAGGATTAAAGCATTTTTGAAATCATGTTTCATACATGATACAACTCTATCATGTTTATGTTTAGCCCAGAGAGCGAGGCCAAAATATATTGGGCCCTAGACAAACGAATGGCCTTCTAGGTGAACATATAAACCGGTCTCAACTGGTTTAGAAAAAGAAATCAAGACTGGAGCGGTTTAGACCGTCGGTCTAGAGATCCGTTCTGAATTTCAAGCTTCTGTTTATCTGTTGGTCTTATCCTGGTTTCCAAATGGTCTTAAGTCAGTCCCTATCCGGTACTAAAACGATATTTGAAAAAGCGATATTGGGTCGACCCGGTCCGGTCAAGACCGGTCTTGGACTTTAATTGCTACTTTTCCTCCAATGGCTACTTAACGGTAACATAAGTGTCTAACTTCTAAGATTAATGTATTCTAACTTCTAAGATTAATGTTTTATAGGTGACGTTATCCGTGCTGGTTGGTTCCATTTCGATCAAGATGCACCATTTAAGGAACGCATAAAGGAAAGTTTACTACAACAATTTGAATTTTTTTTATGTAAATCATGAAAAACAACAAATATTTTGCTAGATACAATCGATTTGGAAATATTGATTATTTTTACGTAAATCATGAAAAACAACAAATATTTTGCTCGATACAATTGATTTGGAAATATTATAGTCGCCTCTAATAGCACGTTGAATCCATATTGTAATGTAAATTGCTATAATTCTTATTATCGTTTTAAAAGTTAATTAAGCTATAATTGGTTTGTTTAATTTATAATTATTTTAGTTCAATAGTTTAATCTATTTTATAATTAGTTTAGGCTAATTAGTGTAGTTTACTTATAATTATTCAATTGCATTACTTACTTTAATTATTAATTAGTTACAGTCGTAATACAAATAGATTTAATATGAAGAGTGGTGTATATAAGGCTAATTGGAGTAGACCCTTTGTTATTGGTAACATCCGACGTGGCCATCTTTGCTGTTGGGGAACCGTGCCGCATTAGCGGCATGCTATGGGCGGCAACCTTCTATGACAAGATGTTGTCGTTCTCTCTCTACTCCCTCTTTTAATTCCTTTACTCATTGGAAACTCATATAATATATATATATATATATATATATATATATATATATATATATATATATATATATATATATATATATATATATATATATATATATATTACTCTTCTATTTTGTTTTTCATATTTTACACTATCAATACACATATACACAATGATTTTTACCACAAACAATTTCAATTTTCTACTACACTTACATTACAAACGATTCAAAATGTCTTCCAACAACAACCAAAATACTTCCAACAATTTGACTACAAACATTGTTAGGTATGATCGTCATCACCACCACCTTACCTACAACTCGAAGCCCCGATTTACTCTACATACCCGATGTTTGGTGGTCTACCATTTAACTCTCAATTTAGAATGTCACTACCACAACTTTTTGCACCAAACTTCAACCCATTTCAACAACAATCCCTATCTCAATTTCAATTCCATCAACAATCCCAATCCCATACCAAATCGGAATTTGAATCTAAATCTGAACCTGAACTTAAGCCACAACAAAAATAGAAAGAGAGGGCCCAAAACAGCAAATTGTCCCTAAAGGAGGAGACCTAAGTGTTGCAGGCATGGGCTGATGTATCCGAGGTCCCTAAGAAAGGAAAAGAAATCAAACGCGAGACAAGTTTTATGGTTTTACGTTACGAAGCATTTTCAGCTAGGAATGAAACGCGATGCCGGTTATCGGAACAAATATCAATGCAACACAATATGGAACAACATGAAACACGAACAAACTCGTTACCAGCTTCAATGGTATCTACACATCCCAAAACAATCACGCATGACCTTTAAGTTCTTGCATGTTTGGAATGTTGTAAGACATAACAAAAATAGAAGCTAGTTGCATCAAGGGAGAATATGTATACAGCTTCCAAGCGAAGAAAAACATCAGATTTTAGGTCTTATCAAGTGTCATCGGATGGTAGTGTCAGAGTTGACCTTAACGATGTAGAAGAAGTTGAAGCACCTTCTCGTCCGATGAGTAGATATCAGGCAAAACAAAAGGGGATAGTGACTTCCTTAACTTCCTCAGCTGGCACCTGTTCAGACCAACTTTAAGAAATGCGAACGACTTTAGATAAGCATATGGTCGAAAACACCCTACTCGCGAAAATGCAATTGATAATGCAAGACGCAAGTCACCTTTCCTGGGGAAATTACGCAGTAGCTATTATGGTGAAACAGCAACTCCGAGCAAAATATAATTTCTAGTTTTTAATTTCATGGTTATGTTATTTTTAGTTTCCTAGTTATGTTATTTGAATTTCCAAGTTTTATGTAATTTTTTATTTTTAGTTAATGAAATATTATGTTTTAATTTAATTAATATGGATGTTTTATTTAAATTAATGGAACTAATTTGTTTAAAAAAATAAATATCGGAGGCATCACTCCTTAATGGAAACATAAAGTAGCAAGAAATAGTGTGTTGGGATTAAGGAGTCGACAGATGCACACTCTACACAATTTAATCAAGGAAACTGAGAGCAACAAGAAGAAACAAGTAACCAAATAAAGAACACAATGATTTAAGTGATTATAAAGATAAAGGCGGAGATGAGCTACGAGTAACTAGTTATAGTGATTCCAGAGATGACTCTTGCTCACAATCAGGATAAGTGTTCCTGTTGAATGGAGGAACGGTAACTTGGAAGAGTTCCAAGCAGAAATTAGGGCAGACTCCACATGCGAGTCCGAGTATATAACATCATGTGAAGCTATGTAAGAGTCTACATGGTTGAAGAGTTTCATAAGTGATCGTAGTGTTGTCGCTAACATCAATGAACCCCGTGAATTAATCTATGATACCAAGGGTACAGTCACCTTGACTAAAGAACCTAAGGACCATGGGAAGTCGTGACATATACTCAGGTAATGTCACTAAGTTTGGAACCGAGTTGATGAGGGAGACATTATAGTGAGTAGAGTATCATCGAAGGATAGCCTGACTGATCCTTTCACTTGTTAAGGAGTTGTTGTGGACCAAGCATGATAATCATACTAAGTCTATAGGCGTTAGATTTACAAGCAGGATGACATAAATGTTTTAGTTGTTAGTTTGATGTTTTGAAACTTATACAGTATAAATTGTATCTCATTTGGTGATTATTTTGTGATGACTTAATAATAAGCTGCATTGCTACCATTTGGATTAATTTATTACTGTGTTTTGTTTTACATGTTTAAAACTCACTTCCCAAGTATTAATTTACTCAAACCTCCACAGTAGGTCATACTCTTGGAAGTAAGTAGTGATTTAAGGCTGTCATGGAGTATTAGTAGATTGTTCATAGTGATTGAACATAGCATAGAGATTGCGACTAACACTCATGAGTACTAAATGGATATTTAAGTATTGGAACAACCCGCACTTAGAGATTGCTTCATGGATTAAGTCATGAGTAATTCTAAGATGATAATATCTCTTATTATTTAAACACATATACATGAGGCCTTTTGTAACACCCAGTTTCTCATACAAAGTATACCCAAAAAATTTCAAACAACATCACATCAATATGGGCGTACTTGTACTTAGACTGTGGGAACAAGATGTTATCAAAATATTTAATTACACAAAACGCCCTTACAAGACAGACCATGCATTACAAATATAATCTAACACGACTAAAGGACAGGCTCTAGGTTATCATTCTCTCTTTATCACATGCCTTCCCCTGTCACTACTACATATACCTGCTAAACAACATAAAACTCAAGTGTAAGCTTATTAAAAGCTTAGTGAATAATCTCTAACACACCCCACATATCTTTCTCAATACACACTCTCGTCATTCATTCTTGCTATTCTCATTAGCAAGTAAACATCTCCTCTTTATATCGGAAACCTGCAATCACATTAGCTTACAAATACCAGCCAATTATTAGCAAACCTCAACTTAATAGTAAGTACCCCAACTGGTACTGCTCATTTACTCATTCATGAACACTCGCATGAACTCATTCTACACCCAACCATACTCCATCTCAACAACCCTCATGGCTGTACAATCCGACTCAAACTCTATAACGCAACTACTTTAGCATCTACTCTGTTTATACAATCAATATGTATATTTGACTCGACTATTGTTACTCACAGGTAACAATTCACTCCACCAGTAGTTACAACAATAACAACAACATATCACACATATAAATATTACATATATTTCAACATACATTAAAGTATATCACTACTCATGAACTAGAGAGTACTCACCTGATATCGGTTTAGCATGTGGAATCCCCAAACCACGCCTACAGGGCTCCTATCCACTAGACTTGGCTATGTCACAACAACCCAATCAATACTCGATACTAATACATCTCAAAAAAGAAATCAATTCAAGGTGAAAAGGAAATATAACAATAGATAGCAACAATATCTAGGTTACAACTCTCGATTCCGCAAAACCTCACTCAACCGACCATAAAACGCAATAATTATAACACTCATAGTTAGGGATTGGAATTATGACTCTTAATCTTAAGAACTACTAACTTGAATTGTATAGTTACAGGTGGTTTAGCAACCCAACCTAGAATTAACTCACCTCAAACCACACAACTCTTGAATTGAAGCTAGAACATAGAAATCTTACCTCATAAACGCAAGATGACGATTCCTACACCAAATATTCAACTTCTAACCTTCCAATTTGATCCCTAGCACTCATGCACCTTTTCTAGGGTTTATTTTCATGTTTTCAAGAACCAATTCTTCAAAACCCGTAACTTTCGCAAATTATAGGTTTTAAATCTCAGTCGCCACACGCCCCGTGTAAGTCCCACAGCCAAATCTGCCAGAAACCCACTCTACTGGGACACGACTCGTGTAGGGCTACACGCCCCGTCTCCCATTTTCTGCTCAAAACTGCTCTGTTTACTCAAGTCTCTGTCACGACCCGTGTACTCCTACACGACCCGTGTAACCTCTTTTAGCATTTTTCAAGGGAAAACTTCTTCCAAATGGGTTTCTTACCACCCTAACACATATAACTATATATATATATATATATATATATAATCTTAATTACACTAAGATTAACACAATTTTACTTACTATAAAGTAACACGGTATTACACCTTTTTTCTCTACAAATCTCTTATGCATTGGTTTACTCCAACGCTGTCTGTAACTGGAAATAATAAATGGTATGCCCATGTGTGACATGATAAGTAGTCGATGTTTATCTGTTCCTTATGCCCTAACAGGAGAAGCGATATTTGTGGGCCCCTTGATGATTTGATGTTGACATTAGGTTCTTGGCCTAGCCTTGACTAAATTGATGTGTTCAATTTAGTATTTTGATGTGATCATCATAAATCTCTATCAGTAAACAAAATTTTGAGCCTTGAGATTGACATTATCCATGTCTTAGGTTCATAAAGATATCTTGTAGAACAGATGAATAATTGATCACTTATTTAAGGGGTGTTTCTTGATTTTGATCAAGAGTTCGGTAGTTGCATTGTATGGCATACTATCCACTGATTATGTGAAAATGTTGGACCATATAGAGTTGATGACTTGTCTAAGTGGGAGACTGCTGGAAATAATGTCCAATGTCATAACTATCTGGTAATATTTCTAATAATAGCAGGATTTTTTTGGGTTGCCCTCAAAACCCAGTAAAAGCAAATTAGTGACAAAAATAAATTGGTAGAAATTAGTTTATTAATTTGTCATGCTATGATAAATTAATTTGGAGTTAATTAAAAATTAATTTGGAATTAGTTTGAAGTAATTAATTACAGGGTCTGGATGTTAATTAATTAAATGAGTTTAATTAATGGAAATAGTCCAGGGGCTAAGTGGTAAAAAAAGGTAGCTTGAGGAACAAGCTAGACTTTTCCTATAAATAGAGAGCTAGGGATCAAACCATGATTGCTCATCCCTTACCTCAAAGTGTCGCCACTTTCTTCTCCCTCCCCTCCCTTTGGCGAATTCCAAACCCTAATAGGGTTTGTGGTTTTCTAAGCCTCCACTCTTAAAATGTTCGGTCCAATTGGTGTTCTTGAATGTGAACCAAGAGAGGGATTCTGGTTTAGATCAATTTACATACAACCAAAAGGTAAACATTCTAATTAACTATAGTTGCAAAAATTGATATGAACAATAAGATTCATGCTAGTTTTTATATGTACATATGTTTTGATCTTGATTACTCTTAGGTTTGTGCTATAATACCCCTATTTCATATTGTACCCCTTAATAGCCATCAAATCAAAATGAGTTTTATTTAAATTAGTTTTTTAATCAATACACCCCCTGATTTGACTAACTAACTTGTTTTATCTTAATTTTGTTTTTTGTTGTCTTTTCTTTAATTATTATTATTATTATTATTATTATTATTATTATTATTAAATTATATTTATTATTATTAGCTTTTATAAAATTATAAACGTTCGTGTTTATTGATAATCTAATGCCTCTTTTTTGTCATTCGAATTTATTCAGTTGTTTATAAACCAAGTGGTTGTATGTAGAATTTATTTTTTATAAAATTCTTCAGGTTTATACCGTTTTTAGGTAATTGTAATTCACGTTATTATTAGCTGGAAACCGTCATTCTTGATCCGTCGACCCAGTTGTACACCATCTCCATTTATCCAAGCTTGTGTGTGGGAATTTGACATAACCGTTTTGATATAATTTGACATTCTCGAATTTGACATAACCGTTTTAATATAATTTAAAAAAATTCATAAAATTATAAATATTGTTTGTTGTGTCGTAAATACTTAAAAAAACTATTATTTAATTTTACTAAAACGTAAAAATTATAAAAGCTAAATTCATTAATTTGACATTCGTTCGAATTTGACATAACCGTTTTGATATAATTTGACAAAAAAAATTTAAAATTATAAACGTCGTTTGTTGTGTCGTAATTACTTAAAAGAACTATTGTTTATTGTTAATAAAACGTAAAAATTCAAAAAGCTAAATTCATTAATTTGACATTCGTTCGAATTTGACATAACCGTTTTGATATAATCCGGTCTAATTTTATAAAACTATAAACGTTGTTCGTTATATCATAGTTATCTTTACCATACCTATTCTACAAAACATGAATACCAACAATAATGTATTCTGTTAGAAAGCATTCCTTTGCACTAATAAGACTATTTTTGGGTTATTGATCTATTGGCCCAACAAAGTTGTGTCAAATATTTTAAAAGGTCCTTATACAATATTTTGTGCTTTCTAAGTATTTAAACTGACTAAAACTATGTCATTTGAACCCTTTTTGAATAGGTGAAGGGGTCAGCCGGTTGTAGTGCTTAGGTGGCTGTCCAATTGGCAATTTGGTCATCATTGTTAGTCCACATGGCGCTGACATGACGTCCACGTGGATTATTATTGTTTTAAATATTTCTAAATTGTTCATCTTCTTTGAACATCTCCCTCACCAAATCAATGCAAATAAAAAAAAACAACCGATTTGGCCTTGATACCATCGGCTTCGGGGTCGTAATACTTAATCATCTCCTCGTCAATTCCGATTAACTTTCGTCATTCGACTTCGTCAATTCCTATTAACCTTCGTCCGTTTGCTGTTGGAGCCGGAGATGACGACGACTACTTCAATCACTGGATTCCGATAACATTGGATTCCTTTACGCTTCATCATCTTCAACAGGGAAGGTGATCTTCCTAAATCTCTGTATGTAAAAAACCCCACAAAAAGTAGCCCTAGCTAACCTATCCCAGAATCATCAATAGTAAAAGTTCCCAAAATCAATTAGAACATCAAACGCACGAGATCCAGAGCTTAATCGCCAAAAGGGATACAATTTAGATCATATGTAACATGAATCCCTTGGTTAATTCAACCGACAAGGGTCTGAACAAAAAGGAAAAAACCCCCATATTTTAAATAACAAAAAGTTACACAAAACTTCAACTCCTCTAAAGTAAAGTATCAATCAGATGATTAACAAAAGTTTAAGAAGAATTAATAGAACACAGAGGATGAGGATGAAAAGGAGGAAGAGATAGAGTACGGAGAAGGCTCCATTTCTAATGGAGTTTACGACTCGCATCTCCATATGAACTTGAATCATCTGCTGTTGGTTTTCTTTTTGTTAAGCGAAAACAACACTTTTTCTTCTCGCTTTTCCCGAATTTCGCGGCAATGCTTTCATTTTCAGTACTCAACTACATTTAAAATATACATATACTTAATCATCTCCCTCACCAACCGATTAACCTTGGTGTGCGTGACTAACAGATCGGGTGAAAGAGAGACGATAAAGGAGGAGATCGAAGGGGACAGAGAGATCTCGAGGCATATGGGTGTGATAGACGAACTAGCAGCTGGAGCTGCTCCTGCTCGGATCGAGAATCACTCTGGAGAAGGCGACCAAGGGCGGCGGTGGCTTAAGTGCGTGTTCGTTCCAAATCAGAAAGACAAAAAGAGAATGAGATGGATGTGAGCAGTCCACGAACTACTGCAACTTGGGTCCAGTCCATGTAAGCCACCACGTGACATTATTATTTTATCCTATTTAATTATAGTAACCGGGTAACCTTTTAAAAACACGATGACGGGTATAAAACACAAGTCATTTTCGACTTTAATGACTTATGAGGCCCGGAAATTTCTTAAAGGGCCTTTTGAAATTTTTTGTGAAACTTTGTTGGACCAATTGAATAGATCAATAACCCACTATTTTTTGTTACTTTATTCAAAAACAATCATTACCCATCTAAGCTTGTGGATAGAGGAAATTTCATATGTTCCTGGATGAAAAATAGGATGTAGGCAGGTTTGTATCATCACTGCATCACATTGACGTTGCTTCATATACAGGTATATTGATAGAATCGGGTAAATATGTTGCTATTACTTACTTCTTCGGATGGTAGAAATTTTTTTTTTTTTTGCTAGTAAATTTCTAAAGATTGGTTTTGACTGTATTTCAACGAAAAGCTTTAATGGAATCGAAGAATAATTGTGAGCTGGAAGAAGCTTCGTCAATGGAGGAACAAACAGTCTTATACAGCTACAATGACCACCCGAATGATCCAGAAGAAACCGAAACCGTTCTATCAACAAACCAATCAAAATCCACAACGAAACGCTACAAAGGGGTTTGGAGGAAGAATGGCAGGTGGACAGCTCGGATCCGAAACCCTCTTACCAATTCGCGTATCTTTCTGGGCAAATTTCATTCCTCTGACGCTGCTCTCTGTGCTTATTTCTCCAAGAAGCGCGAATTCGAGTCTCAAATTAGGGCTGCAAAGGTCTCGAATTCGGTGATGATTGATAATAATGGATTTTTGTTGGGCGGATTCAGTCACTTGGACGACGACCTCAGGATCTGCGACTAAGTAGTCACTCAATTTGGTAACGTTTTTCCTCTTTTTCGTGTAGATAGGTAAGAATCTAAAGTTAGGGTTTCGCAAATTAGCGGATAGTTTTGATTACTCGCACATATTAATGAAGCCAGTTCTTAAGCGGATAATGCTTAATTTTACCATCCCCATCCACATTTTCATCGCCATTTCAATGTAATTCGTTATTCTTCATCACCATTATTAGTTCAATCCAGACATCTTCATCTACATAACAGGGACGCCATTTTCATTGCAATGAGATTATATTTCAGGCTATTTTCTTCAATTTCTATCCGTTCATCTCAATCTCATGGGTTTTAGGGTTTATTACAAATTCTGGTTTTGCATTGTGAAATTCTGGTTTTGCATTGTGAAATCTAGTGCAACTCATGGTTCTTCAACAACATTTTCAGTTCAAAATTTTCATCAACAATTCTCGTCTGCTAAATAAGGTAATTCAGTGCCAAAAGGTAATCAAGTCTGCTAAACAAGGCTTCTTTTGATTCAATTCATTCCTAAATTTAGAACATAATTTATGAGATTCATCCCTTCAGTTCAGATGATACGTTGATAACTAACATGAATTCTTTGAATGTGAACAGCAGTTAATTTTGACAGGGGAGAAATCTAAGTAGATTTTTAATCTGAAGTTGACCAGTGGTTGGGTCGGGTTTGGGTTGACCGGTTTAATTAAACGAGTTGAGTTTTCAATCTAACCGAACATGTTTAATTAAACAGGTGAAATTTTCAATACAATCAGGCGAATTAGATAAACTGGTTGACCTAGATTGATTATTTTTTTTTCCAACTCAACCTGTTAAATAAAGTTCTTGACCCTATTTAAGTTTCAAAGTTTACATGAAATACAAAAACACATAGCTAAATAGTCACAAAATCAAATAATTGTTCAAGAATAAAAAAAGGGATAATAACTTTATAAGGTAACGAAATTTTAAAATCGTTTACATTTGGCTACTGAGCTTTTTTTTATGTATGATTTATCTATAAACCTTTTAAAATTATTCATATTTAGTCACTTATGTTTTTTTGTATACGTATGAACATTAAACTTATTTTTTTTACACATACGACCAATAACATAATAGTAATATTTGTAGACAAAAAAATATATAAGTAAGTAAATGTGAACAATTTTAAAAGGTTCATAGGTAAATTAAACACAAAAATAAGTTTAAACGTTGAATATATATATATATATATATATATATATATATATATATATATATATATATATATATATATATATATATATATATATATATATATATATATATATATAGAGAGAGAGAGAGAGAGAGAGAGAGAGTAAAGTTCAATTGAGAACCTAAAAAAGCCTAGGAACCTAAGAACCCATTTTATGAATTTTTTTTCTACACAATATTTTTCAAAAAAAAGTATACCAAAATTTTTGTTATGATGCGTCTAGAAGATTTCAAAAAAAAATTTCAAAAAAAATCATTTTTTTTTATTTTTTTTCATATGGGTTTAGGGTTTAGGTTTAGGGTTTAGGGTTTAGGGTTAGGGTTTAGGGTTTAGATTTAGGGTTAAGGTTTAGGGTTTGGGGTTTAGAAAATCTCTTAGACGCTTTAAATAAAAAAATTGGATGCAAAAAAAAAATCATTTTTTTTATTTTTTTTTTCAATATGGGTTTAGGGTTTAGGGTTTGGGGTTTAGGGTTTAGGTTTAAGGTTTAGGGTATAGAAATCTCTTAAACGCTTTAAAAAAAAAATTGGATGCAATTTTTTTTAAAAAATATTGTGTAGAAAAAAAGTTCCTAGGTTCCTAGGGTTTTTTAGGTTCTCTCATGATCTCGACCCTATATATATATATATATATATATATATATATATATATATATATATATATATATATATATATATATATATATATATATATATATATATATATATATATATATATATATATATATATAAAAGTGATTAAATCTGTAACAGTACAAAGTTGAGGAAGGGTGTACCCTTACTGATTATTATCCCTGAAAAAAATTACAACTACAATTTAATTGTTCAAATAGCATTATAAGTTTCTAACTTCAATACAACTTTACTTTCATATTCAGCAACGCCAACTCAGCTTTCAGTTTGGTTTAACTTTCATCCTGGTTTTATTTTTGTATATTTAAAAGGGTTGGACTGAGGTTTTGCTATTGTAGCTTTTTAGTTTATATGTTCACTTAAAATGAATAATAAAATTAAATATATATTTAAAGTTTAAACTGATTGGGGCAGATATTATGTCAATTCCATCCCAACGTATTTAATTTTTTTTTGGACGGCAAATTATCCTACTCCTAAATTACACCTTAAATACCACCTATGTCAACAAGACTTGAACCTTCGACCTCAAAATGGCATAATCAGGTTTATTTATCCGTTTAAATAAAGGTGTTAGAGAACTAATTTTGGGATGTTCAAAATTGATGGTTTTAGCTGTTAATTTAGTACAGAATTTAAAACATTAAATGTTCCTTGTTGAATTTGTCGGACATATTAATTATAGAGATATTTCTAAGCAAGATATTATCGCTCATGTACCCACAACCGGGTTTTTCTATTCCTTGCGACCGACACATACATCTTTTGTGATAAAAACTGACACATTACGAGCTCGATACAAAATAAACGAGTTTGGATAAGATATTTCAACCCGTTTAATTAAACGGGTTGATACGGCATGATACGATTATTAAACGGGTAATATCAGCGTTGACAGATTCAACACGAACGTGACTCGAAAAGGACTCGTTTATTTATATAAAAGTGTTTTTTAATTCTTTTATTTAAAATCGACATACCCAAAACTAAAACTAAAACAATTTATAAAAGAACAAATTTGTGTTGAGTCACTTTGTTATGTGAAAACGGCTTAACCGTCTAGGTCAAGACTTCATTTTTAGTTTTTCCATTCTCTTATATACTCTACTATCTCAATCGACCACTTTCTCTTCCTCGTAATCTCATTCCTCGACCTCTACTACTCTTATTCTTTCTACTTTGTCTTCTAAACTTATGATAAATTTTACCATTCTCCTCTAAACTCATACTCTTTCTAGTTTTTCACATTATCATTACTACCTCCCAACTCTTACTCTTTCAACATGTTTAGTTTTTCAACTTGATTCAATATAACATATTTACAATTTCTAAAACCTGCGCTAACCTGATATGAATTCGACACGAAAATAAAGAAATTGACACGACACGATAATTAAACAGGTCGGAATAGGGTCAAGCTCTCTCAACCCGTTTTATTTTTTCAACATCACACGAACCCAACACGACACGACACGTTTGTCAGGTCTAGAAAAAAAGTAGACCCACCTATTTTAAAGATCAACGCTAAGGAGAATTTAGATATTTTAGAAAATGAATGTAGAATGTTATAAGTGGGTGAATTTTCAAAATATAGTGCCTTGATAAGCAAAAAATAAAGTACAATGTTATAATAAGGGAAATATTGAAACTATGATGTTATAATTGGATGAATTTATCAAATTAGAATGTCCTAATAAGAAAACAATGAAAATGTTCAGAACATCTAATCAAACACCTAATGTAGTATGGTAATGCAAGTTTGTAACCAAAAATCAAATTCTCTAGGTACATCCATGGTTCTAGTAGAAAATGCAAAGCCTATAACATCATGTCACATTCTAATTAACTCATTAGTTATGTTTCCTTGTTTATAACTATCAATCAGGGCTAAATGCAAGAAGTACCAACGTACTTTGATTTTTAGTGTATTATAGTATCTTACTTTCATTTCTTTCTAAAAACAGCACCACACTTTCATTCTTTTCTTATCAAAACATCGTACTTTTGTAAAGTTTACAATCATAGCATTATTGGCCCATTTTTCCTAATTATTATGATATATGTTCAAAATCTGTACTACCTGGGTTGCTGAGGTCGATCAATAAGCTTGAGAAAGCACTGAAAAAGTTGAAAGATGAAGCCACAAAGTTGAAGACGTACTTGTTATGTAGCTGGATTTTTTATTGTCTTTGTAGTCATGAAGTAGTTTTAATGTGTTAGTTATTATGTTTTAAAGTAGTTATGGGTAGATTGTAGAGCAACAAAATGTTTTGCGCAAGTTGTTTTCTAAGATGTTAGAAACTATATGTTTTGTAACACAAATGCAATGGTAATGATATATAACTATGTTTGTCCTTTCTATTCTATAAATTATTGTACACTGTCAATTGTCAAAGAGTATGCAGTGTCAAGGGTAAACTTGTAACAAATCTGTAAAACAAAACAGATACATATGAAAGCCATATGTAGTTAAACAAAAACATCACATTACTTGTTATCATAGGACAAAACACCATCTAAAAGATAAGATAACAATTTGTCTAAAACTAATGATGTGAGAGAGATATATATATATATCATTACCATTAGGAAAACTGATGATGTGTGGCTATTAAGTTTTGACTTTTCGTCATGGGCTAGAAGAAAGATTGTTAGAACACATGTGATTAATGGCACAAGAATCAATGATCCATGAATGATGTTTGTGAACTAATGAGGAATACTTGTAAAGATTGGCACAAAACGTTTAAGGAAAAGGAATTACCATTTGGATTCGTTGCTCTATATGAAATTAAAGCATTAACTTGACTATCAAATGTTGATGAATTCATACTATTATTTGTTGAGGAGTTGAAGCAAATATTGATATGTTCTCAAATGATATACTCAGAGGAGAAGCGGTTGTTACATTGTGGATAATTGATTCAGGTTCATCCTTCGTACTCTTGGTGAATTTCAAATTAGGAGGAAAAACACTGAGTCGGTAACATTGAGATTTGGTGAGGTCCGTTTTCTTGCAATGATTGAATGTCAAAGATCTTTTTGAAGAAATAATTGGTTGTTTAGTAGAGACATGCATAAAATAGTGTCATTGTTGATTATTGGAGAGATATCAATGTCCATCTGATGTTCTTCTTGAACAATTAAAGCAGAAGTAGTACAAAGAGTAGTTAGAAGTTCCATAAGGAGTATTTGACCTCGAATGATCGTGTATGACTCGTCTAAGCCCATAAGTAACTTAATTAAATGTTGATCTTCAAGAAATTTATGAATACTTGTAGCAGTTCTACAAAGGCATGTCAGAATACCTTTAGTGCCACATAATCCATCTTAGATTTTTTATTAATTTTATATAGTAGGTAGGGAAATCGTCCAATCCTTGAGAAATTAAAAAAAATCTTCTTAAACGTGGTAAATCAAAGCTCCACTTCATTGTACATACCTCTAATCCGGTTTAGTCCATATGGCGGATGCAACTTGAAAAACAGTATGATATTTATGATATTCTAATGAAGAGAAATGAGAAACCATCTGATCACCACTAAATTAATGTGATGCCATCTATGATACATCAATGGCTCAATATTTGGTTGAGGAATCGATCAGCTGACGTAACTTAATTTTTTATTAGTAGATAGCGCAATGACTATTGCACATTTCGAGGCTGTGAATCCAATGTCGTTAAAGACACTAGAGACTAAAATCGATCTTGGGTTATTAGATGATCCAAGATTAAAAAGAATGGCTAAAAATGTTGATTATAGATGAATCGGTCGAAATAACCTTTGGTTTCGACATGATTTAAAAGGGAAATTGAAGAAATTGTACAAAAGAGGAAGAAAAGAACCACGATAAAATATCATGTAATCTTTTATAACAAGGATGGAGCAGAGATTAAGCGTTTCATTATTTCATCTTGTAAGAAATGAAAATGATCAGCTACATCTTATACAAAAACAAAGAAGGGGAAAGCTAGCTAATTAATAATGACTTTTAACAAAATCTAATTAACTTCAAGCTAACTGTTTCCTTTTGAATAAATTGCAGGTTTGTCATTTGATTCCATTAATGCTCACAAAAGTGAGGTTTGTAAACTACAGAAGTCGATATTTTGGTCAAAACAAGCACAAGTCGAACAGGCCCAAACGGGAGAAAAATGGAAAGAATTTTTATTTTTGTACAAATGTATTCACATTACGTATTTGTATCATATTACGTAATTTATATCTATGTTGCTTTCAAGATATAAATATTCGATGCTTCAACATTCACCACCGTCTTCCTTTGACGCTTGACAATTATTTCCATGTATCTTGATAAGCACATACGATTCATCTCTTCTTTCATCATTTTTACAACCACTTATAATGGATGAGGTATGAAAGATACCTTCGGTAAACTCAACTATAATGGTTTACATATAAAAAAAGGTTAAGTTGTACCATTTGTACGACCCATGTCGAGCCCGTTTAAGGACCCATAACGTGAATGTAAATCATATAGCATTAAGAATATTTTGTGTGTATTAGGTCTTGAATCCTGAACAACTTGTTTGGAGTTCTGCACATTAACCATCAGACTTCCATCACAAAGACATACTAGTTAATTTTTTTAGAGTAAATTACAGTTTTGGTCCCTGTGGTTTGCCCATTCTTTCACTTTTAGTCCAACTTATGAAATTTCACGTTGATGGTCATGTGGTGGCCAAAATCTCAACTTTTGATCCCTTGGCCAGTAAAAAGACCAATTTACTATTTTGTAATTTCTTTTTCAATTTTCTTTTAATATATTATTTATTAAATTAATCGAAAAAACACAAAAATCATCTCTCTTCCTCTCTCTCTCTCTCTCTCTCTCTCTCTCTCTCTCAAGAACACAATGGTTGTGAGTCCCTTCATACAAAATCAATTCGTCATCATTCTCCTTGATGGGTCCTCCGGTGGTGGTGGTGTTTGTTGTCTTGGATTCAAAATCAATCCACTGTAAACCTGAAGCCCTCCACCATTGATGTCAATCCCCAATTTTATCATCCTGTCAAGAAGAAAAAGCTCAAAAACATTCCCATCATTCATCGTCAACTCAGCCGCCGAACCCGTAAATCGAACCACCGAAAAGTCCACACCATCACCACTGGTGGTCGTCGGATCAGCCATTGCCGCCACCAACAGTTCTGCATATTAATTTTCTGAAATTGATGTTTTGATTAGTTTCAGTTCTTCCATTTGATTTTATGAAAATGATGTTTTGATTAGTTCTGAAATTGATGTTTTTCAATTAGTTCTCATTGATGCTATGGAATTGATCCCTCTCTCTCTCTCTCTCTCTCTCTCTCTCTCTCTCTCTCTCTCTCTCTCTCTCTCCTCTGCAAATCGAGTTACTCCATCTTCTCCACATAGAAACCCTACTGCATCATTATTGTCTTTTCAATCTACAATATGTTATGCTTTATGTTCCAAGTGCCAATCGACATCAAATTCCAGCCATCTCCTTCGCCTTTGACTCCAGCTCCGATTCCCATCAACCGGAATTTGTATTTAAATGCAAGCTTATAGAGAAATGATGATACGTCAGTATCTTCATCATCTCCGATGAATCTTTATTTAAATCCTAGACGACGACAACAACAACAACAATAGGGAAATCACAGTTCGAATTAATCAGTGCACCAGAGAATCGACGATGCAAAAAGGGTTTAAGAAATCATGTCAAAATCAAAGACAAGAAATCTGAATTTAGTTGGGGAATTCGAGCCCGAATCAATTAAGAAAGAAATCTTGATGAAAATTCAAAAGGGTGAACTTTCAAAAGGGTGATTCCAGTCGAAATCCCACTGGATAAATCACAGATTCTGACGAAGATTAAGGAATTGAGCGATCTAATTGAGACAAAAACGAAGCATCAGTGATGATGGTGATAGATATAGAAGCATTATTATAGACGTAGGTGATTTGAAATGTTCAATGTATTTTTATTTTTTTTAATTATTAAAATTAATAATAGGTTAAAAAATGAAAAAGAAAATAGAAAAGGTATTTTAGTCTTTTTACATGCCCCAGGGACCACGAGTGTAAACTTTATGCAACCTTAAGGACCTTTAGCGTAAAATTTCAAAAGTTGGACTAAAAGTGACAGAAGGAGTAAACCACAGGGACCAAAACTGTCATTTACTCTTTTTTATGACGATAGTTTACGTGTATTTACTGATTATAATGGTTCCCGGGGACCTCCGTTCTTTTCCTTTTCCTACTTACTAAGTTTGGTCCCTACAAAGAAGGCAATTACATGTCAATATCGAATTTGGGGTTGGTTTCTAAAGCCAACAGTGGATGCAAGTTTATGACGAGTGGAATGGGATCGATGGATCGCTGTTATTTGAAAAAACAACTATCATATCTTATAAAATATTTTAATGGCCCCCTTGATAGTTAGCTTATTCCGAATTTCCTTTTAGCTTAAAAGTATATTCCATTTTAACCTTACATGCATTATTTAGAATTTACAATCTTGTATGCTGTTAAGTCAATTTATCTTTAATAAACTTCTATTAAGTGGAGTGGGTCCTCACAGTAACATAATATTATAAAACTATAAATTTAATTACACTGAACTTATGGGACCGAAATTTAATGAGTTCCACGTAATGTACTTGACATGATTATAAAATTATGGATGTGTAATAGTCCCGCAATTGAAAAATATGTAAAAGTGTTGTAATGTTTTTTTTTTCTTTTTCTGGGAACTACAGAATTGTATTAGAAACTAATGAGACGTTAGATAAAACACATTATAAAGTTTTACGAGTAAGAGAAAGTTTTGAAGGCACCCGGCCCAATTTAAATTACCATTTTCACTCCTATTTCTGATCCAGGAGGAAACTATGTGATAAAAATTGATAGGTTTATTTTAGTAAGGGTGATCCTACAATCCTTGAATTTGAAAATTTTCAAGAGATTATAATATTCCTTTTTTAGATGGACACTCTTAAATTATTTAAATAGACATTATCATCGTTAAATTTTTTTGAATTAAACCAAACCAATATATGGTTATTAGATAGCCATTATTATAATTTTAATATTAAACAAAAAACGATATATAGTTATATCATGAGATGGTTAACAAACAAAAAAAAATCGTAAGTTGTTATGTTAACAAATTAGAAGAAAGTGTAATATGGAATTAGACAAAAAAAGAGAAGTAAAAAACCAAAAAGCCTACAAAAAACAACCTAGACCGAACCGGTAACTATATTTTCTGACATGTTAAGTTTGTCACCTTTATTAAATTGGAAACCTTAAGTTTGAATTTTGGATTCGCCACTGCTTTTTAGCCTTCACCGTTCCAAAAATAGCACTGTTACGAAATCTACAGGCCAAACAATCCTAAGTAGCAATGATCGCGACATCGAAACATTTCTATTGTCCTCTATTTAACTTCACATTATCCGCCTACTTAATCCACTCAACCAAGGTAGCATTTGACCATTAACTAACCCACCATCTCCCGACTAGATATAATACCCAGTTTTCAGCGCAGAGTATACCAAATTTGTTTTGCATTTACAACATATGTAATATAATTTTATACTCGTGTACTCTGGATACTAAAATATGTTATCACTGAGAATCGTCCCACGATCCGAGCCGGGCGCTACAATCTGCTAACCTGCACAGAACACAACACACACACATGTAAGCTACAATACTTAGTGAGTGATACGTCGCAGTCGTCGATGCGGTCCAAAATACAAAATAAAACATTACCAGTCCACTAGCTAGCGGTAAACAATAGTCGAACCATGGAGTCCGTGGTTGGCACTTTGTGTAGATAATTCGCGCTATAGTGTCACTCTATAGACGGTGGATCAAGAACACGTGGGAACAAACCAAAACTCAATAAAACCGAAATAAAACTCAGATCTGATTTGAGAAAACAATAAACCAAATAACTTTCTTTAATAAAATCGAAACCAAAACAATATACAAACAATCCAACTCTAACCAAAGAATCTGCAGGAATCGAATGATTGTTCTAGAGATCTATACTAAAACATTGAGTAATCGACGGAACCTTTGTCGACATCCTCAACAATTTTTCTAGATCAATGATCGTCGTTCAGCCTTCAATTCACACAATCGGATATAGGGAATATTGGAAAATACATAATGATACACCTCCTACGGTTACGTCGTCGGGTCTCCTCCGTCTCCCACAGCCCTTTACGAATCATATTTTTTTGGGGAATATTGGGAAAAGAATCTACCGATCGGATATGGGGAAGTGGGTTTAACATCGGCAGCAAGTGATACACCTCCTACGCATTAATTGCTATCTCTTTGGCGATAGGGACACCTGCAGCGAAAAGGAAAAGAAACCTCACTTACGCAGGTGTGGAAATGGTGGAAATGGTAATGGTGACGACGATTGAGGCTATCTAGGGTTTGATGCAAAAACCGTATAAGAAAATGACGGAGGGAGATGGGGAGGAATGAGAAAATCTAGGAATAATTACGTAACTACCTAAATTAGTAGAAAATTTTAAAATATAATTAATTAATTATAATGCCAATTTACCATGATGCCTCTATGAAATGATTGTACCAAAATTTGTCCTACATTTACACAATAATTGTTGTTCACATTTAAACATATATATATATATATATATATATATATATATATATATATATATATATATATATATATATATATATATATATATATATATATATATATATATATATATATATATATATATATATATATATATATATATAAGCGATCGGGTTATGACTCTTCTTAAAGTGAGGACTCGTGAGAACACCTTAAAAAATTGAAAAAAATAAACAAAAAAAATAAATAATAAAATGGATCATAGTACTATATTAGAGAAAAAAAAATCGAAAAAAAACTTTTGGATCATTATTTTTTCTTATAATGAAATAATGATCCAAAAAATAAATTTTTCTTGGATCATTACTGTTTTTCAATGAACCAAATTTTTTTCCAATTTTTTTTATAATGATATAGTACTATTCTCGATATTATGATTTGTATTTTTTTATAATTTTTTTCAATTCTTTTAAGGTGTCCTTACGAGTCCTCACCGGAACGGAACCATGTATGTATATATATATATATATATTTATATATATATATATAAATATATATATATATATATATATATATATATATATATATATATATATATATATATATATATATATATATATATATATATATATATAGGTTTGTTTGAGATCAATGAATTTTTCTGAGACATGAAATCGCAATCAAGATTACTTAGTTTGGAGATAAAAAAAATAGTTAATGAGAAATATTGAAAACAAATTTAAAAATGTTTTTTTTAATAATTTTCGTCACATTTTTAATCATAAAAAATTAACAAAACCAAAATACTAAAATAAATCAGCGTCATAGTACATTATTCTAATGGAATATTTTTTATTATATATATACTATTAGACGTGTAATATTCTAGTAAATACTATGAAAGATTTCAAAAGTTTAGTGTAATATTATAATACAAATTATTAATAATCTAATCGTATATTACACATATGAGTAATATTATGGGGTGTTTGAGATTGTTTATTTAATATGTTTATTTGTTTATTGTGGTTTGACACTGTTAATAAGCAGTTTTCAGTGTTTGGATATAATAAACTTAAAAGTGCGTATTGGCTTAAATAATGAGTTTTTGATAACTTAGCGGGTTGTAACTTATTTAAATATAACTTATGACTTATTTGGACCAATTTTATATATTAACCCTACTAAAGTTATATGTCTAATATATCTTGTCCTTATTGGTAATTTTACATTTATAACGAGAAATTGACAAACATTGAAACAATAACTTATTAACTTATTACGTTTTGCTACTGAATAAATTAATCCAAACATTTTTTTAAACTACGTTTTAACACCGGATAATCTAATAAGTACTTTTAAAAATAAATATAAGTTGTTTCAAATAAGAAATTTCAGACACTCCATATATTTGAATATTACACATAATCTTAAAAAATGTTGATTGGATTAAAAAAAGTGACAAAAATAATAAAAAATTATATTTTTTAATTTTTTGACACATGAAGTGATTGGCTATGAAAGCGTTTTTATATCTCACAAAATCTCTTTGTCTGACATAAATTTAATTTTAATATATATATATATATATATATATATATATATATATATATATATATGACGTAAATAAAAAATGACATGATGACCAATTAGTCATTAAGTTTTAAATGAGTAGATATGATGTATTTTCCATTTAAAATCTTGTTCAAGAAAAGAAAATAACAGTCTTCTTTGTTTTTTGAATATTAATTTTGAAAGTATTTTAGGGAAATGAATTTTACACATTAATTTTTATTCATACAAAATAATTTATGTTCTAAAGATATCGTATATTATGAAAAAAAATATTAAATTGTTGTATAAAAAAAAATTTGTTTTGCACAAATCACTTTCCAATACCAAAAAAAATAACATGATAACCCATCAATCATTAATTATTCTAAAGGAGTGGTTCAAGAAAGAAAAAAATAACCATATTCTTTGTTTTGAAAATATTAAAAAATATGTTATCTTTATTTCGAAAGTATTTTAAGGAAGTGATCTATACACAACAATTTTTATTTGTATATAGAATTTTTGTTTTAAAGGTATCATATATTATACAAATAAATATTAAATGATTGTATATGAGAAAAAATTATTGTTTACAAATCACTTCCCAATATTTTAAGGTGAGGTAGTTGATTTTTTTTTGTCATTTAATATTTTTATTTTTACAATCCAATTATAAAAATAGCATGAAAATATAGAATTACAAAAATATAAAATACAGAAGAAAATTGGTAAAAGCAACGGATGGGTGTGTCGGAGTGGTAGAATGAGTTGTTGAATTACATTCAATACCCACAGTCCTAGGCACTAATAACTTCTTTCAGCTTTTCAACTTGCATTTATGGCCACTTGCTCAGTTGCTCTATCATATTTCACATGAATGTCGGAAAATAATATCGGAAGTTAATTAAGGACTTAAGGTTGTGTTAGCGTGTAATAGCTTAGTTTACATAAGTTAATTTGTTTTTAAAATATCGTTCCCCATGTGTACTCTCCAAGTTCTTTTCCTCCTAAATAATACATATTAAATGCTCAATATGTCGTAGATCAGATTATATTTAAAACATAATGTTTTATTTATATAACTTACGTGATTTCATTTAAATTTTATAGGTAATAGATGGATTAAAATAATTAGCGTTATTGTATAACTATAAGTAAAGTACCGTTAATCTTTTATTTTTTCTAGATATATGCAACTAAATGAAATATTACATGTAAAATAAATATAATAGTGATGTATATCTCTAAAATTAACTTCAAAAAGTTTATATGATAAGGTTATGAATAAATAAAAGACTCGTTGATCTTAAATAATGTTTGATTATTAATAATAAGATCTTTTTCTTTGATTTAAATCTTAAAAATAGTATTTTAAATACTTCTCTAAAAATATGTTTTAAACATATATTATTTATTAAATAGATATATTTTTTAACTTCGTATTTATTTTATAATATCTAATTATTCTATACATGTTTAATTTATATTTTTCAGTTAGATTAACAAATAGTTTTACTAAACGTCATTTATAATCATTTAGTAACTGTTTTTTCAATTAAAGTTTAAAAGTTAACTTTCGGCGAGCGACTAGTTTTATAACGAATCTAACAAACAGTAAATAATAGAATTTAATAAAATTGAATATGGCACCTCTAGTTTCATTGATTAATGGATTTACCTATTTCATTTTATTCAACCATCAATATCATCTTGGTTCAATAATAATATAATAAAAGAATCTGTATGTTGTTCTATTTTATTGCACTATTACCAAATGATTGTTAGAAATATTGAAAAGAAAAACTTAAAATATGAAAGCTTAAATTTATATTTTTAGGTCTTGGTTAAATAAAACTAACAATAAATGACTTCATATATACTTCCATCAATATTTTCAGATCTCGGGAATAATGTTGCTTTTCTAATGGATCTCAAAACTCTCGGAGAAATCCTACAAAAGAATTACAAATTTTGCGTGTAGTTTCGGATATCTAATATACTTCTCGTCATGTGTTTATACAAATGAGGGTATATAACTCAATATAAGAGACTTACGAGATTTAGAAGAGTTTCAGTCAAACTGAAAATTATCTCAGAAAATAAACACTGATTTGAAAAAAATATTATGTATCTTATTTGTTATTTATAAAAGTGGGCCATCAACAATTTTTAAATAACATTGAATACTACCATCTTTTAATTCTATGTTAATTTTCGAATTTGATGATAACATAATATATGTAAATTTATCAATGGTCCCAAAAGTATATCTAACAATCTCATGTTGAACACATACGTATAAATGTGCATATAATCATATAAGCACTTAATTATATGTTATCACAACATTGGAGTCTATTAAATGTCATCACCCTTTAATCATAATAGTATAGGATCTAAGTTGTATTTGTTAAAATTTACATAATTAAACCGGTAGATGATCACATATACATGGATAACTAAATAATATAGGCCAAACATGGATTGTATTTTGGAAATTAATATAGATTTTCTTTTTAGCTTGAAGTGAGATCAAACTTCAAATAAGTACGAGTAATAAAAGAATAATTTGGATCTTTAATTTTGTACAGAAAGGTAATCTAAAACACAATTATTTTTAAACAAAACATAAAACACTAAAATAAAATGAAAAGCCCAATAAAAGTTATTATCAATTTGATCACACCCATTGTAGTATGCTCATAAATGACCTTGAGAGGTAATCTATTCGTTAGCATATTTATTATCATGGAGTTTTTTCCGATATGCTTTATAAAAAATTGTCCATTATGCCCTCTTTCTTTAACATCCAAAAACCCAATGTCAATATGCTTTTACTTGATAATGATGTTTGATATAAAACTTTATAAATGGTTCCTATGGTTTTCTAGATTTGCAATTTTAGTCCCCAACTTTTATTTTGTAACATAGACAGTCTATGTGTTTTGTACAAGTAGCATGCAGATTCATTCTCCTTTGCATGGTCTAATATGGTTTGTTAAGTGAGACCACGCAAAAGGCATGTGAGGGTAAAATAGAAATTTCCTTTAGTGTTTGGAATTAAATGCGTGAATTGACTAAATGTTGCAACATATTTTTGGTCCAAAGCAAGAACCATCAAAGCACATCCTTCTCCCAAGAAACACGCCTTTGATCTTCTTCCTTCTAATGTTTCGATTAACAGACACATGATGAAGCATTTAGGGTTAACTAAGGGTAAATTAAGGATGGTTCTCACTATATGGAATATGCATGGAAAGTATTCACAACCACCTAACTTGGAGAAACAATACAATATGGATTCTATAATGACTGGAATTTATTTTTATTAGAATGAGTTCATCAAACATTCATATGGAGTTTACCCTTTACTTATTTTTTATCGCAGAAGTTTTTGACAACTATTTATCGTTAACGATACACCATGTTGGTATATTTACTAAGCATGCCGTCAGAAAATACATTGATGCTACAATGTCCTTAATAGACTACGTTGAGACTCACCTATTTTCAGTGCACGAGCTTGCTGATATGGTTCCACAGCTAGGGTAAATAAATTGCATCCATGATATCCCCTTAGATTATATCTTATTGCCTTTAAGGAATGACCAAGGTGTGTAATACCATGTTATTTTTGGTAAGAGTTAACGCGGTAATTCTCGTGTAATTAGGATTAGTTGAGTTAAAGTGTGATTCAGAGAGATTCTGGAGTTTTTAAACTATGAGATTTTAACACCATTCGAAAGTAGGTTGCTAAATATGAAGTTTAAAAGGTTTTGGGTCAGTTCAAGCTGACCTGGTCAACTCAAGCTGACCTGCGGAGCTGAGTGGTCAAAGTTGAATGTGGAAATCCTGGAGTTGACCATTAGTGCCACTAATGGTTAGCATTAGCGACGCTAACATCGCAGGGTGCTTTTAAGTTGTGTTTTCTCCTTTATTTAGGGAAGTTGTATACCCGATCTCTCACTCTCTCTGAAAACCCTAAAAAACACCCCCAAACTTCTGAGGTCGAAATTGGAGGCTATAACTTGAGGATTGAAGTTAGGAATAATTGTCTTGCGACTAAAAGGTAATATCCCTCGATCTAGCTTCAAATTGACGGTTATATTGCTTGAATTGAGTTAGTTGCAAGTGGTGTTGATGAACTGCCTATAACTAGTGTGTGTTGGAGTTAGTTCTCTTGGATTAGTGTATAAAAGAGAGTCCTAATCCCAAACCCTAGCAAAGAATATGTTGATTGAGCGTTTTGTGGTTATTCGAGTAGAAATTGAGGAATTGGAAGCTACAACTAAGGTAGTATTGTTGTCTTTTGTTTGTAACTCCTTTCCATCTTTTAATTTCTTGATTATTATGATTTGGGTGCTATTGAGATTGTTTTGGATATTGAGTATTGACTTGGGCTGTTGTGATACAGCCCAAGCTAGACAGGAGCACGGAGCATGCGGTTCAGGAGTTTCACATATTAACCCGCCATCAGGTGAGTAGTTGATTATTGATTCTTATGATGAACCGTATTATGTTGAGTTGTTCATTGCATAAAAATAAGAGTTTTATGAGTTTTGTGAAGTGTGTTGGTTATTGTTTTATATAACCAAGTCTTTGAGTTTCATGTAAAGAGTTATAGTGTGTAAATCACATCGGGGGACTGTGCTAGTCCATTGAGAACGAATTTAATGAGATATTGGAATTTACAACCCGATTAATTAATAATTACTCGCTGAGCTCATGTAGCTCATAAATTGTTGTTAATGTTGTTGTGTTTTAGGTTATGGTAGTGGAGATTGTGGGAAGCGTAGCACGGGAGGATAGTTGAATAATTGGACTTGGACCTACTCGATTCTATAGTTGGATTGTGTTTGTTGACCCGGTTTTTGGAGAACTAGTTTGTAACTATAATGTAAATAGACTTGAACTTAAATTATGTTTTGGTAACTTCTTGTATGACATGTTACTTATCTTTCATTACACCTTTAAACTATGTGGTTCTTTTTGAGTAAATTAAGGTGTAAATTGGAAGTGAGAAACTGGGCATTACAAGATGTTCTTAAAATTATGATGGCTAAATACGTCCCTAGATATAGACAATTAAGGGTGTATATTGAACATGGATATACTCAATTAAAAACTTATTTTATGACTCCCAAGAAGTTGTAATTGAGGAGTTGAGTGACCGTGTTTCACCAGAGTTTAATAGGACAAGACATAGTAAAAAGAAACATGGTCATGTAGTAGGAAACTTTATTGAGATTGAGGGCCATGATTATTCCAAGTATATTGTACCATATAAACGTCCCAAGATATCCATCATAGTCAAGTTCATATTATTGAGATTGAGGAAGATTATGTATATGTGGAAAAGATATCAGAATTGGACCAAGTGGAGTCCTTGGTGATGAATTCCCAACAAAATTGTTGATGGTTTAGTCCATGGTGAAGAAGTCCCTAGTTATGATCTTGATAGTAGAGGCCAAGGTCAAGAAGTCCCTATCTATAATCTTGATGGAAGACTCCAAAGTGAGAAGTCCCTAATTACACTGTTGTTTGTGAAGCCCAAGGTGAAGAAGTCCCTAATTACAATGTTGTTGGTGAACTCCAAGGTGTAGAAATTCAAGGTATTTCAAACCATGTTAATGATTTTGATCCATATTTTAGAACTACATTTGACGATTATTCACTGATAGTTGAATTTGATGCTGAGTTGAATGTTGATGTTGGAGTTCATCTGGTATTATATATATATATATATATATATATATATATATATATATATATATATATATATATATTACTAATACCATTTGAAATCACTAAACCATCAACCACATAACTCACCCTCCGATCACCCCCATCGACCTTTCTCTCTCCCCATCTCTTTCTCCAGTCACCTACAACCACCATTATCGTCAATTTTCCCCTCCCTCTCCGACTACTTACAACCACGAAGACTTTGCTCCACATATCACCATAAATTAATTATCTATTACACCTTGTGTTCAATACAACCCCATCATGATGTTCTTGAGACCTTTGACCAAAAAACCCAACAATGCAAAATCCAACAATGGGTAACATCCAAAATATCAAATATGCAAGGGATATTGTTCCTTGTTAGACCTTTGAGTGACCATACACATGTAGGGAGTTTTCATGGTGAGTATGTTTTTGTATAAGCAAAGCAAAGGTGTTGTGATGCGAGGCATCTGGGTCATGCGAATCGTTCAAGTTATCCGAAGTTCCTTTTTCCAAGAGAAGTGTTTTTTGAATCCGATTTTTTCTGGTCGTTAGTACGATATGGTTGAGTAGTAGGGAACATATCCTTCCATATCCCCTCTAAAGTGTATTTATGTTAATGTTATATTAGGAAGGGGTGTCCTAGTTTCCTTATAAATAGCTAACTTGTAATCTATAAAAAATTGTCCAATGTGAAGTGACTGTAACAATTTACTATTGAATGATATATACATCATTCACAACTTCTCTATATTCTTGTTCATATTGTTCTTAAATATTTTACTTTATATCTTTAAATTTATTGTTATGCATATTGTTTAAATTTTATTCTTAGATATTTTACTTTCCCAAATAGATTCAAGTAAAGATTGTACAAATAGCTAATTGTTGGCAATGGCTGTCTATCCCATAGAATATTCAGAACGCAACTTAACAAAACTCTAACTAGCAAAACAACTATTAATATCAAGCCATATCACCATTTTGGTAGCCATAATTGTCAATGTTGTATGCAGACGTGTCGGTTGTTCACTCATGGTAGAGAAATAGGTTCAATACGAAATAATACATTTTGTTGGAGGTTCAAATTTTAACGATAAAGTAGAGATTCTATGAGAGAATACTTTGGAGGTTGTGATGACAATTGTGAATACGGTTGTGTTTATTCTAGTTGACCGGGTGAGTAGCGGTTCCGCTGGTAGATTGGGAGCTAATGTTAGCAACCATAAAGATGAAAATGAGACGTTAATCAATGGATTCTTAGAGTTTTGAGAGAAAAATGAACGAGCTTTGAAGAGAAAATTGGTTTGGGTTTTGAAATATAGACAATGGAGGGTCTGTAAGGATGACAGAAGGTCGGTTTTGGAAGGATTAAGGTTTGGGAAGCCATTAGAAATATATAATTTGATTACATGGCATGCCATGTAGGTTAGCAACATCCTCAACCTGCTATAGTGCGTCCTAATTGTTAAATGGTGAAAATTTCGACAATTTAAAGTATAAATTAGCTCAATTTGATATTCAGTAACCAAATGGTGCCAAATTTGGTACTTTCATGTCTAACTTTTACCAATAGTCATTATATACAATCTTATCAAATATTATGTTGACTTTAAATTAATTTTGAGTTTTAACATGGTATGGTAAATTTTAATTATATTGTATAACATAAAAAATTATGATTAACTTATGACAATTTTTAAAAAGAATAAATTCATTTAAACCAAAAAAATATGTATATGACATTTATTTGACACATTTGTTCAACACTTGCTTCATACATCACTTAATAATTTTTTTGTAATATTGTTCAAAGTTAGGGTGTTCTACAATTAAGATTAATACGATCCAACAAAATTGGATATGATACTTCTACGTTTATTTATTGCACTATTTCACTTGATATTACAACAAAATTAAGTCTTTAATCTATATATTTCATTGATATGAATTTCATCAATGTTACCCATTGTCAAACATCATTTTCTTATATATCTACAATTTTTCAATAATTTGGAACAAAATATAATGGAGTTAGAGCACTTTGGATCTTCCCCTGTAATATGTATGTACACAGAGTACAACTTCTCGAGTATACTATTATCATATTTGGAAACATTGAACATACAAAGTAGATAAAGTTACAAAATATAATGGAGTTAGAGCACTTTGCGTCTATATTTCTTTGTGTATGTCTTTCTTGGTGTTGATGGTGTATGCCGATCATATCAGATGGTGGTAGTAAGGTGGGTGGTGTCAAGGCTGATTTATTGATTTTGAAGGCCTGATTCGTTGATTTTGAAGGCCTGTTCATATAGTAAAAAGGGGCCCTAAATTTATTTTCTTTTAGCGACGAAATCTATGAGGGATTAGTGACAAAATATAATAGAGATAGAGCACTTTGGATCTCCCCCTGTAATATGTATGTACATAGAGTACAACTTCTCGAGTATACTATTCTCATATTTGGAAACATTGAACATACAAAGTAGAGAAAGTTACAAAATATAATGGAGTTAGAGCACTTTGCATCTATATTTCTTTGTGTATGTCTTTCTTTTAGGAAGATGGTGTTGATGGTGTATGTCGATCATATCAGATGGTGGTAGTAAGGTGGGGTGGTGTCAAGGCTGATTTATTGATTTTGAAGGCCTGTTCATATAGTAAAAAGGGGCCCTAAATTTATTTTCTTTTAGCGACGAAATTTATGAGGGATTAGTGACAGAATTTTGCGAGGTATTAACGACAGATTTTTGCAAAGAATTAACGACGGAATTTCCGTAACTAAGATACTAAACGTAATTTTCTTAGGCCACCTAGACGACACGAGCTTTTTGCAGTCGCACATCTCGCAGCCCCTTAGGGTTGACCCTAGGTGGTGTAGAGTTCTATGTGATGATGGAGAATGGGTAAATGTTTTTGGTGCTGGTGTGGGTTGGTTTCTTGGTGGTAATCGTCAATAATCAAGGAGATGACAGTTGAAAGGGTATAAAGTCGATGGTAGGGTAGAAAACATATAACAAGATATTTGTGCGATGAAGAAATGTTTTTTTGTTATATATATATATATATATATATATATATATATATATATATATATATATATATATATGTATATGTATATATATATATATATATATATATATATATATATATATATATATATATATATATATATATATATATAGGGTCCCGTTCCGGTGAGGATTCTTTTTTCGGTGAGGACTCGTAAGGACACCTTAAAAAAAATTTAAAAAATTTAAAAAAAAAAATACAAATCATAAAATCAAGAATAGTACTATATCATGATCCAAAAAGAATTGGAAAAAAAAATTTGGATCATGGAGAAACAGTAATGATACACAAAAAATTTTATTTTGTGGATCATTGTTTCATTATAAAAAAAATAATGATCCACAAGTTTTTTTTTCGAATTTTTTTTTCTCCAACATAGTACTATGATCCATTTTATTACTTATATTTTTGTTTTATTTTTTTTCAATTTTTTTAAGGTGTCCTCACGAGTCCTCACTTTAAGAAGTGTCCTCACCGGATCGCTTATCTATATATATATATATATATATATATATATATATATATATATATATATATATATATATATATATATATATATATATGCATCAATTATTAATTCTGCCTTTAATATTTATTTAATATTAAAAAAGAAAGGCCCACTCGTACTCTCCCACCATTCCCTCTCCTTCACAAGAGTAAATTGTCACAGGAGTGACCAAATGGTATAGGCTTTTTGATTAGATAATAGATACGTCTCTCTCATGCCCATTCTCCCTTCTCTCGTTTCTCTCTCTTTCGCACAGTTAAGCCATTGCGTTGCCACCTGCCAGTCTAGCGGTCACCCTATCTCTCAAACTTTTAATGCCTTGCTCAACCGCACAGCCACCATTGTCCCATTCACAGCCTCACCTCTTCGAACCACACCATATTCGCCGTCACCGAAACATCCTTACCTCACGCTGCCAGCCTGCCATCAACTACGGTGACAACCCACAGCAGTCCCCTAGTCTTTTTGTACTCCATTCATCTCTCTCTGGTCCCGGCCGACAATTAATTTCGGCCATCTCTATTCTATCTCTTTGTTTCTATTTTGTCCAGCCACCTGCTCACTGTCGCCATTCATTTCCTTCGATAGTTAATCCCCACTCCTATGATTTTGATTGGTGTGGACTTTGAGAGAACGACATAACTCCTTTTTGCTGGAGAAGACGATATCCCCAACCGAAGTCTTCTCTCTCTCTCTCAAGTGCAAAGAAAATGACAATGTAATCGAAAATCTTAATTTTAGAAATTTCCAAGTCGTATTAAGATTAAACACAATCATCTTCACAAACCCAGAATCATAATCCTTAACAGTAGTCACATCTTTTTGTTGGGTTCAGGTTTGTATGTGTGTAAGTGTGTGTTTCTAATTTTGTGAAGGGTGCGTGGAATGTATTGTAGATGTATCCAGAGATACACATGAAAGATAGATTGGATAGGGATGGGATTGGGCCCCTTTTCTTTTAATTAAAAAAATAATAAAAGAACTAAAAACTAAAAATATATACATGTTAACTAGAGTAATTACGGATTTGGTCTATGTGGTTTACATAAATATATATTTAAAGTCCATATTTTTTTTTTCATGTTGAAAGACTTTACGGTGACAAAAAGGTAATATATTTGGTATCTGGTCCATATAAAAAAAATACCAAACTATTATTTTTAACTTTTTTTTTTCATTTTTTAATCTATTATAATTTGACAATTTAAAATAAATACAACCAATCTCTCACCCGCCTCTCTCTCTCTCTCTCTCTCTCTCTCTCTCTCTCCCCTTCTTTCTCTCTCTCTTCTCGTTTGTTCTTCCCCAAATCCCTCTTTAAGCCCTAAAAGGAACCAATACCGTACTCACCGTCGATGTTCCTAACGATGCTCTGCAATCCCTCAACGATCAAGGTGCCACAAACACATGGGTCAGAAACAACATCCAAAGTTAGGGAAGAAGAGATAGGGTTACCCACCGATTTGTTTAATGGAGAAATCTAGAATTGCGATTCAATGTCTTACAGATGTGATTATGTGGCATAAGATGATGCTTTACATCGTTATGCGTTCACCAAAGTTGTAAGAAATCTCCAGTACCGATTCAGGAGGAAGAGGGAGGCTCTCTCTTAATGGGTATAGACTTAGTGAGGTGAAGGATTGGTTACATTCACCAAAGATGGAAGAGGTTCCTGGATCTGTGAGTCGGTGTTACATTCCTGTTTTGAACTTGCCAGAAAATACACCCTAGATTTCATTCAAAAACTGAACCATTTTTAAATAGTTTAAATTGAAATAAAGTTTAATTGGGGGAATATGATGGCATAACACTGAAACAATACCGCCGCCACGTATTCATCGTCCCCAAAGAAATTTCGTTTTAGAAGGCGGGATTCGGCATCTCTTCCCTATCGGGGTTGCAATCGCTCTCATCCTCGCTATCTCTATATTCCTTTTGTTCACCATTTTATCTATTTCTGTCTTTATAAATTAATTGTTTTGTTTATTATTCTATGCAATTTATTTCCATTATTGTAGTCTATAGTCGGTTGTCCATGCGCACACACCCCTATATAAATTAGGAACCTTGTTTCTATCGTTTTCTTGCTGTTTTTATAAGCAAAATGCTAGCAAAAACAATTGAGGATTACCGAATAATTTTTTTTCGGTTCATTTTTGTGTTTTTGAAAATCAAGCTTCTTTGTATTTTTGAAAACCCTGGTTTTGGGGATACTTTTGACGTTTGTGATGAATGAGATATTTGTTATTGTAATGGAGATGAATGATCTCTTGGGTGGAAATGATGTTCTTATGAACAGTGAAGATGGTTTTGAAGATAACGAAGAAGCTGCATATACTGAAGTTGTGATGGAGAAGAATTTAGGGAAGAACGAGAGAGAGAGAGAGAGAGAGAGAGAGAGAGAGAGAGAGAGAGAGAGAGAGAGAGAGAGAGAGAGAGAGAGAGAGAGAGAGAGAGAGAGAGAGAGAGGGTGGGGCGCGGGGGAGGGGGTTGGCTGTAATTTTTTTTAAATTGTCAAATTATAATACATTAAAAAAATAAAAAAGAAATTAAAAATGGTAGTTTGGTCTTTTTACATGAATGAGGAACGAAATCTGTTATCTTTTTGCCACTACAGGGACCTTCACGGTGAAAAAGAAAACATAGACTTAGAATGTAAATTTGTATAAACCATAGGGAACAAATCTGTAATTTACTCTATTAACTATTAAGGATATAATAGTTTTTCCAGGCGATCAAAATAAATAATTTTAAAAGTCATAGGTCTAAATCCACAACAAAGTAAGCTAAAGAGACCAAAACTATAATTTTAAATGTCATTGGATTGAAACCAGAAAATCAATAAACTACAAGGACCAAAATTGTAATTTTTCCTACAAAGTATCATTAAAGCCGACAAGTAAGTCTTTGGTGCCCGTCTAGGACATAAGCTTTAAATCGTTCGAAATACAAGCATCTACCGGTCCACTACCCATTAATAATTTTATACAAGAGTTGAAAGTGAAATATAATTATATTGAATTTTCTATTTCAAGATATTGGTTCATATGTTTTGCTACTTTTCTAGATAAGGCCGAATTGTCTAAGGCTATGAGGAATACATACAACGTGAGTGGCGTGGGGACTACGTGGCATGTGGCCACGGCGTGGAACACCGCCCCCCTTGGCGTGGATGGCGTGGCCGTGGGTTGGCGTGGGTAGGGCAACGGCAAGCAACGCCGGTTTTCTTTCTCTCTCTTATTCTTTCTCTCTATCTCTCTTTTCATTTCTCTCTCTTCTTAATAATATTATAATATATAGAAAATTAAAAAATAAAATAAAATAAGTGATGTGGAGTGGTGGGTATTTCCTTGGTGGTGTGGTAAGCAAAGAAGATGATGTCTCGGTGACGTGACATCACTTTTCATGTGGGAACCAAATGAGGCACTCCTTATAGCCTAAGGGTGGAGGGAGTAGATCCCTCTCATCTCATTGAATTCACTCGTCACGTCAGCTTTTCTTTCTCTTCTTACTTATATCTTTCCCCATCTTTCATTCATGGAAGTAGTTCCCACCGAACCCACGATGCCACATCAGTTTTTTAATATTAAAATTAAATAAGAATTACAAAAGTAAGAGTTTATAATATATATACACACACACGATAGATGAAGCCACATCAAACCGATCCCACACGAACCCGATCAACACGGTGTAGCCGTCACTGTGGTACCGCGCCTCAAAAACCTTGAACCCGCTCGAACCCACCATCTATTCCGTCCACCCTAAGTATTCTTTAATACATGTATCCATTTTTGTAGATTTTAATACTTTAGAAGATCATAATTAAGCATTGAAAATTTATCATTTATATATCTATTGATGCGTATGTTAAATTTCATCGAATTATATAAAACTAGACGAATGCTCGCGCATTACGCAAGTGAAAGTTATGTATTTAAATTTTTAACAACTACGTTTTTGAAGATGATTATGTTATTGACATTAGCTATGGATATTAATTCTAATACTAAATTGATATATAAATTTACAACTATTTTGACTTACATTACTCAAAGAGCTTTATCCGCGACTTGCATATTAATAACATTAAGCATAAGTTGTTAATTTATTGTTACTTTTAACTATTGTTATGATTAATTAATTTCAAAATTACTTATTTTACCAAATTTTAATTTTGATCATGATGATTATTTAAAATATCAACGATTATTATTTTCTGTTAACCACAACTTATTATTATTAAAAAGTTACAGAATATTTTAAAAACTACTACTAATTATTAAAAAGTTATTGATGCTATAACATTTGAAAAATTGTGGGATATTCAAATAAAAGAACTATGTGATAATTATAAATGATTTAGAGGTTGTAAATACTCAAATATAATTTTAATTTTTTTAATCTATTTGTTTATTTAATTATGTTAGTTATACTTTTTCATTTTACACTTTTAACTTGAATACAAAATAACATGATCTAGCATATCTTTCAATAAATAAGTAAAACATATAGCCTCTAAAATTGATCTGTTTGGTTAGCAAAAAAAAATTATTTCAATTTTAGATAATATGATAATTTATTTTTTTAATATGATATTTTTAAAATTTTCAACAATATAAACATATATGCGAATTTAATTAATAAATTCATTATACTTATAGTTGGACAATGAAATCATTGATTAAAGTAAGTATATTAGATTAATAATTATAAAGTAGGGGTTTCAAATTAACAATATACAACTTTATGTTTTGGATTTAACAATAGGTTCAAATTAACAAATTAATTACATTATGTTGAAAAATAAAAAGCTTATATTGAAACTAGAATAATAAAGTTTAATATTGGAATTAGAATAATAAAATATTTAATGTATTAATTAAAAAAGAAGTTGAAAAGTTAGAGGTTTCAAATGAATTTGGTTCGAATAAAAATACTTCTTGTATAATATATATAGATATAGATTTGAAAATTTAATGTCAAAACTTATCTTATAATATCAAATAAATATAAACTCTTATTGTTGCTTTCTATTTTTTGATCTAGGTTTTATTTTTAAATCATCTCGAATTTTACGAAACACGACTTCATTTTTTATTTAAAAGCTACAACTAGTGTGATTTTATAATTATACAAAGATATGGTAAAATTTACGTGTTCAACAGGGAAGATAATACCATATTCGTCCCCACTCCGGTCTTCTATTCGGGTATAAAAGTTTAGCCCTACCTCTATCACATTTTATCTCTTATATATATATATATATATATATATATATATATATATATATATATATATATATATATATATATATATATATATATAAGAAAATGGTTGGGAAAAGTTCTAGTTTAGTTACCAAAAAATTATAAGTTCTTAAATGATCCTCACTCACACACACACACACACACACTCTCTCTCTCTCTCTATGTATGCATGTATGTGTTTGTGTGTGTGTGTGTGTGTATATATATATATATATATATATATATATATATATATATATATATTTATATATTCGATAAAAATTTCAACTTCTTTTTACAAAACACTAAAACGCATATATTTGTGTATATTTGCTGAAAAAGAATTCGAAAAAAGTATGCACAAATGATAGTTAAAATATGGACTGTGTGTGTGTGTGTGTGTATATATATATATATATATATATATATATATATATATATATATATATATATATATATATATATATATATATATATATATATATATATATATATATATGTAGTCGAGATTATGAGAGAACCTAGAAAATTTTTTTCAAAAAAAATTGCATCCAATTTTTTCTTTATGTGCGTCTAAGAGGTTTTAAAAAAATTCAAAAAAATTAATTTTTTTTTTATATTTATATGCATATGCATATAAAATTCACATGTATATGCATATATGCATATATAAATTTTTTTTTTCAAATTTGTTTTTCAATGTGACGTTTATAGACCGTATAAGAGATTAATTTTTTTTAAATCATTTTTTTCACACACACATATATATATATATATATATATATATATATATATATATATATATATATATATATATATATATATATATATATATATATATATATATATATATATGCATATATAAACTTTTTTTTCAAATTTTGTTTTCCAATGTGAAGTATATAAAATGTTGAAGATATTTAAAAAAATTTCAAAAAAAAAATCATTTTTTTTCATATGCATATGAATATGTATATGTATATGAAAATAAAAATTTAAAAATGATTTTTTTGAAATTTTTTTAACTCTTTCATCGCATAATATAAAAAGTTTACGTGTATATATATATTTGAAAAATATTGTGTAGAAAAACATATATATATATATATATATATATATATATATATATATATATATATATATATATATATATATATATATATATATATATATATATATATATATATATATATATATACTATTACGTGGTAGACATGGTAGACATTGCATTGAATTGTGATATAAACAAATAGTTGTGGGTTGGTATAAAAACATTACTCATTTATGGCCTTATGTCCTACATTGTAATGGCTTCTTTGTTTATCGTGACCTAAAAAGTTAACGTTAGAGCTTTGTTTATAAAAACGTTTGTAAGCTTGTACTATGGTAATCTATTATAGTCTTTTCATTATGAGCTAATGAAATTTGATAACGATTATTGTAAATGACATATAATAATAAAAATCGAGTCGCTCTACACGCATTTCTTATGCGTGTTTACAAACATTTTCATGTCACAACTTGTTTGATTGTGTATGATGGTTAATCTTTTATCAAACTTTTGTCTATTGTCATACCCGATTTACTCTACAAATCTATGTTGAAAATTTTCTACAATGCCCAAGTTTTTTCAAAATCTTTTTAGTAATTAAATACTTTTCCTTTCGCTAGTTGATTTTTTTTAATAATTCCTCTTTTAATATGTCGTTTTCAAGTACATGTCATATGTGACATCGGTTTTATTTTTTATACGCAATATAGTTATAAAAATAACAAACTATGGTGATATTCATTACTATTTTGCCTATTTAATGAATTAGATTAATAAGTGAAAAAAATCATTTAAGTTTAAATACAAAAGACGATTAGGGGGATATAATGAAAATATTATCACGAGGAAAAGATAAATTGCTCACAGTTGTGCGGTTAAATGATATTAGGTTTCTCAAGAATATTAACATAAAAGTTTATGTTCTCCAATAGTATCGAACATTTCTTATTAGGGGTGAGCAGCGGTTTTTTTTTTTTTTTTTTTCGGGTTAATCGGTTTTGGATTGGTCACACAAATCGACTGATAACTAAACCTCATAAGATCGGTTTCTCAGGTTTGTGTGTTAAGCGTGTACGACTTAATCAGTTTCGGGTTGGCCAAACCAAATCACATAAGACCATTTAGATTGAGCACGGACATTCAAATTTCACTTCCAGTATGTACATATTGTAGGACCCCATGATGACTGGTTAGATGTTGAATAATAAAACATCTAAAAAATTAACGATATAAAACTGATAAAACATTATGAGTAATCTAATATCATATAAATAGAAAGAGTAAAATGTAATACATGATGAACTCTTGTGTCATGGAGAAGCTCTCTAACACACTCTCTCTAAAACTTGCATTCAAAATCTACATCAAATAAGAGTTTAACAATGGGACCATTTTTATTCATTCTTACCGAGTAAAAAAGATTAAAAACTCCCCATGGATCCTTCACTTAAAGATCTATCAGGAGATGGCAAGATTTGTTGTACTTATGGGCTAGATAAAGTGATACGAAGATACTTTTTCAATGTAGTATTTGAGGAGGCAACAACATGTTTTTGCCTAGCAGTGAAGCCAACATGGTATATGATTGACATCAGATTCATCTTGTGTATTTCCTCAAGCATGACAATTAAATCATTAGGATTCATTATTGGGAAGTCAGCAATTGAGAACTCACACGTCTAATCATGATCCCCTCTACAAACTTTATATTGTAGATATGAAAAGTGTTCTCAAAATGTTTGTACTTTGAAATCGACACAATTTTTGTTATCTTCTTTAAGCTCCACACCGCATTAGGTTCGTGAAGAGATGTGCATGAAATCTAATTTTAAATATCTTGAACATTTGACTACTATTTATACCAAACTTGGTTTTAAATTGGGTGAAGGAGAAGGTCTTTGGGTTATAGGGGATGCCACGTTGGTAGTAATTGATATTCACGATAATGAAGCTCTAGAATGGGGTTTGGTGAAAAAGATCAAGGTCACTGAAACCAATAGACTCTATGGTTTCAACGTTCTAGGTCTTCTCTGCCGGTCCTAGATCGTGCTCATTACCGATCCTTCCTCTAGCAATCGAACTGATCTTGCGAAGACATTACAAATGTTCTTCTTCATGTTTCTTTTTCTCCGAGTCCCTTAGTTCAACACCTTTTTCCATTGTCAACAATAGGTCAGATGAAGGTGGAACCGTTGCCGTGGTCACAATCATCGAAGAAGTAGGACCCGTCGAACCTATTGTGACACCTTTTATGAAACTATAGGAGGCATTATGGCTGAATTTATGGTTGGTTGAGAAGTTAAACGAGGACCTATTGTGGTTCCGCATGCTGTTGTTTTTGGTGGTGGCATTTGTGCAGTGGTTTTTGGTTGTGGCATTATTGTCGTGGTTGCTGGTGGTGGCATTATTGTCGAAGTGGGAATGAAGGTAGAAGTTAACCTTGGTCTATTGGAAGATCCTCCCCCTTATGAGAAGGTAGACGAAAGAAACCTTGGAGCACTACCTAGTAGAATGGCGGCCAAGGAGAGTAATGGTTGTAGTTCGATTTGATATTAGCAGTAGCTGACAACGCCTATCAATATCAAGTATTTTAGTCGTTGTTAGGCCCTATTCTTGGTGAATTTATATCGTATATGCTATGATATTACTCACTTTTGTGCTAGGACTTGTGTGCAAGAAAAAGATGAAAACAGGGACTAAACATGGACAAAATGAGAGAAGTTTGGGACAAAAGCCACTTCAGTCGAAGTCGTACGCGCCGCGGTAAGAAGACACGCTCGTCGCGCATAGTCAAAGATGAGGTGGTGTGTTGAAGATTCAAATAGCAAAAAAACGGGGATAAGGCATAACGCGCGATGCGGATCCAAGTCCTGCGCGCCGCGGATGACCAGATTTTGTAACTATAAATAGAGGCAATTAGGTCGAATTTCACAGACGAAGAACGACCCATAAGGTGGACCTTAGGCTTCTTTGACTCAAGGATTCGGATTTCAGCACCACAATTGGAATTCTTTTATGTTTTCTATTTTAGTTTAATAATCTTTAGTTTAGTTTAGCTTCAATTCTATTGTTTCTGGATTGATTGGATCAGTAGCAGTAGTTTAGTTTGATTTTATTTCGAAATCAGTACCCTATGTTCTCTGGATTTGAGTTTTATTCAAGTTAATCATTTGGTTTATGGTTTATTTTCACTTTTTCGGCATTATTGATGTTGAATGCTTATTTGAATGTGTTTGGATTGATTGTTGCTTCTGATTTTCTGGACTTAGCTTCTGATTTCAGTAAGGAACTTTAGTTTATAGTTTGGTATAGTTTAGTTTGGTTTATGTTTGATTTGGTTTTTGGCATTTGTTTCGGTATTGTGGTTTTATTGGTTTTTCGGAAAAGTAGAAAGAAACCTCATGGCTGTAGCGTGACACTACAGTTGGTAATCTGAAGTTCTATCTTGACCACCAAACTCCGCGGATCGACCCTTGCTACTGCTATACTAGTTAGTCGGTGAGGTTTATTTTGTTATTTTTGACCGCATAACGACCTAGGCGTGTCAGTAGCCTTTGCCATAGGATTATTAAAATGAAGTTTAAGGACAACTATTGTATCCTGGTGTATTGTAGTCTTCACCTTCACTCCTATTTTAGCAATTTCTTTCTTGACTTCGTCAAATTGATTTTTAACAAAAGTTATGGCGTTTTTCATTTACATCTTCGGTGAGAGTCAGTAGATGATCATTGACTTTAGAATGGGAAGTATTGAGTGACTGAACTGCTGAAGGAATCTTCTTACCGACATCCACCACAAGATTTTTGTGTTTATCATCAATTCGCTTTTCAAATTCTCAAAGTTAGAGGCCACATCACCCTTTATTCTTTCTTCTGAAAGCTTCATCCATTTAAAGATATTCGAGTTGGTAAAGAATGGTTCTTTTGAATCTGTTTTAAAGCTCGTTTGATATTTGATTAAATTGTTTAACTTGTGGTTAAGGGCTTTATACTGCTTCATAGACACCCGTGTATCATCATCCAAGGCTTTATCATCATCATTAAACTGTAATGGTGCCATGTTGAACAGTTCATCTTTGGTATTGTCAGTTTCTGAGGATAGTGGTTCTTGGGTTTCATTGCAAGGGAAATCAAATTCAACATTGAAGTGGTTTTGCAGGGGATGGTTGAAATTTGGTGAACATTATGGTAGAAAATTTGGAGTAGAATAAAAACACCTATAACTATAATCATAGATGATTACACCTCTAACTAAAAATAAATAAACAGTAACAAAATAAAAGTTACATCTAATTCCTATATTTCAAGTTATATTCATAAATGATTATAACTGTAACCGTAAATGAATTCACACATCTTTGTTTTTGCTTCGATTTTTCTTGTTGCACCATACATGAAAACATAGGTAGTCGCTTGTGATCACCGTTTGACCTATCAGAGTGATAAACCTACATCAGTTTGAACTAAATACAACTCATAAAAAAGTAAGTGGCGCTACGTAATCATTTATGATTAGAACTATGTTTCAAATAAATGATTACAACTAAGTGTCAAATGAATTTCTTCCTAATATTCATTAATGATTACAAGTAAAAAAAAAAACAAGTGACACTATATATGACATGATTAAAGTATAATTACAAGTAAAAAGTGAAAGTACATCGCCATTTCTTGTATTTCGCCCAATCAGGGGACAAATGTAAAAAATAACAATGTGCTCTCATTCTTTTTATAATATACAAGCACACACACCACAATATACTATAATACACACATACACACACACAAGCACATTACATTATACTAGAATGAAAGTAGATATTCGGGATTAATTAAAATTGTTTTAAAGCTTAATTTCAAATAATATTTTTTATAAAAGCAAATAGGTAAGCAGAAATAGTTAGATATTTGTTTTAATCATACATGATTAAAACTATAAAGTATGCAAACACATACACAAACACTTAACTACATTGTAATACACACACACACTACAATACGTGATCTGAAGTGATTAAAGTATAATTTCAATTAATATTTTTTAGTTTAATTTTTAAAATGTTAATAACATGTAAATACAATTAAATGATCAACAAAAAAGTTAAAATGAATAATTTATAGCAAAAACATTATGTGTTATAATCATAAATGATTATAATTGGTGTTCTAATCATTTATGAAATACATGGTTGTAATAAAAATGATTATAACAGGTATTTTAATCATTTATGTAACAACAATTATAATAATTAGTGATTATAACCAATACAAGTTTTTTGGTACTATATTTAATCATCAATGAATACAGTTGTGCATATAATCATCAGTAAATAAACATCATATAATCATAAATGAATAACATATTTAATAATACATGAATTAGACTATACTAATACATGGTTATATATATATATATATATATATTAATGTTAATTAAAATGAAAATGAATTAGAAATTACCCCATATGCATTCATCAGCTTCGCTTAAAAGTAAGCTTAAAAGTATTTGACAGATTTTCACATACGACTTTGATGATTCCGGCTGCTGATCGTATCTTTAAGGACCTTGTGGACTTCTTGAGGTCTATCAAAATCATCAAATCATAGAAGTAGACAATAACTTAATTTATATTCAAGAATGAATGAATAAGTTTGAACTTCACAAGTTTATGGAAGTAGACAATAAGCTAAATCATATTCGAGAAGAAAATCGCCCCAACCGCTTAAACACTTACAAACAACCATTTTTCATCTCTTTCTCCAATTTTGAAATCATATGCAACTGGAATAATTTTGTTGGTATGTAGTCTTCAAGAGGTAGAAATTGGAATAGAATATACTCACTTTTTTGATTAAAGGAATACATAGTTTGTTTGTGGAAGAGAAGGGGGTAGTCCATCAGTTTTAGAGTCAAGATAATCACCGGTAGCTTTAAACATTTTCTTAGACCTTTTGTCGAACACTAGGAGTGCACTGTTATTAACTAAGCTTTTCAAACCCATGAAATAACTAAAAAGCAACAATCTATGAACTTACTTGAGAAGTTAACTACTACAAATTCCAGGCTTACCACACTTAAGTAGATCAATCTGGATGACTAATTTTCTTGTTCAAATTGGAGCAATCTCATCTCGTGGTTTGATTCTATTATTAACGCATAATGATGAGTGGATGGCATATCCCTCTTTCTCACTTGGGTTCTGCTTCTTTCTCCCTCTTTTTAGGTTTTGTTGCAGCATCGCTAGCCCCAAGGCGGTGCTGCCCTTTGTTCGATAGTAGAAAAAACACAAAGGCAGTGAAGCCTCTTCCCTTTCCTTGTCGCTATCTCCCTCTAGTCGAGCCTATTTTTTGAATCACACAAGTATGTGCAATGATATTAGGGTTTGACAGAATTGAGATGGCATAAATGATGTATCCTCCTACCAAAAAAAAAGAGAAGAAGGGAAAAAGAGAGAGAGAGAGAGAGAGAGAGAGAGAGAGAGAGAGAGAGAGAGAGAGAGAGAGAGAGAGAGAGAGAGAGAGAGAGAGAGAATTTTAGTAATTAATAAAATTAATATAATGATTAATTACCTTAACATCCTCATTTTATATCTAATTTAAAGTATTTGAATTAAATTTATTAATAATTACAAATTTATTAGTTTAGTTATAGCCCTAAATCTAAGATAATAGATGATTGAAATTTTGTCTTAAATTCTCAACATTTTTTGGTCATCAATTGATCTTTGCTCTCTCTCTCTCTCTCTCTCTCTCTCTATATATATATATATATATATATATATATATATATATATATATATATATATATATATATATATATATATATATATATATATATATATATATATATATATATATATATATAAACTTCTTTTGCTAGTATTCATCAAAAGGTATCGATGTGGGTTGAAAGGTTAATTATTTTTTAGGATTTATCAAATATTTATAATTTTTAACCACTAATTAAAATTTCTTTGGCCTAAAAGTATCAATGTATATAAGAAATGAATTTATTCCCAAGTGTTGAAGAATTCAAGTCATATATGCTGTACTTGTTGGTAAAAATTTAGATATAATATCAAATAGATTGAGAATTAATATCAAAAGTATGTATGAGTTAGACGTTCTTAAAGAAAAATAATTATCTATTTTGTTCTCTAAATATTTTCTTCTATTGAATAACAACTTCATTTTATCTGATTAATCATATTTCATATTTAATTTCTTTTAATAATCATCAACTATTTATCAACTATTTAATATGGGAAGTGAAATATTTTCTTCTATTGAATAACAACTTCATTTTATCTGATTAATCATATTTCATATTTAATTTCTTTTAATAATCATCAACTATTTATCAACTATTTAATATGGGAAGTGATCTGTATACAACAATTTTTCTCCATAATGTACAACAATTTAACATTTTTTTTTAACAGTATTTGACCGTCTAACTACATGTCTTCTAAATTAATATCAATTACATTATCAATTTTGTTTACATAATGTTGTAGATAGATAAAATAAGTATTCGATCAGTAAAATCTTTTTAGAAAGTGTTTATATATCTAAAAGAAATCAGACGTATATGTTTATTTTAATAAAGACATAATTTATCAATATAATAAACTCTAAAAAAATATAAAATACTGTTATTGGGATCCTCCAAGTAGTCTATCCGGGTATTCCTCTCTGTCCCTTGATTCACCTACTTTTCTTTTCCGTGTTGATTGTTTCCATACACGTACTCCTTTCGATTATTGGGATAAAATAAAGATTCAGTGTAATTTTAAAAAAAGAGTAAATTACAGTTTTGGTCCCTGTGGTTTACTAAATCTTTCATATTAGGACCAAGTATTGGAATTTCACGGTTATGGTCACCAAAGTTTCCGAAATGCTACAAATCAGTCCCTGAGGCATATAAAAAGACTGAAATACCCTTTCTATTTTCTTTTTCATTTTTCTTTTAACATATTATTAATTTTTTTCTAATAATTAAAAATTTAAAAAGAAAAAAAAACCGCCTGTGCTTATTGGTCGGCGGGATTACTCCACCTCCGTTGATGTCGTTCATCCGGGATTACTCTACCTCCATTCATGAAGACCAGTTATTTTGGAGGGAATCGAACGCGACTCTGAAGGTATAAGAAGATCTGATTACTTCTCCCTTAATTCTCATACCAAGTAAGCCGCAAATCAGATTGAAGTCGTTCATCCAGAATCAAAGCCGCATTCGAAGGCCGGGTTACAATACGACTTCTGAATTGAAGCCCAGGAAGAAATCGAATAAGTTTGAATTTGATGAGAACAAGGCTCAGATCTTGAGACTCAAACTCAATCACAATCACCTCCAATCGTGACTGTATTTCGATCAGTTTGTGGGGTTTTCAATTTCACCATCGTCGCGTGTTCGTGCTTGTTGCTTCATAACTTTTTACCTTCATCGAAATATTCCTCCGGGGTTCTACCAAATTGTACATTGATTACAATCCTGTTGGGGATTTTAGGGCTTGTGAGAGTATTCCTATACGTTCCGGCGACCAAAACCACCCGTGCTTATTGGCTCGGAACCGATCATATTCGTTGCAATTTATCGAAGATTCACTGCGGATGGTTTGGAAGAACGCTACTTCACATTACCTACTTACTCGCCATCATCACTTCATTGCTTTGGATTAACCCCTTTTCCGATCTCCTCGTTAACAAAAACATCGATACAAACAAACGATCAAATCAATTACACAACATACAACACAAATATCGTTTAGTCGGCAACGTGGGTATGTCAAGATCCGATTTCAACAACTTCCGGCAATGGTGTCTGCTAACCGGTGTTTTACAAATGCTAACATTCCGTGCAAATGTACATTCGGTGGGCGGGTGGGGGTGGGATGTTTTTTTTTTCTTTTTAAATTTTTAATTATTAGAAAAAAAATTAATAATAGGTTAAAAGAAAAATAAAAAAGAAAATAGAAAGAGTATTTCAATCTTTTTATATGCCTCAGGGACTGATTTGTAGCGTTTCGGAAACCTTGGTGACCATAACCGTGAAATTCCAATACTTGGTCCTAATGTGAAAGATTTGATAAACCACATGGACCAAAACTGTAATTTACTCTTAAAAAATTATTACAGTTATTTGACTCGATGATATAAATCGAGTTATCATTTCGATGTTTCTAAAAACGTATATGTAAAAGAACTTGTTTCAAAGACATTCAATAAGAATACCTTCCGAGCAGGTCCATAGGTTTCCTGCCATTGAATTCTCTACGAATGTTTGTACTTTGGAATACTCATGAAAATGGTTGCCGAAAAAGTAAAAAGGAAAAAAGAAAAAAAAAAAGAAAAAGCAGGAAACACCCACAATAAAATTATGCATAGCTGCAAGCCATCATAAATTTGCTATTGTAAAATTCATACTCAGGAAACACATATAGTTAAGTTTAGACATTTGGGTCAATATGGCCTCAAAACATTGAAAAATGTGCACATGCATCAATTTTCTGATAAAATATGGTAATATAGTACACAGGTAAAACATAACCTTATAAATCATCATAGAATAAAAGTTCGCATGAAAGAAGCAACCTGCATTTGATGGGAAAATTTGATCCATAAATCCGTGCCGTTTATAAACTAAACATGATACAGGATACAAAGAAAAGCTCATTTCTCATGCAATAACGTAGACTTGACCATAAAAAGAACAAGAATATCGGTATAATTTTTTCTACAATAAGACTTGCAGATGATCTATCAAAGCGACAAAAAAAGTAAATATTGTCTCTCTATCAACAGTTAGTACAAACTATAAAACTACAAACCAAACGTGTTAAGTTATTTATATATTTGATTGTAACGTACATAACCAATTTAAAAAACACAAACCAAGTATACAAGGTAAAGATGATCTATAAAGAAAGATATAATAATTATATAAGTGTAATTTATATAAACAGATAAATATTTTTCCACGAAGCAACAACGTGAAGGTAGATTAAGTAAATGACATAAACCGAATAAAAATTTGCTATATTTTAACTTGTTTTTTGGATTACATATGGGACACTGAAATCTTTTTATTTAAGCTAGTGTGAAATCGCATATTTCTCGCGTTTTTAGAAGTGGAATGACACACTTGCCCTGGCTTAGAGCTTCACAGCTTCTGGCTCGTTTACCGGGTACCTTTGAATGCAGTCAGCCCATGCACTGTTTTTTGTTGCTTCGATTTCTCTGTTACATACCCAAACTGCACTGTTGCATTTAAACCCACTTCCAAACCCTATTTGCCATACCCTATCTCCTTTCTTCATTCTCCCTTTCGCTTCCATATAACCTATCTCGTACCACAATGATGAAGACGATGTGTTTCCAAAACGGTGTAGTGTCATCCTTGATGCTTCAACGTGCTCCGAAGACAGCCTAAGGCTCTTCTGAAGCTCGTCGATAACCGCCCGTCCACCTGCGTGAATGCAGAAATGATGGAATGCCTTTTTGAAGTCGGGAATGTAGGGTTTCAGATTAAGCTTAAGGAACTTTCTCCCCACGAGATTGAAAAGAAACAAGAGTTGCTCCGTTGCAGGAAGAACCAATGGCCCGATGGTGCTTATGTTCGACTTCAAGGAATTGCCAGCGATCACCATGAGATCTAGGTTTAGTGCTATCCCGACGTGGCCCTCTTTATCTTCTTCTTGTGTGACACAACGGTATGATTTATCCTCAGACCCTTTGTGGGTCCGAACCACATGCAAGAGTATGTACTTTGCACGTTTACGTTGTGACATTTTATTGGTCAAGAGAATGGCTGCGCCTCCCATTCTGAAAAGACAGTTTGGAAGGAGCATGGATCTCTCTTTACCCATGTAAGAATTCGGGGTGATAATCTCGGTACTTAGCACAACCGCATACGATTCCGGGTGGACTTGGAGTAGGTTTTTGGCGAAATCTATCGATATTAACCCGGCGCTACACCCCATTCCCGACAAGTTGTAACTCTTGACGTTACTTCTCATCTTATACTTGTTAACAACCATGGCCGAAATCGAAGGAGTTGGTGCAAAGAGGCTGCAGTTTACGATTAGAATATCGATATCTTTAGGGTTAATCCCGGTTTGCTGAAACAAAGAGTCCATGGCTGAGAAAATGACCAACTCGGCCTCATCTCTAGCATCTACCATATCAGGGCTTGGTGGTAGATAGTGTAATGAATGTGGTAAACATGTTTCTTCACCTAAACCGGATCTTTCAAAGATCTTAACTTGGAACGCGATGCTCTTGGGCTGTGAGGCCAAGATGATGCGCCCGTGTTCGGCTGCAGTGGCGTATGGCACACGGAGTATCGATGGTGGCTTGAAACAAGCAAAGTCGAGGAGGTAGATGGTTCGAGGCTTGTTTAGCAAGTAGAATGCGAGAATGGATATGGTTAGCAAAGAGAAAGCGAGTGCGTGGATAAAATAATAACGATTAAGAAGGTGACGTGGGGCTTGTTTGAATACTTGAATAAAGATAGCAAAGATTATTGTTACGAGGAGAAGCTTTGGGACATGGTTGATGAGATATTCATAGGATCGTTTTGCAGACTGGAGCATTGTGAAGAGGATATAGAAGATGGTGAAGATCTAAAGAGAAATATGATGAGCAAAGAAGTGAAATGAAAGGGATGGAGTACACCAATATATTAAGGGAAGGGAAGGTGAAGATTTAAAGAGTAGATGGGAGAAAGTAAAATGTTGTGTGCAAGAGGCAGATGAGAAGATTAAATGATGACATTCTCCTTCCATCCCTGTATTATTAGTTCATTACATATATATTATTAATTTGTATATTTCGTTGCGCTTGGGAAAGGATAAGAACAGGTTTGGTTAAAACGACTCTCCATTAAGTTGATTTTAAGTTTGATGTATTTTAAAATAATTAATAATTGTAAAAAACAAAAAAATGACAAAAAATATTATTATTTTTAATGTGTGAATATCGATTCTCACGGGTTCGAACATTTTAGTGGTTCTCGTTTGAACCGTTATATATATATATATATATATATATATATATATATATATATATATATATATATATATATATATATATATATATATATATATATATATATATATATATATATATATATATATATATATATATATATATATATATATATATATATATATATATAAGGCTAAGTTATATTCAAAACAGTAGTTATTGTGTGGACGTAAAATCAAATCTGGTGCGTAGAATTATAATCATCAATGCTTGTAATTAATAACAGAATATTGATTTTTTTTAATTAAAAAATATAAATTTCCAATTATATCATTCTAAAGGGTAATATGGACTTTTTATATTTTTTCAGTTATGGAATGTGAGATTTTTATGGTATCAAATTTCGGATTTAAATTTTAATTTCAAATTCGAATTCAATTTTATTTGGTTCTGTTACAATTTTAATAAAATTGTATAATTAATTTTAGTTTTTATTCTAAGTTCTTAATCGTGTACATTCTATTAGAATGAACTATAAAAGCATATATTAGAATGACTAGTATTTTTAAAAAATGTTACCACATATTTTGAAAGTAAGTTAAAGAATAATATACTAGAAAGCATATATTAGAATGACTAGTATTCATACAGAATCAGATTTACATTGTATTGTATAACATCAAAATTACAAGAATAATATACTAGAATTTAATATACAAAACAGAATGACATTCTTTAAGAATTACATTCTGTGAAAATGACATTTTTTCAGAATGACTGCCTTGAAATCAAACTTGAGAGCTTCTTCTTGATTTCTCGTGTGATTATAGTAGAACCGTCAATTTCATGTGGTTGAACCTAACTCTCAAGCATTGCAGAATAGTGAATCGGCTGTCATTCGTCGACTTGCCCCTTGAACCGGCAACACAAACCAGGGATGGATTAGGCGGAGCAAAGGAGGACCAGTAGTGTAGGATGATGGCGAGATCGGTGGTGATGGCGATGACGAGATCTGTGGTGAGATCAGCCGATGTTTTTGGTCTTACCGGAGATGTGAGGATGAAGGACGCATGGAAGCGAAAGATTAGAATTATGTGGACTACTACAAGAGATGGGTGGATTAGTGTAGCTAGCCGTACCTAGCTACTAAGGTGAGTACATGTGACATTTTCCCATTTTGGGGTACATGGCAAAAAGTTTATGAAGTTTTATATGACTTTCAATGTGAAGTGTATTATTTTCTAGTCTTGCTTATGAAAGTTTATATAAAAGTTATGAAATGATAGTTTAGCCTATAAAAGTTATGAAAGAATGGTATGGCGTTTAGCCTATAAAAGTTATGAAATGATGGTTTGGTGTTTAGCCTATAAAAGTTATGAAAAAATGTTTTGGCGTTTAGCCTATGAAAGTTATGAACGAATGTTTTGGCGTTTAGCCTTTGAAAGCTATGAAAGAATGTTTTGGCATTGAGCCTTATGTTATCACGAAAGAATGTTTTGTTTATATGAAATAATGCTTTTGGCATTTAGCCGTAATGAGTATTTGAGCAAATGTTTGACAAGAAGCAATGTTATTTTAATGAATGATTGGTATTTTGAAGCAAGCAATGTAAAGAAATGTAAATGAAAGGATAATGTTGGCCCAGGCAATGATGTTCCCCAAGGGGACTATAGAGGAATCTACTGGGACGGTACCACTCCCTTCGCGAAGTAGATGTCCTAAGCTAATGAGGTCAGGATGGACTGATCAAGTTCTCTCCATTCTGGTATAGACTTGGGGTATCACTGACAACGCCTAGTGATATCAACTATTTTAGGCGTTGTTTAGCCCTATTCTTAGTGAAATTATATCAGATATGCTTTGGTATTCTCACTTTTCGTGCCAGGACTTGTTTGGAAGAAAAGAATGAAAACAGGGACTAAAAGCGTGCAAAATGAAGAAGTTTGGAAGAGAATGAAAAATCAAGTAAAAACGTACGCGCGCCGCGGAATTCATATATACGCGACGCGGGCTTAAGGCGGTGTAACACATTCAAATGCCGAAGAAACGGGAAAGGATAAGTATGCGCGCCGCGGATTTCCCATTTGCGCGGCGCGGTCTCGAGAAATTTGCAACTACAAATAGAGGCTTTTACAGCCGAAAACCCTAGCAAAGACCCGGGTGTTTAGTCGACCTTGAAGCTCTTTGACTCCAAGAATTCGTTCCAGAAGCTCTCAATTGGTATTGGTTAGTTTTAGCTTTTATTTTCAATTAGTTAGTAAGTAGTTAGCATTGTCTTGTATCCTTGGTAGTGACAACCATTGATATTAAGAGTTGGTTTCTATTTTTGGTTCACTTTGTTACTGTTTTGATGTGTGGATCTGAGTTTGGTTTATGAAAATCATTTGGTTACAAGTTATATTGGCTTTTCGGTATTTTGATGCTTGTGTTTGATTGTGGATGTTTGGTTTGTGTTTGGTTATTGTTTGGACCTTGTTGGGACTGTTTTCCTTTGCTGAAATCAGTAGCTAATTAGGTTAGTTTCATGCATTGGACTTTAGCTAGTAACTGTTCAAGTGGAACCTTAGTTATTGGCTAGTTCATGTTTGCTTGGTTTAGCTTAGTTTGGATGCCTTTGTTTGCTTCTGATTCAGAGATGTACTTCTGATTTCAGAAAGTAACTAGGTTCATTTGAGCTTAGCTTGGCTTGGCTTTGATTTGTTTGAGTGTTGCTTGGAAGTATTAGTAGTTAGGATTATAGAATCTAGCTTCTCCGACTGTAGCGTGACACTACTAGTTGGTAACCTGTCATCTAGTCTAACCACCAAGCTCCCGTGGATCGACCCTGACTACCGCTGTACTAGTGTGTGTTAGGTATTTTACTATTTTTGACCGCACGACGACCTAGGCGTGTCAATCACCAAGAGTGATTAATGCCCTAAGTATAAAAACGAAAGCATGTTAAGATACCAGTCAAGCTAAAGGAAAGAAAAAGAAAAGTTTTGTGTTACTAGCTTTCTTGCTTGATTTGTTTGAAAGTCTTTGAAAGTGAAATACATTTCTATGTTGCTACAAAAGGCTTGACAACAAATGTCCTTATATGATTGGTTTACAATGGTTTTGAAAATGACTAAGTTATGCTTATAAATGTTTTGTGTCCAAACCCATGTAGTTCACGAGACGTTTTCGTCTTACGTATTTTATTTATGTCATGTCTCTCAGGTTCTAGACACGAGGGATAGAAGCAAGTAGATGACCCGAGGAAATTGGGATTTTAGAAGGAGTGAGCTTTGACCAATGTAACGGTTTGTATCCTAACTTGATTTCTATGGTGTAGTATGATATGGAGTTGTAACCCCCGAAGTTGTTTAAACATTTTTAAAACTTGAATGTTTTTGTTGGGACCAAAATTTTAAGACGTGACTTGACGTCATGAGAAAAGTTTTTAAAAGTTGACATTTTGTTCCGCAACGTTTTTATAAAATATTACACTTCTCAAAGTGAATCAAATGTTTTTGCTTGGACCGTGTTTTTGAGATTCATGTCTTATAGACATGAAGTTGGCAACTATGCTAAAGCGATAGCGTTATCATGCTTTATGGAATAACGTTATTGTCCTTTTAGCGTTATTGTGCTTTTAACGTTATTATGCTTTTTGAAAAAAAAGTTAAAAAAAATTCAGGGCGTTACAATAATGGTCCCCCAACTTAGCTTTATTGACATAGAAAACCCCTTGCATCTTATATCTAGCAATTTAACTTTGATTTATTGACCAACCCACCCTCCAACAATATTTTAAAGCTATAACTAAACTTCTAGGATATTTATTGTTACTAATATATATATATATATATATATATATATATATATATATATATATATATATATATATATATATATATATATATATATATATATATATATATATACACACACACACACACACACAATCCGCAACTTAGGCATGGATATGTGCTAAAATGCACCAACAATTTTGCTAACATGCATTTAAGTTTGCCCTTTTATAATTTTGGCAAAAACTATTATTTTTCAACCTTTCCCACATCCAGTTTCCGTTTATTACAATTTCTGTCCTTTAAGTTTTTTTACACTTTTGACCAATTTTTATAATTTGTACGTCAAGTTTTCTATTTTTACAATTTCTATTCATATTTCACATTTTTATTGATTTGGTGCTAGCTTTTTTCATAACTATCTTAAACTTATTTTTACAATTTTGTTTTCCCAATTTTTTCCAACTTACTTGCATAGAAATAATTTTTCCAACTTACCGTGTTACTATTTTCTAAATCATTTGTCGTTCTTAGTTTTTACGTAAGATTGTAAATTTTTCCTTTTTTATATTTGTTTTTTTTAGATTTTTCCGATTTTACAAATTGTTTTTCTTTGTCGTCCAAATTGTTTACCCATATACGTTTTCCATTTTATTTCCCCATAATCGCAGCAACGCACGGGTTACCTACTTAGTTTATAACAATTTATTAAAACATTTTTGGTGAAACAGGTTTTAAATAAGGATTAGTTGAATAATTAGTAAAGTGAAAATGTAAATCTTCCAAAAAGGGGAAAAAGTATCATATCGTCTAAGGCCATTCCTCAACTTTAAATTCTTTTGGCAGTGAGCCATAGACAAAGTGTCGAACAATATAAAGAATTCAAAGTGTATCTGATCCAACTCCACCCTTTACTTAGAAACCCATTGAGTCCACAATACAATCAAGGTATCCCTAGTTCGGAGAAGTCTTAAGCCTTCTCAAAATCGATCTCACAAACTATAATTTCCTTTTTAACAATTTAGACTACTCAACAGTGGCGGCCCTAGGAGTGTGTCGGTGGTGCGGTCGCACTGAGCCTCCGTTTATAATCCTCAGAATTCTAGGGAAGATCTATAGTTATAGTATATGTTTTCTTAGAAAATATATCCTTTTTATTATTAAAGAAAATTAGCCTGACAATTACTCATAAACAATGTAACATTTGGTTATAATCTGGAAGTCATTTTATTAATAAAAATTAAACGAAGGAAAAACAAAAATCAAAAACTTATCACAAATACTAAACTTGTTTATTAGCAATTAAAGAATCTACTTCCAATAAAAATAGGACAAAACTTCATAAATGGTCCCTGTGGTTTCAGAAGATATCGACTTTAGTCCCTAACTTTCAAAAACATCAAGGATAGTCCATGTGGTTTGAAAACTTTTCGTAGATCATCCCTGTCTCATATAAAAAGACTAATCTATCCTTTTTAAATTGTTTTACATTTTCTTTAATTAAAATCTATTTTTATTTTAATGTATTATTATTAAATAAATTAAATAAAAAACCTAACCCCATCCCCCCTCCACCCCCACCCGTCTCTCTCTCTCTCTCTCTCTCTCTCTCTCTCTCTCTCTCTTCTCTCTCTCTCTCTCTCTCTCTCTCTCTCTCTCTCTCTCTCTCTCTCTCTCTCTCGTATTTCACCTCTCACATGCCGTCCCTTTGATCTTCGATTGCTTCCTTCCTCAACGTGTATTTTCCAGGTATTCATTTTTCTTACAATTTCTTTATCCAATTTGCACCATTTCATTCGAAATCATCAATCTTCGTAAAATCTAGATGTAATTTAATCGCCGACAGTTATTTAATGCTCAATCCGGATCAGGGTTAATTTCAATTTCGTAATTTAAGATTTAAGGGCTTGAATCCGATGATTTAATCGTCGTTCATAATGACTTGTGTATTTTGTGTATGATTTCTACAGCCTTGACTCCTCTATGGTATTTGATTGATCTCATTGATGTAGTTTTGTTCTTGGTGTGCTCAATCAAATACATGCCATTTTGGGAGTAAAGGTTTGGATCCGAATGCACGTATGGCTGCCTCAAATAGATTCATGCATAACTTATCTATGGCCACCTGCGAATGGTTCTTGATGCTTCTAATGTTCATCAATGCGGGACTCGGTTTTATCCTCACAAAATTCGCTCATCAGTGTGAACTACAAACACCTTGCCTGTTTTGGATGCGATTTGCAATTCTGAAGGACCCATCGGAAATCCGGTGTCTAGGGCACGTAAATCAAGGGAAAAGAAAAAAAGGTGAGGAAAGGGAGAAGAAGATCGAGACGGGTAGGAGAGAGACATGGTTTTTCTGTTTTTTTTCTTTTTTTTCTCTTTCTCCTTGCTTCTGGTTTCAACGATCCATCTCTTACTCTCCACATTCTGAGTATCCATCTACAATCTGTTCGTTCGTGAGAAATTGACGAACAGATCGGAAGAGTTGAACCATTGTATGCTGAAATCTTACTAAATTTTCCATTGATTTCATGGTTTCTTCAGGCAAAAGAGTTCTCCTAGAAAGATGCTCTTCTATCGGACGTATGCATAAGCACCTCGGCGGCTCCGACGTATTTCCCGCCTCACTATTTCGAGACCACAGACGACGACGAAACTAAACATACATTCGATCTAATCGACGGTGGAGTTGCTGAAAACAATCCGGTAATTACATCCGATCTGGAGTCCATCGACGACAGGAAGATGTTTGTGCCTTCACTTGGCACCAGCATGTCCAAACGATCTGAGAAAGGACAGCTTCCCGATGGGGTTTGATCAATTGGGTGTTCGACAATGGCACATCTCTGATAATTGATATCTTCAGCGATGATGGTGTACGAGAGAAAGAGAGGAAGAGAGAGAAAAAGTGAACTGGGGGTAAATGGTGGTATTTATTTCGTTTTTTTGTTTTATTAAAAATAGATTTTAATTAAAGAAAATGTAAAACAATTTAAAAAGGGTAGATTAGTCTTTTTATATGAGACATGGATGATCTATGAAAAGTTTTCAAACCACAAGGACTATCCTTGAGGTTTTTGAAAGTTAGGGACTAAAGTCGATATCTTTTGAAACCACAGGGACCATTTATGAAGTTTTGTCATAAAAATAGGGATTATGTTTCTTAGAACAATTTTCAGCAATGTTTTTTAATTTCTAAGAAATCCACCAGAAACTAAAGAAAACAAATCTACAAAAATCAAAACCTAATTGCGATAAGTTACGACGCCAATGAATCATCAAAAACTGTTGATTATTATTTCACCAAAAATTGTTGTTTTTGTTGCTTGATATGTTGCCTGTCTTCAGCCTCTCATTGACTTGCTTTACTGAATAGGTTAATGTCTTCAATTTCTTTCTATTTTCTAACAAGACTACCATACTTTCTCTCTAAAGATGAATGCTCATGTTTTTTGATTGATTTATTTGTGAATTCATGATGAAGTATAGAAAGTCAAAAACACGGTTATTGATTTTTCGGTTTGTGTACTATCATATGTCTATCATGTCTCTAATCCTTAAAAAGATTAAAATAACAAGAAAATCTTTTCCAAACTAAAACTTTTAGAATTTTATTTGCGATTTACTATGTATCGGGACTGATTAAATGCTTTGGCTTTTATTTCAATTGAGAATCAGTTTCTTACGAATATTACTTATGAAAGTGTAATAGATGAATTGTTTCTAAAAATGATAGAATGTCGATGTTTAGAAAATAGTAATATACTTGTTACTGATCTTCTTTTGGAAAGTATTATTATAACGGTTTCAGTTACTAATGAGTGAAGACTCGTATATGATGCTGAGGTAGTCGATTTACAAACTGTTTGTTATCAATATTGAGTTTTGAATTTGGTAGTAAAGATTTACTTAATAATAATGTACAAAAAAATTTATTGGGCCTCACTTTGATGTTTGCACAAAACCTCCAAATTATTAGAGTCGGGCCTGCTACTTAATTAGCTCGATCACATTGGCAGTCCACCTAAGGCCTATCTCCTTTGACCCTTTAATTAGGCTAATGGGTGGAAAATATGAAACATAAAATGGATCATGTACCTTCGGAATACGAGAGATAAACAAGGAATTGTACCGGTTCAATATCAAAAGGTCCTTTCAAATTCCTTAATTGATTTAATGATGTAAGGACAAACAATATCCTCATCTAGTTCTTATAACTAAAAAAATATCATGAAATCCGGGTAATTTGTCACGTCCATACTACCATATAACAACCTTAATTTCTGTTAATGAAAATGAATCATCCAAAAAGTCCATACTACCATATACTACCATCTTTTTCGGATGTCTCTGTAAATTTAAGATAAAAATGGCTACTAAACGCATTTTTCAATAAACTCCAAAGAAAGTCCAGATACCATGAATACTAACGCCTTGAATAGTCAAATGTGTACAGTTTTTTCCTTTACCACATGCATGAAAAACCTTTGACTTATCATTCCCATCAATATTTTCTTCCATTTTCATTTTTTTTATGATCGTCTTAGATATCACTTTTATTAATCTTCACCAAATCTTTAGTAAAATCAATCTCTCCGTGTTTCCTTATTCGGAATTCGTGAGATGCTTTTTTATCAATACTATCAACCACTTTTACTATATTTAACATTTTTCTTAAAGTTTCATGTCATATGCAATTAACATTCCTTTATTAAATAATGTCGTATTTTATTTCCTTTTACCATATTTAACCTTTAAACTTTTATTATTTTCTGATTAATTATTTTCTTTCATTTTAATCTTCAATATTACATATTAAATTCGTAATGGTTATATAATATTTTTTTTTTTTTACTTTTATTATATTATGTTTTGCGACAAGATAAAAAACTAAATATGGACTTAAGATTTTATAGTAACTGTTTTAATTTGTTATATTGCAATATATTAATTTTTTTGAACAATAAGATAAAATTTATTGAAAATTGGCTAGCAAGATGCTAGAGTATAAACATTCTTTTGTGGGATAGTTACACCAATTTTACCAATCAATAGAAACATATTTCTTTGTACAATGATTTTAACCGGTTATAAGCTAGCCATTTTATTTAACGTTTTTGTTAAGTGGTTTTAAACTTACAAATATTACATATATACCCTTTAAAAGATTAACATGTTATACAAGAGACTTTTATAAAACACTCACAAAAACTTGAATAAATAAGTTAATTTCAATATAAAAAACTTTTAAAATGGGGGGTCGTCATAGAATGTTTATATGAATATTATCAGGTTTGATAAAGTTAGGAGAAAGATCATATGACAAAACAAAAAACTACATGTGAGGTTGATGATTAAGGACGGCTTAGACGAAATTAGTAGGTGGAGGCAAGCAGTGTTTTATGAATTAGTGAGTTGAGTCGAATTGTGTTTTATTTATAACGAGCCATATAGATAAAGCAAGCCAAATAGATAAAATCAAACATGTAGAAAAACCTGAAATTATAAAATATGTCAAAAGTCTTGAAAATGTATTTTTGTATGCATATAACTTTCTATGTCTTATGAATATTTATTTTTAAGGTAATAATATAATATTTGTATTTATCCAATTAGTTATGTGAAAATAATTAAAAATAAAGTGTTTCGGGTGAAGCCATTGTAATCCTACTCCTGTTGGCTAAACTTATATTAAGCTCTTATCGAGCTTGTGAATTTTATAAACTTTGTCAATGAAATATGCAATGAAGGTAATATTAAAGCATACAGTATCAGATCTCTATGAATTTATGGCACATTACGTGCATTGGTGGCCCATAGTGGGCAACGGTGCATCATGGGTGATCGTATGAGCAATGCTTCGGCAGTGGACCATTTCATATATTATTAGCATTAGAGTCGGTTGGTTTATTTTGAGAGCCCTGGACGAATAAAAAAAATTAATCCTAAATATAATTTTTTTAACGACAAAATTTATGAAGGATTAGCATTTAGCAACAAAATCCAACGAGGTAGTAGCAATGAAATTTACAAGGAATTAGAGACAGATTGTTTAAAGAGTGCAAGGAGTTATGTGGTTGTGGATTAAGCATGACTGCTTGATTGGGATTGCAGAATTGGACGGTGGTTATGTGGTTGTGGTTACTATATACGAGTAATATGTAAAAGTCTCCGATCTCCGATTCAATTAATGAGAAGTCTGATTCAAGCGGCAATCTCCGATTCAACTTTGGCATTTTATTAATTTAAATAGAAGATTAAATTGGGGAGAAGGAAAAAGACGATAGCAAATTAATAGGGTCAAATTATCAAAACTAACTATCCTTAATTATAGGGAAAATTCATAAATAAATGATTTTTTTTGTGATTAAAATAAGGGAAAATTTAAAAAAAACACTAAGTTTTCAAAAGATTTCGATTTTAACACTGTGTTATTTATTTTTTCAATTAAGCCATTATGTTTTCAATTTTTTCCAATTAAATCACTATGTTTTCAATTTTGTTTCAATTTTGACCATTTGACCGGTCAACCCGGTAGCCAGCTGACGTAGCATGATAACGTGTCGCTCTTTGATAATACGACGTTGACATATTATGCTGACGTGGTGTCAAAACTGAAACCAAATTGAAAACATTGTGACTTAATTAGAAAAAATTGATAACTCAGTGTCTTAATTGAAAAAAAAAATAACATAGTGTCAAAATCGATTTTTTTTAAAAACTTAGTATCTTTTTTGAAAATTTTCCTACATTTTTTAAAAGTATAAATATGTCTTTTTACGATTTTAGAAATATAGATATACTTTTTAGAAGTATAAATATGTATTTTTATATTTTTAAAACTATAGATACATTTATAGAAGTATATATACGTATTTTTATGCTTTTAAAAATATAAATACGTTTTTTGCATATAAACAAGTATATATCAATAAAATACGTATTATAAAACGAGTTCAAACATATTTCTCAATATATTTTTCATCATAAACATGTTTTTTAATTATTACGATGCGTGATTATATGCGATACAACACGTATTTTATATTTTTAAAAATATAAAAATAAGTATTTGTACTTCTAGAAAAATATACCTATAAATTGAAACACGTAAAATGTGTTTATACTTCTAAAAAAGCGCTTCTATACTCTTGAAAGATGTATGCTAGAAACATAAAAATTTGTATATATGTTTCTAAAAGAAAAAAGAATATGTTTATACTTCTAAAAAATATAAAAATATATTTATACTTCTAACCAAACAAACTCAAACCAACATAAAAATATGTATTTATACTTCTAATGAGCGAACTTAAACCAACATAACGAAACAAACATAAATTTAACGAATAAACACTTATTTTTATGTTTTTAGAAATATAAACTATGTTTTGTTTTGCTTATATAATTACGTATCGTATTAATCAAAATCATGTTTATAGTGAAAAAATATTAAGAGCGAACTTAAATCAACATAAATGAACAAACATAAACAGAAAAACATAAATTAACGAACAACTACTTATTTTTATGTTTTTAGAAATATAAAATACGTTTTGTTTTGCATATAACCACGTATCGTATAAATCAAAAACATGTTTATAATGAAAAAATATCGAGAAAGAGGCTTAAACTTGTTTTATAATACGTCTTTTAATGATACATATACATGTTTATATTCAGAAAAATGTATTTATACTTCTAACCAAACAAACTCAAACCAACATAAAAATATGTATTTATACTTCTAATGAGCGAACTTAAACCAACATAACGAAACAAACATAAATTTAACGAACAAACACTTATTTTTATGTTTTTAGAAATATAAACTATGTTTTGTTTTGCATATATAATTACGTATCGTATTAATCAAAATCATGTTTACAGTGAAAAAATATTAAGAGCGAACTTAAATCAACATAAATGAACAAACATAAACAGAAAAACATAAATTAACGAACAACTACTTATTTTTATGTTTTTAGAAATATAAAATACGTTTTGTTTTGCATATAACCATGTATCGTATAAATCAAAAACATGTTTATAATGAAAAAATATCGAGAAAGAGGCTTAAACTTGTTTTATAATACGTCTTTTAATGATACATATACATGTTTATAGTCAGAAAAATGTATTTACATTTTTAAAAGCATACAAAATACGTATATATACTTTTGAAAATGTATCTATTCTTCTAAAAATATAAAAAATACGTACTTATACTTGTAAAAAATATATATATACTTCTAAAAACAGAAAAAAATGAATTTATACTTTTAAAATATGTAGGGCAAATTTCAAAAAAGAGACTAATTTTTCAAAAAATATCGATTTTGACATTGTGTTATTTTTTTCAATTAAGTCACTAAGTTTTCAAATTTTTTTCAATTAAGTCACTGTGTTTTCAATTTTGTTCCAGTTTTGACACTCAGGTGTCACGTCAGCATGCCATGTCAGCGTCCAATCGTCAAAGACGGACACGTCATCATGCCACGTCAAAGACAGACACTTATGACTTGTATCTTGATTTGCTCAGAAGTAGTCATACATTCACATCATATTTAGTGTTCACATATGAACATATATATATATATATATATATATATATATATATATATATATATATATATATATATATATATATATATATATATATATATATATATATATATATATATATATATATATATATATATATATATATATATATATAGGTTCAACATAGAACCAAATTATATCACCTAACCATAGAACCATGATCTTAACCGTTTGATTAATTCGTTCATTAAGGGTAGATGGTAAAATGAAAATACTAGAAATAAAACCTCCAATAAATACGTCCAGATAAATGAACAAATATTCATCAATGAACATATGTTCATCAATGAACAAACAAACGTTCATTTCCTTCTCTGTATATAATTTCTTTGTAAATGGACATATGTTCATAAATGAATAAATCTTCATCAATGAACATGCATTCATCTCTTTATCTGTATATTCATTTCCTGTAAATGAACATGTGTTCATAAATGAACATGTATTGATAAATGAACAAATGTTCATCAATGAACATACTCATTCTCTGTAAATGAACATATGTTCATAGACGAACAAATGTTCATAAATGAACATATGTTCATAGATGAACATATGTTTCAAAATATCACGCAACATTTGACGCTCCTACATTTTACGGATGGATAAAAAACTCAATATGCCCTTTCCTGAGTATGATTCCCTACATTAGGTACATAATTTCTTAATGCGTCCATTTTAATCTAATTCATTGATATAACGATCCAAGGGTTATAAGGATGGTTCTATGGTTAGGTCATTTAATTTGGTTCTATATTGAACCATCATATATATATATATATATATATATATATATATATATATATATATATATATATATATATATATATATATATATATATATATATATATATATATATATATATATATATATATATATATATATATATACACACACACACACACGCACACACACCTACACGTGGGTACGTACATACATGTACACAACCGATATATACATATACTAGGTTATAAAGTCGTGTAATACACGGTTGATGTTTTAAAATAACATAAATAATACACAATAACAAAAATAATTGAAAATACATTGGTATAATATATAAATAGATGCAACGAGTTTTTCAAAGTATTGGATGCATCTCTTTTTCATAACTACAACATAAACGATAAAGATTATATTCCATAAACTAAGACACTTTCAATTTTTTCTTATTAGAGCAATGTATTTTGAAAGATTAACCCAATTATAGTGTGTGAAAGTAAGCATCACTAATATTCATATAAAGGAAAAATTATTTTCTTAGGGCATTTGAATTTATTGATTTTTAGCTGAAAATTTGATTATTATCATATCAATCTCAAAGTTCAAATCAACTTAAAATTATCAATAGAAAATAGAGAAAGTACATGTTAAGGTAGTTTTTTGTGAATTAGCTTGGTATGAAAATATTACAAAATGGATTTTCTAATTGTAGTTGTAGCTTGCCTCTTCCTTACGGCTGGCATGCAGAACTAAAATTTAGTGAATCTTAAGAAAAATGGATATACAATTGCATTCTCAATTATATGTCCCACTTGGCCGAAGGCAAAGAAGGAAAAAGAGGGGCAGCGGGATCGGCAGCAGGTTGGAGGTTGGTGGCTTCAGCGGCTTCAGCACCGTCTTTAACGGGTTGAGGGCGTCTTTAACGCATGCCGGGTTCGACGGGTATTGCACCGTCCACCCTAAGAATGTTAAGAACCCAAAGAGCCACCGCCAAAACCACATTAATTGTTATTTGCTAGAAAATAAAATTGAAGAAAAAAGAGGTATAGAAGCTTAGGTACTCTTACGTAAAGTGAGTTTTCCAATTTATCCAGGATAAAATACAAAAGCACATGGTAAGAGATTCAAGTGTATAAGAGAATCTACAAAAGAACTTCTCTTTGGCATTTTATCAAACACCTTTCTGGCACTCCTTAATACATCATAGTTTCTACATATTGTCACCAAAAAAATTCCAGATTTCATTCACTAAACTCAAATCCATTAGAAAGGAATGATTGAACACAATCAACATGTCTACTAAAACAACAAAAACCAAAGCACCATTAGTAGAAACATCGAACCTGTTAGGGCTTAAGTATGAAAAGTCGAAAACTTAATAAAGGAGTACAAATATAAATGAATTCAAACTTGATGTTTCTTTGTTAAGGGAACGGGTTCAATTTTTCAAGAAGCAACATCAAATAATAAGCTAAAATCGGGAATCCAACAACCAGATAAAATTTTGTATACACCCAATATCTTTTTGATAGAAAATCGATTTGGGAAACCGAGAGAAAGAAGGAAAGATTAATGGATTAGGGAATACAAACTCAGTTTTGGTTCCTACTTTTAGGGATTACCTCAAACTTATGGTGAACCTATAGATTAAGGAAAAACTCACCTGTTTAACACAAAAAATCAAGAGCAATACATAATTTTCCGTTAGCAAATACGACAAAAAAGAAAAACAGAAAGGAAGGCAATACATAAGTTGTATTTGTGTCTTCCCGTATCTACATTTGAGGGAGAGAAAAAAAAGAACAGTAGCGGCAGCGAGGGTGGTGTCTGATAGCATTTAGAGAGAACAACGATGGAGGGTTGTGCCAATGGCTGGCTTAGAGAGAGAGAAAGGGGTGGGGAAGTTTGTATTGTGAATCGTATACCTGTACTCCCAGATTTTTGGCAACAATGGAAGGTGAAAGAAGAGACTAATGGCAATCGTGTTGGGCGGTACCGTCGGTACCACTACCCCCTTGGTTGCAGTTTCATCGGGTTCAAGCCAAATGGGTTGAGGAGTGGGGTGGTGAAGCCGCTACAACCCGTTGCAAACACACACACATATATATATATATATATATATATATATATATATATATATATATATATATATATATATATATATATATATATATATATATATATATATATATATATATATATATATATTGAAACACCTCGCTTAAGACTTTTTATAAAATACCTTTTTAAATCCATAGTTTATCATAATTATTCAAAAATCATCTTTCAGTGAAAACTTTAATTTCAACTTCTTCAAAAAGATTCAAATGTCGTTCAAAGACCGTTTTAAAACACATTGAGTTTGTTACGAAATCGTTCAGAGTTCAAGTTGCAGAAAAATCATTTGGTCCCATTTTAAATAAAGCATCTTGGTATGTAAAAGAGCGAGGTTGTCACAATATGAATACCATTACACAGCTCAAATGAAACCACACAATTCGTGGCCTTCTAAAATATCCAGATCCTCTACAGTTCTCTTAACTCCTCAACGTGAGTACACATCAAAATGAGTTAGGCAATTGAAATGCCTAGTGAGCTTACCCGAGGTTGACCCATTCAGAATGGGCAATGTAACCACCAAACTCGGGAAAACCCCCAAAAATAGTTTGACACACACTTTAAAAGTTATTTAAAACATCATAAGGTTTTACTCAAAATAGATAGTTATGATATGCAAATGCGATGCATGATGCAACTATCCCAAACCCACGTCCATCTCATAAAATTCCAACTCACCACGATGACACCAACCTAAGTTCACAAATGACACACATAAAGCATGTCATTCGATCCCCGTATAGGCAAAACTAGGATTAGTGGCCATCACACTAGCCCTATGAGGGTTAGCAACTCCCTCATGCAGTTTCCTATTGTCAGAAACAATCCCAAGACATCATTGAGGGTAGCTAACCAGCCCAAAAGGCCCTCTACATGGGTATAACATCATAAAGGTGGCTATCTTAGCCAAACATCATTAAACATCATTAAGGTCATCATAAAGTTCACTCGGTCAATCCCATCCTATATGCAATGCAATGCACAAATAGGATACTCAAAACATCATCATAATCTTTATTTGAAAACATCTTTAGAAACTCATTTTCATGCATTGCACAAGTAGTAATCATATAACACATTGCACATAATAACATGCATGAAAAGTAATTGATAACACACACAAAAAGGTAGTGGGATGGATGTGTACTCCTAGTAAACTCACCTGAGGTCAACTGAAAAGTCAACAAAATTTCTAAAACCTCATCGTGACTGAAAATGTCAACTCTTAGACAACATCTGCTCAACCTCCAATTTTCCTATGAGATCAAACATATAAAAGATAAATACACGATCTAAAGATGTCACTCTTCTCCAACTTGTCTACAGTCTCATCTTATAGTTGAACTTATGTCTATAATAGGACTAAGTCTAATTATCCAATCTATAAATCTTCTTAAATGACTCATCGAGCTTGAGTTAGTTCTAGGAAAATGCCACATCATTCAATAGACAAAGCTCTTACCCAAAAGTCGCGTATGTTTGAATTACCTTTTATGACTTAAACTCATTTTGATATTCATATTATCTATAATAATGGGTTTAAATCGCGTTTAATAAACGAAAGCTATATTTTAATTAATAACTCAGTTGATAAAAATAAAATATTAAGAATATATTTATCACAAAGTTAAAACCGTCTTAAAATGAAATTACCTTAATTCCAAATTAAATTATCTATTCTTATTTAGTCCAACAGCTTAAGTATTAATCCACCTAAAAGAGCCCAACTTAAAACTTGGTAATAATAAGATGCGAGTCCAAAACCTTAATCTAACAATTGACCCATTAATCTATTTAACCTCAATATCGGCCCACAAGGCTAGGGAAGCCCAAAATCATAATTAATTGGTCTACAGGTTATACGTGACCTAAATGCAAAACTCAAACAAGTCGCTGATGCATACCTCGACGGCCAGACTAGTTCCGGCGAAACTCCACTTCTCCGGCGGCGTGAAGCATCCCCTCCCCAAGTCGCACTCAACTGCTTGACCCGGCCATGGTCGACGGTGGCTCACAGTCCAACTACATCACCATATCCGGCTTCCTTCTTTCCCGACTAACCAGCTCCAATTGCTCCATTTCTCCGGCGAATGCGAACCAGCCTCACACGAGCTTTATTCCTCGACCACCGTTCTTCCTGGCAGTAGACACTCCACCAACCCTATTACCTCCGGCGACACAAACATCTTCCGCCAACACAACAGTACCCAACATCTCAAACCGAGAACCACACTCTTCTGTAGGTCCTCCGTCGTCACTGTTGACGGTGAAGTATACACCAACCCGCATCCATCGACCCCCTTAATCTCGGCTACCGCACCACAACCCCACTGCTAACCTGATCTCCGATGGCACCTTACTCCCGACGATGAAACACATTATGCTGCTTCCGTCACCGACTGCTCACCCCACGCCCAACCCTCTAACTCAATATCCATTCTCGTTACTTTTCTGTAAAACGAACCACTCACAGTCACAAGTAAGAAGCTCGTTCTTCATCCCCGAAGGTTTCACCGGAGAGACCATGATCGCATCTCCCACTTCATCTCATTCTCTTTCTATCATCTTTCTTTCTCATGTGTTTTTGTTCCAAACTCGGGCACTAAGCAAATCAGTCATCTCTCCTGCTTTATTGCCTCTTAAAATCTCAATGATCATGGCGGTGGAGAACCACCTTGAGAACGTCTAAGCTCCACCATCCTTCTCTCTCACTTCGAATTTTTCTCTTACTAACAGTCTCTCTCTCTATCCACTACCAATTTGTTGGAGACCATCTCATAGTCAGGCCATGGGAGTACCCATGTTATAGCAATGGTGTTAACACCAAAGTGATGCCACGTCAACATCACCTTTAACACCAAAAGTGGGGGTGTGCTGGTGTTATTGCAAGTGGTGTTATAACTTTTTTTTTTTTTTTTTTTTTGGTAATCGAAAATACACAAATAATATAGTTAATTGATTTTTCTTTTCACAATAAAACTACCATTTAATTTAAAAACACACAAATTACAAATTCCTAAAAATTTAAAAGCAACATTAAAAATAAAAAGAAATTTGTTAAATAAAACCAAAGCAAAAAAAAATCTAATAAATATCATTGATGTCGTTGAATGGGGGGGGGGGGGGGGGGGGGGTCATTGAAGTCATCCGAACCGCCTGCGTTTGCCCAAAGATCTTCGGTCAAATCTTGTCGAAGCCTATGATACGTGTCTTCATCATAAAGCTCTAACATTTTGTTGTAATACGCATCCAAACCCATCTGAATTGTTGCAGCTGGCTGAAGAACATCGTTTGGATTATACGTACAAATATTACGTCCCTTCTCTTCTATTATCATGTTATGTAGAATGAGCACCGCGTACATCACCTTCTGTATTTTTTTATCATCCCATGCTCGAGCCGGGTATTTTAGAACGTGCCATTTCTCTTTTATTGCTCCAAAACCCCTTTCTACGTCCTTCCGTGCCGACTCTTGTCGCTTCGTAAAATATTTTATGTCCTCCTCAATTGGATGTTGATACGCTTTGACCATCGTTGAGTATCGCGGATATATCCCATCAGCAAGATAGTAACCATACTTGTAGTTGTGTCCATTCACAACGAAAGGACACTCGGGTGCTTTGCCGAGCAAATATTTTTTGAATATCGGCGATGAATTAAGAACATTTATGTCATTGTTAGACCCCGGCATACCGAAGTAAGCATGCCAAAACCAAAGATCTTGGGAAACAACGGCCTCTAGCATGATCGTTGGGTGTCCGTGGTCACCGCGTGTGTAAAGGCCTCGCCACGCGTTTGGACATCGTTCCCATCGAATGTGAGTGCAATCGATACTTCCAAGCATTCCTCTAAAACCATGCTTCTCGTAATGAAACGCGTATAATTGCTCTACATCACTTTTTATTGGTATGCGTAAGTAAACGGGACCATAAAGTTGTATCACGGCTTCACAAAAGTTATACGTACTTTCTCGGGCTACTCTCGCCGACATCTTCAAATACTCGTCCAACGAGTCCTGCGATACGCCCAAAGCCAATTGTCGAAGTGCGGCCGTCATCTTTTGATATGTCGTGAACCCCCGCCTCTTCCGACCATCGTACCTCAATTGAAAGCATGGATAATGAGCATTCAAATCGGTAGCTATACGAAGGAATAAATTCTTCGTCAAGCGATAACGGTTACGAAAAATGTTATCGTCGTACAAACAATCGTCGTTGAAGTAATCGGTCATTAGACGCTCGTGTGCGGCTAAACGATCTCTATTTTTTTGTTTTCTTGTAAGCTTTGTTCGGACATGCGCCGGGGGTTCTACCAACGCCGTCAACACACTCGTAGCAACTTCAATAAAATGTGGAATAAACATGTCGTCGTCCGAAGAGGAAGAATCGGAAACCGGCATTTCATCGTTGAAAACCAGCGTTTCGTCATCGGAGCCGGACATTTCTTCATCGGAAGAGAATTCGAAGTCGATATTTGTTGGGAGAGGATCCATTTTTTTAGAGAGTATTTTGTAAAATAGAGTTGTGTAAAAAAATGTAGGAGTAGTAAGTATTTATAGGAAAAAAATCTTTTTTTTAAATGCTCAACGACTATATTGCAACGGTCAAAATGGTGTTAACCCACGTGGTAGTGACCACGCCCTATCACGGATGGCGCACAACGGACACTCGGGGGTGGTGTTCACATGGCTATGGCGGCGCCATAGCCTTTGGCGCGCTCCTTAACGAGGGTATACCCCAAGGCCTCATGAGCAGCACGAACGATATAACAAGGGAAATTACCCTAATGCCCCTTGGTACTAAACTTGTCCTTAACTCCATAAAATGCCAAAAATACCCCTCTCTCAAATGCCATGACTATTTGTTACTAGAATGGCCTTTCCTTTAAGAGCCTATAAATTTATTTAAAAATTTTACATTATCAACAATAATGACACTCAATACAATAAAACTCAAACATTCATTAATAAAGAAAGTTCATTACTTATGCGATTAACTTAGATCTTTCAAATGACCAAATCGCCCTCCTATCTTGAAATGAAATTCAATAAATGAATAAAATTAAATTACCACGAGCCTTAAATCTATATCCCAAAAAATCTATGAAAAGAACTTTATTATTGTATAAACTCATCTTGTAACAATTTGTTAAATTCATTAGGCTAATTTAACGCTTTAGTAGCTCTTATTGCATAAAATGATAGAGTTATGTATCAACGTTCTTAGTATCTCTATTCTCATTTATTCTTTTTTTAAATGGAAGTTTATTTATTTATTTCATCAAGTCCAAAATTTCTAGGTCCAAAACACGGGTGTTACATATATATATATATATATATATATATATATATATATATATATATATATATATATATATATATATATATATATATATATATATAATAAAGGAAGCATTTTTCCTCTCACCACATCCATTTGAAACCTCCATGATCTTTCAAATTCCCACGCAATATAATCAATCTATTAATTTAATCATTTTTTACCACATCAATTTGAGATTTTTTTTGTTTGTCCCACATTGCTTCATATACATATATGACATCTTTTCTTTCCCTTATAGTATACAATTCATTTGCTTTCACTATCCATCAAACTTGATCTTTCAAGTCTATTATTAATTAATGATCATTTTATCATAGGAACATTTTTTTTATCGCAAGTTTTAAAATATTTTTACTATTTAGTTTCAACTCTAAAAAATATTGAAACTCAAAAGTAAAAATTAAAATTACTTTAAACTTTTAAATTTTGATTAGGTTGTAAATTTATAGTACGTCGTTTTTAAAAAGTGATATCGGTATAAACATTTTTCTGTTCATCAGTATGTATATACATAGAAATTTAGTTTCTTACTTGAAACTTTTAAAAACTTGACTAAGTTTAAAGTTTATATTGTGTCGTTTGTAAAAAGTTGCACATTTGTTAACATTTGTCGATTCACCAATATGTATATACGTAGAAATTTCAATTGTTAATGTTTTAACTTACTATTATAAAAGAGATGTTTCAAGACAATGTGGTTCAACATTAATAATATATTTTTTTACCATATTATGTTGATGCTTTTTTGTCTGACATTGTGTCACACATTTATCTAACATTTCATCTTTCATTTATACAATACCACTAATTTGATTACATTATCCATAAATCTTTATCATAATATGACTTTCAATGTCTATTATTAATTAAATATTATTTTATCGTACAAACATGTTTTTTCAAAGTGATAAAGGCTTCTATTTATAAGTTTTAGTTTCCGAAAGTATTAAAACTCAAAAATGAAGATGAATATTACTAAAAAAACTTTTGAATTTTATATCTAATCTAAAGATATAATATTAAATATAAATTGTTATCATTACAGATATCATGTATGCATCCAAAACTCGAAAAAGTTACATAATAATTTTTTTAAATTCAATTATAAATAAATAGTCAAACATTAAAAACTAGAAACATGCAATTAAAATCTATTGTTAATTAGTGGTCAATTATCATAAAAAAAACATGTTTTATCTCAAAGTTTCAACAATTATCCTATTTCAAAATCATTGAAACTAAAAATATGAATATTTAAAAGAGTTAAAAAACTATTAAAATACCAATTGAGTTACACGTTCATAGTTAGTTGTGACCACAATTCAATGTGTGATGACAACGTTATAAACATTTTATTTCGCTTTCATAAGATTTATGCACATCGAACTTTCAAACAGTAATCCATCAATGTTCAAACAAATATGTTTATATATATATATATATATATATATATATATATATATATATATATATATATATATATATATATATATATATATATATATATATATATATATATATGTATTATAATAGATGTCATTTAATCAATATAGTTTAAGATGAATTTTTATCATGTACCATATTAATTTGAATTTATTAGAACAAACAGATCGAAGTGGACATTGGTAAGTACCCGTCCAAAATTTACGAAAACGATCCTAAAACTAAAACCAAAGGTTCATGGAATGTTGCAACCGATTTCTAATCTGGTTACAACAAAAAACACAAAAGAACAGAGTTATGAGAGAAATGATTTTAACCTCACTACTTATAGATGTTTCCTTTCCCTTGAAATTTGTTTCTTAAGCTATGTGGGATGAAAATTATATTAGTCTCTTTACTTATAGATGTTTGATTTCTTTTCAGTTCTGTTTCTTAAACGATGTGGAATAAGAACATGACAAAAAATAACACACTATGAAGGAAATTTTGATCCCACATCGTCATGATAAACCAACTCAAGAAGCTTTTTTATTTTATGAATAAAGGTCCCTCAAGTTAAAACAATTATATAAATCATCTGATATTTTTTACTGTTGAAAATATTTCCAAATTAATACTAAAGTTCAAGGAAATATGTAGTTAAAGTTTTTTTTAATGAAGTTGAGCTTTAAAAATTAAGCGAGTCGATCCAAGATGAGTTATGTATTCGTTCATCAAGTTGTACAAAACCGCATGCATTATGTTGAATAATGCAACATTGAACTTTTAATTCTTATGTAATATTGATGGTAAAAAACGACGATTTCTAATTTTCTTAGAGGTCATTCAATCAATATATACTTCGTGTATTCGAACTATATATATTCTTTTTATTATAAAGGAATTCATTCAATCAATGTGGTTCAAGATAAATGATTTATCTTACCATATCAATTTGAGGTTTTATTCTTTATCCCACATTGATTCACATACGTATATGACATTTTCAGTTTCTCTTATATAATAAAATTCATTTGTATCCATTATCCACCAAAAAGAACACTATTAATTTAAATTAAATATTAGAAATTAAAACAAGACCAAATACACAATCTTTAAATTGATTTTAAAATAGATAAAAGTAAATTAAATTTGAAATTATACAATAATTCAATCCAAGCATGACCTATTGGTAGACTATTAAATCATGTTGTTTGATATAATTCTTTATCTTAAACCATATTAATTTGGTTTTTATTTTGATGCATTATATTTATTCATTAAAATTGTTAAAATTTGTTGTTTTCCAAATTTATGACACCTGTATGTATTATCATATAGTTAAAAATAATGAATATATATATATATATATATATATATATATATATATATATATATATATATATATATATATATATAATTTGGTATAAGAATAACATGCATTTGTTTATATTCTAACTAATAACTTTTCACCTGCGTAACGCGCGGGCGTTTGCTTAGTATATATATAAATGTCGCATATGGGTTCGGTGTGTGTGTGTATATATATATATATATATATATATATATATATATATATATATATATATATATATATATATATATATATATATATATATATTAGTTTATCTAATTTTTATATTAAAACTATGATGTGGCATCGTGGGTTCAGTGAGAACTGCTTCCATGGGAGAAAGATTGAGAAAGGTAGGAAAAGATTGAAGTGAGAGCAGAGAGAAAAGCTGACGTGGCGCGTGGGATGAGTGGGTTCAAAACCCATTACCCCCCCCCCCCACCCTAATAGGGAAATCGATAGGAATGGGTTATTGTCGTAATGGATATGATCATAAAATCTTTGGGAAATCTATTAATAAAAAAGGTTTTGTCAAAATTTTTACATTTACAAAAAAAACTGTTTAGGTAAAATTCGTAAATTAAATTAATAAATAAGATAAAATTCAATGAAAAGTTCTTAAGGATTTATGGATTGTGGGAGTATGTTTATATAATAGGGTAACTTTCAAAAAATACACTAACTTTTCAAAAAAGTTCGATTTTGATACCGTGTTATTTTTTTCAATTAAGTCACTAACTTTTTAATTTTTCTCAATTAAGTCACTATGTTTTCAATTTTAACCACTTGACCGGTCAACCTAGTTGTCAGCTGACGTGGCATGATGACTTGTCAGTCTTGATTACATGGCGCTGACATGGCATACTGACGTGGCACCATAGCGGCTTAATTGAAAATTTTTAAAAACTTAGTGACTTAATTGGAAAAACAATAACAAAGTGTCAAAATCGATATTTCTAAAAACTTAGTGTCTTTTTTTAAATTTTTCCAAGAACTAATTATAAACATTTCAAAATATTTAATTAATAAGAAATAGAAAAATAAATAAAATAAGAATAATGATTTGTTTTATAGAAATGGTGAGCTATATGTTATCATTTGAATATTTATAATAACCAAATATAGCGATTTATTTTCGGTTATATTTGTTATAACTGTAACGGTTTATTTTTCGTTCTAATGGAACCATAACCAATTATGTGTAACAGTTTGGTTCTTGTTTTTTTTAATTCATTATAGGTTTCAGATATTTTGGTTCCTTAACCAAGCTCATTTTAAGTGAGCAAAAACTCGTTAGAACCGAACAAAATCGGAACCAATTATATATAATGTTTGGTTCTCGGTTTTTCAAAAACATAATTATCGTTTATCTTGTCAATAATATTAAGTTAGTAATCATTTTCTAGCTTCTAAAAGTAAATACAAACTTTATTTTCGATTATTTTAGTAATAAATGTAACGGTTTATTTTTCGTTCCTACGGAACCAAAACTAATTATGTGTGACGGTTTGGTTCGTGGTTTTTAAAAATTCATTATCGGTTTCAGTTATTTGGTTCCTTAACCAAGCTCATCTTAAGTAAGCAAAAATATCGTTGGAATCGAACCAATTTTGATTATATAAGTCTAATTAATATCTTATTTGTTAATTTAAAAAAAGACATTAAGTTTTCAAAAATTCCGGTTTTGACACTACGTTATTGTTTTTTCAATTATGTCACTAAGTTTTTAAAAATTTTCAATTAAGTCACTATGTTTTCAATTTTGACACATTAGTGCCACGTCAGCATGCCATGTCAGTGCCACGTCATCAAGACTGACACGTCACCATGCCACGTTAGCTGACAACTGGGTTGACCGGTCAAGTAGTCAAAATTGAAAACATAGTGACTTAATTGAGAAAAATTAAAAAATTAGTGACTTAATTAAAAAAAAATAACACAGTATCAAAATCAAAGTTAATTTTATTTTTTTTTGAAATTTAACCTATAAAATATACATGTTTATATACGTGTCAATCGAAGGAGAGTGGATATGATGAATTGGAAGGTCATTTAATCTTCTCATCTGCCTCGTTCCCACAACATTTTACTCTCTCCCTGTCCCTGACATCAACTCTTTAAATCTTCACCTTCCCCATCCCTTCAATTACTGATATATAGTCTCCGTTTCACTTCCCTTCTTTCCTCATCCATTTCTCTTTAGATCTTCACCATCGTCTTCACAATGGTCGAGTCTGCAAAACGATCCTATGATTATCTCATTAGCCATGCCCCGAAGCTTCTCCTTGTGACCGTAACCGTTGTTGTCTGTATCCAAGCATTCATCAAGCAAGCCCCATATCACATTCTTAATCGTCATCCGTTCATCTACACACTAACTTTCTCGTTGCTAACAATCTCCATTCTCGCATTCTACTTCTTGAACAAGCCTCGGACAGTCTACCTCGTCGACTTCGCTTGTTTCAAACCACCTTCCATGCTCCGTGTGCCATATGCCACTGTGGTTGAGCACGGCCAAATCATTTTGGCCTCACAGCCAAAGAGCCTTAGATTCCAACTTATGATCTTAGAAAGATCTGGTTTAGGTGAGGAAACATGTTTACCACATACATTACATTATCTACCATCAAAACCTAATATGATGGATGCGAGAGATGAGACCGAGTTGGTCATTTTCTCAGCGATGGACTCGTTGTTTCAGCAAACTGGGATTGATCCCAAAGACATCGATATTTTGATCGTAAACTGCAGCCTCTTTGCACCAACTCCTTCAATTTCAGCCATGGTGGTTAACAAGTATAAGATGAGAAGCAACATTAAGAGTTATAACTTGGCGGGAATGGGGTGTAGCGCGGGGTTAATATCCATAGATTTTGCAAAAAACCTACTCCAAGTCCACCCTGAATCGTATGCGGTTGTTATAAGTACCGAAATTCTCTCACCTAATTCTTACATGGGTAAAGAGAGATCCATGCTTCTTCCAAACTGTCTTTTCAGAATGGGAGGCGCAGCGATTCTCTTGACCAATAAAAAGTCACACCGTAAAGATGCAAAGTACAGACTCTTGCATGTGGTTAGGACCCACAAAGGGTACGACGACAAATCATACAGTTGTGTTTCACAAGAAGAAGATAAAGAGGGTCATGTCGGGATAGCACTAAACCTAGATCTCATGGTGATCGCTGGCAATTCCTTGAAGTCGAACATAAGCACTATCGGCCCATTGGTTCTTCCGGCAACGGAGCAACTCTTGTTTCTTTTCAATCTCGTGGGGAGAAAGTTCCTTAAGCTTAATCTGAAACCCTACATTCCCGACTTCAAAAAGGCATTCCATCATTTCTGCATTCACGCAGGTGGACGGGCGGTTATCGACGAGCTTCAGAAGAGCCTTAGGCTGTCGTCAGAGCATGTTGAAGCATCGAGGATGACGTTGCACCGTTTTGGAAACACATCGTCTTCGTCATTGTGGTACGAGATGGGTTATATGGAAGCCAAAGGGAAAATGAAGAAAGGAGATAGGGTTTGGCAAATAGGGTTTGGGAGTGGATTTAAATGTAACAGTGCAGTTTGGGAATGTAACAGAGAAATCGAAGCTACAAAAACTGGTGCATGGGCTGATTGCATCCACAGGTACCCAGTAAACGAGCCAGAAACTGCGAAGCTCTAAACGAGGGACAAGTATATGTAGTTTCACTTCGACTGTGAGAAATATGTCATTTCACTTTACCATAAATAAAATGTATCATGTCATGTTTCATATGTAAGCTAAAAGTCGATACAAAAGCAGCAATCATAATTTGGTTAATGGCATATAATAAAGGCATATCGACTAGAAGTTTTCTATATATTATTTATGAAAGTAACCTAAAAATTTTTTCTAAAAAATACCCAACTTTTTCGGAAAGGTATTCCGTACCGATTTCGTTGGGTACCCATTTTCATTCGGGTACACGACCCACTGTAAATGGTATCTTTTCTTCCTTCTCTAATAAAAGAAAGCTAAAGTGCCACATATCAAATTTTTAGATGAATACATTGACACGTGTCATCTTATAAAAGCTCTTTCTTTTTCATTTCCCGCCTAAAGCACCTTCCTTCGTCTACTCTATCTGCTTCAATTTCGACTGAAATTATGGAATTAAATCTCAATAAATCATAACAATAACAAGACTAATCCGCCAATTCGACTGCTCCATTACGAGAAAACCCTAATCTTTCTCACCACCACCGGCTCCAACACCACCATCCATGATATATCGCCACGTTTCCGCCATTCTACCCTAATCAAAATCAAAATTGAAGCGCAAATCCTCTAAATCTCAGCATATCCCCTTCAAATCCATCTTTCGCCTCCTCCGTCTGTCTTCCTTAATCGACAAGCTTCATCACTACGTATTGCCATCTCTATCACCGCTAGACTGTTGATGTCTCCATCTTCGACGAATGCTTCACCATCTCCAGAGTAAGTGTAAATGTAGACAGTTACCGACGAAAGCTTTCCTCCTTCTATGCGTTGTATATAGAAGCAGTTAAAGAAGAGGAAGAGCCAATCAATTTCGATCCTATTTCAATTCTTATATCTTAGACCATAGATGGAAGGTGCAGAAAGTTACTGAAGCAGAAGGTACAAGTATGCTTGACTTCTAATTTCATAAATTAGTTTGAATTGTAAATATTTTTATATTCATAGGCGAAGACATGCTTGAGTTCAATTGAAGCCCATTGAAAAAAAATTCAGTTCAATAATCAGAAAATGATAACGATTGTGAAATAGTTCTACGATATCAATGGTTTGAATGTATTTTATTTCAGGTATGCTATGTTTTAATTTCAGAAGATAATTTGGATTTGGATTTTTCAATGCCAAGGTAAGTTACCTTCTTTAATTGTTTTCTTTCTTTTGTGATTTTAAACCATTTTGTTGTTTTTCTCATTTTCAGATCTTTTTTCAGACGACAGAAAATTGTGGTGTGTGTGTGTGTGTTTGTGCGTGAATGTGTGATGGGTAGCAAGGGTGTGTGTCTGTATGTAAGTCAGAGGCGTGCATGTTTATCTGGTTCTGTAAGTGCACTTTTATTTGATGATATAGAAAGTAGCTCTTTGTATTTGCATAAGTTTCTCAAATTAAGGAAATATAGCAACTCTGATTGACATATAGAAAAAGTCCAAATGGTTTTGTAACTACCTCCCTTATATCTACATGATGAATGTAAATAGCTTTGTACTTCCATTGATTTGTTTATTAAAGCATCATACGCTCAATTTTTTTCTTATTTCAACATTGCAGATGAAAAAAGGTGCAGTTTTCTGTTAACAGAAATAGTCACTCCAAAAGAGAAATAGAAGAAAAAGAGGAAGTACATGCTTCCTTTAAAAGCTACAACGATACACAAAATATACTACTGGTTTTGGGTAGAATCAGAAAAGAAACAGAAGAAAAATTGGAAAGGGCAGATTTCCTGTAAAGAGAACTTTGACTAAAAAACACACAAAAAAGCTACAGGTTTTAGGTAGAATCAAAAGTTTAAGCATGAGTTCATGCCAAAAAATTAGAATCAAGTTAATGAGTTCATCACTTTGTTGCACTAGATCTTCCCAAGACCAATATGGTGTCCATTTGTGAATAATACGGTGTTCCTATAAGTTTTTGTTTGTAGGTTATTAAAAGTCTAATTTTGCATACTTCAGTTTTGCCATGGCTTCACTGCTATTTTTTTTTGTTTGCCTGCTGGGTGGTAATTGTTTTCCTGTTTATATTTGACTTCTTAAGTCAAACTATATCTTCTTTCTCTAATAAAAGAAACCATTAATGCCACATGGCACCCTTCCAAATTTGCCACGTGTCATCACTGTATGTGTCAATAAATGTTAATTCCCGCCTAAAACAAAAGCAACCCGTAATCTGCTTATATTAGTTAGTTTCAAGAGTTCAAAATTAAAAAAATCTTATCCTAATTGATATTTGAAATCATTCCTATCTAATCAACATTCTAATTTTTAAGATTGATTTTGATCCCATAAAATCAGGAATTACACACCTATTCTGAATTTTAATTGATCTTTCGTAATGTGAATGTTTTCACCTTTATTTTAGCATGATTGTGTATCTGATGTCGTACTCACTACTACTTGCAAACCTGACATAGGTTGGGTCATTATTGGAAGGTTGTGGCATATCTCGGCACAAGCAGTGCTTTTTAGGGGTTTCTATTTGGCAGGTGAGTTGATGTACCCTTAGACGTGGAAGGGCACACGTTGCTTGTCTATTACTTGTTCTGCAAGGAGGTTGTGACAGATTCATAGTTCGATATAAATAAGCTACTCTTTTCCACTGGACGACTACTAGCTCTGCTTTTGATAAGAGAGTATGCTACACGTGTATGGGCTTACAATTTGATGAATATTTTACTCCTCGCTTGACGGCCACACAGTTTCGACATCGAGTGTTTCCATTGTCCTGGAAATCAAGAATGTAAAAGCTTTTGATTTGGGTTTATTTTCGATAACCCGCTTTATGAGTTATCCGACAAAGATGTCGTGTGAGTGTTCCTACTACTTATGTTAGAGGATGGGTTATGTGGTAGATACCCTCAAGAGCCGGTCAATAACTGAATGACTAATAGTTGATTATGTAATACCCGTGTTTTGGGTCTAAAAGTTTTAGGCTTTAATCTATAAAATAATTTTTTATTTTTTGGAAAAATAGTTGAATAAAATAAATAAATGAGAATAATATCAAAAAATTTATTATAAAATAAATGAGAATAGATTATGATAGACATTTCTCTAAATTAATGAAAAAGACCTAATTGTAGAAGTTTAGTGAGAATGACCATTTTCACCAAATGACCAAACTAGAAAATTAAATGTATTCTTAGGGCAAAACTATAAAACACAAGACTTCTATTTAAATCTAGTTAGTTTTGTATCTTTTGTGAAATCAAGTGAAACTTGAGGGGCGTGGGAGTAATTTATGGGAAGATACAAGTGTTAAATGGGGTTTCCTCCCCATTTTCTAGTAGAACGATTTAGGAGAAGACGATGACGGGAAAAAACCCTTGCAAACCCTCATATCAAAAAGGATTGAAGCTATTTTTTGCAAACACAACCCATTGGATTGAAGTTCTTGAAGATCAAATGTATAATACTCCTCTTCCTTGTATGATGCAGTGTTGCAAATGTCGTTAGGCGCTGCCATGTCGACAGATTATCAAGTAGCGTGTAATCGGCTAAGTAGAGAGTACTCGATGAATATTGTTCATCAATATATATATATATATATATATATATATATATATATATATATATATATATATATATATATATATATATATATATATATATATATATATATTCGACCACAGAAATCGAGAAAGAGAATATGGGATATGGAAGCAACAAAATCGCACACACACATACTTACTGAGTGTGCAAATCGGAGATTCAGAGAGATCGAGCAACAACGGAAGCAACAACAACATTTTCACGCTGCTAAATGGAATCAGCACGAGCAGCGGATTGCCGGTGAGGGTCGGTCAGCGGCGAGATAGTTCCAACGACGGCTAGGGAAGGAGATGACCTCCTTGGGTTCGATTTTGGGTTGTTTCCCCTCCCAATTTCGGATTTTCTTGAAGCATTGACATAAAAATAGAAAGTAAATTTCTGATTTTTGGAACCCTAAATGTTGAAATTGGGAAATACTTTAGGATCCCTCAGAATTGGAGATACCAGATAAAGTAATTATCGTTGTAACGACGAATAAAAAACTGATCATTTACCGACTCTATTCGTAATTCATAAAACTTCAAAAACAGAAGGATAGTTTGACACATCATGTAGACAATTTTCAATCCTGATAGTTTTTACTAAGGGTGTTCACCAAACCGTCCGCACTGCACTGCATAACGTGAATTAGAACTTTTGTGGTGCGGTTTGTGGTTTGTGGTTTGTAATATTGTCAAATCGTATTATGTGCTACGGTTTGCGGTTTTTTACAACGAAAATATGGTTGAAACTGCACTACACTGAATATATATATATATATATATATATATATATATATATATATATATATATATATATATATATATATATATATATATATATATATATATATATATATATATATATATAATCGAGTAACAACCTCGAGGACAAATCTCAGTCATATATTTGTAAAATTGGATGGTTTTAATTTAATATGAAGAATATTATTAAATCCTAAAGTTTGTGGGGTCGTGTAATAATTTGAAAGAAAAATGGTGGAAAGATTGATTTTCGGAAGGCATTAGACAATTTAGCAAAATCACGCTCTCTTACTCTCAGCCACTCTCCAAACACGCCCCACCCCCTTCCGACAAGAGTCGCCTAGCCATTGACTAAGCTTTATTTTTTCCCCTCTAGTTTGTTTTTGGCCGATAACTTTTTTTGAACAAAAAATCTAAAAAAAACAAGTTTTGTTAAATTTTTATTCTCTAAGATACTAGCATAGTCATGAAACTTGAAAAAAATGTTTTTTATTTTTTATTTTTGTAAAAACTCAAAAAAATCTCCAAGTGTTTTGAAATTTTGAGAGATTATTATAAACATTATACTACTGAGTTTGCAAAACGATTTTCTTTTAAAATAATTTTGGTAAGAGTTCACATTTTAATTTAAAAAACATTAGTTTTTATAAAATATAACAAAGGAACTTTTTTTTTTACAAATTCAAAAACGCAAAACAATATTTTCTTTGTCTCACTATTTTAGCGAGTTTTAAAAATGAATTTTTCAAAAATACTTTTGTTAAAGGTTCACACTTTATTTTAAAAGAATCGAGGTTTTTATATAAACTAAGATCTTGATAAAAGAATTTCTCCAAAACAAAAATCCTTTTAAAGATTTATTATATATATCTTATATTATGAAATTTTCAAAAATGATGGGTTTTAGATATCATATTTCATTTTATAAGATTGGAAGCTTTAAAAAAACAATTTTAAAAATGATATGATCCAAAATAGAATGTTTCAAAGTATTTTTGATCAAAAAATATTATGATTCAACGTGTTTATGATCCTTAATTTTTTTGATTAAAAAATATTAAAATCATTAATGGTATTTTTTATTATTCGAAAAATGTTATGATCCAAAATATCGAGACAAAACATTGATTTGGTTGAATATGTTAGGATTCAAAATGTTATGATCCACAATGTTATGATCCAAAATATTTTGATCCAAAATTATAAGTTTTGATGCATTTATGATCTAAATTATTTGATCCAAGAAATGAAAAATAATAAATGTTATGAGACAAAATAGTTTCTTGTTTGAAAAATATTACGATATGAAATTATATGATTTAAATCAGATGATTCAAAATGTTATATGAATATTAATAATAAGATCCAAAAAAGTATGATCTAAAATTATATTATTCAAAACATTATAATCCAAAATTATATGATCTAAAACATTATGATATATAATGATTAGAATAAAAATCACAAAGAAAACGTCAAAAATAAGATAAAAACATTAAAAAAAACATATATATATATATATATATATATATATATATATATATATAAATAAATAAGTTAAAAAACAAAAAAGTCAAAACCAAGTAATTTAATATATAAAAATTAAAAAAAATATATTAATAAAAGAATCAAAACACTAAAAATCAAGCATAGTAGAATATAAAAAAATCATAAATAATTGAAAACTTTAACATAAAAAACTAAAAAAATAAAATAATAAACAAAAGGAGAAAAATGAGAGAAAAACACATTTAAATCACGTTGCATGAATATGCGTCACATATAGGTGTATCATCGAGTCTGAATTACGTTCAATGGACATGCGTCGAACGCGATTGTGTTACGTCGAATAACAACGTTTGACGTTTTTATCCTTTACAAAATTGTTGATCGAGAATTTTTTGCTAATTCATCATGTAACATAGTGTTAAATTATTTGATTAACTGGAACTGATAATAATATAAATTATTTTTAGCCTAAAATTAGTTTTTATGCTAATTCCATAAGCGTGTCATTTAAAATCTGATTATATCATATAATATTATTTAGAGCATATGTGACTAAATTTAGTCTCATACCTTAAAACCGCATAAAAACTCCGTATCACATCGTATAATGCGGTTTAAACATGTCACGGTGTACGGCATTGCAATTTTGACTTTAGACCAAACCGGACGCCACTGCGAGCACTTCTAGTTTTTACCCAAAAGGCTTTAACGTTAGTAAATAAGAAGCATTGAAACTTGAGTCCACCGACAAATAAAATGAAAATATGTAATAAAATAATAAAATTATGTAAAATTTAGCTACGTAATTATAAGAAACATAGAAGTTGCCTTCGCGTACAATTTAAGTAAAAAGTTGTGACTTGAAAGGGTTGTATCATGTATTCATGTATATATACGTACCAAACGCATGTAAAAGCCACACGATATTTATGTCCTCATTTAAATATGTGCTATGAATATATATTAGCTCATCAATGAAAAATGACTATAAAAAGTTATCTTACTATGAGCTTACGAACATTTTTTTTTTTTTGTAGAATAGTTGGTGTCTTCACGTTTTAGGTCGTGACACACAAAGAAGACATTAAAATGTAGCACATAGGACCCTGCTGCGCCATTTTCCGGTGATTGTCCTGGTTTTACTAGGCGATGACTTGTCCTTTTTAATTTATTAATGTTCCAATAAAGAAAAGATCAGGAGTGGAGTTATGTTTTTCAACCAACCCATTATGCATGCGTTTATAACACCATTTAATGAAACTTCTACCACATTGTAACTATATATATATATATATATATATATATATATATATATATATATATATATATATATATATATATATATATATATATATATATATATATATATATATATATATATATATATATATATATATATATATATATATATATATATATATATATATAAGGTACATTTTAAAGACCGTGCTACACACAGCCCTTGACGGGTTTTTTTATTGTATGAAAAACGAAAATAGAATGTTATAATTTGATGGATTTTTTAAAGTACAATATCATAATAAAAAAAACTAAAATTATGAAAAAGATGGATTTTTTAAAGTTCAATTGCAAAAGATGAAATTTTGAATCTAAAGATTACAAGCAAATCATAATCTATAAAAGTAAACTCTTAAACCTATAAAAAAAAAAGGAAACATGGATGACAAGAGGGATAACCTTTGAGAAAACCATCCAATGTTTCAACCACAAGTGTTTCTCCACCAACATTATCCTTCAATTAAAGTAAAGCAAAATTGTAATTCATATCCTGACAAAGAAACTCCTAAGTATCCGGAACACATCTCCATGGTGAAGAAAGTAGTCATCGGTTGTCACGATAGTGATGTATCTTTTTAGGGGCTGTTTGGATGTGCTTATAAAATAAGCTTATTGGTTTTTTGGAAAAGTCATAAGTCATAATCAAGGGCAACTGAGCAGTTTTTAAAAAGTAAGGTGGTCTTTACTTATAACTTATGACTTTTCCAAAGATTTAATAAGCCAATAAGTTGATTTTATAAGCACATCCAAACAGCCCTTAACATATCCAAAAATGTATTCGGCAAGTTTTGAGGTCCTTTAGTTCACCATATTACCTCCAATGTATTAGGAGCATTATTCAAAAATAAAGAATGTCGTCTTCAGAACGGTTTATGAATTTTTTTTTGTCAAAAGTCCTATAAATTTGTTAGAAAAAATTGCAAAAATGGTCCCTGTGGTTTGCAATTTTTCAGGAAACTGGTCCAAACGTTTAAAAAATTGGAGAAAACGTCCTTTTGCAGATGTTTCAATGTGGATTTAGTCCCTCTCCAAATTGAAATGTCCATTATACCCTTTTAATTTCTTTTTTCTTTTTTCTTTACAATTATTAACTAATTTATATAAATAAAAAATACATTTAAATCCAATTCCACCCCCACCAATCCGCCCCACCACCCCCCTCCTCTCTCTCTCTCCCTCTCTTACTTTTACAGACGGGTGTTATTGAACATCTTCACAAGGAAATCACACATCTTCAAGGAAATCGCACAGTCTGCTGGGGTGGCCTCGATCTGCATGCATATCATAAAACAACCAAAGAAAAGGAAATTAGGTATCAAAATCCACCAGTGTCAAATGATAAAGATTGCCAACCTCTCGAACGAATTGCCTCATTTCACGCCTAAATCTCTCAACTTTTGTAGATTTGCAGAAACTACGCAAACGAACAGCAGGAACAAATGAAAGCTCAAAGAAATCAGGCGAAGAACTCCATTGTCCTAAATGTTTAGCAAGCTCTTCAATTACAAACGATACACACGCCTCTTGAAAAGATCGTGTCTTTATGGTCGCCTTGCTAAACTGCCCATTTCAAAATCTACCAAAATGGCTCCGACTTCCGATAAAGAACTGGAGCTTAGAATGTACAACGGCGACCTCTCCATATACAATCATATCCATTTCCGATTCACGTTTAATTTGACCTAATTTTGTGGTATTTTACAGGCTGCTTGTGGAATTTTTCCGGTGTAATGGTGGTGGAACCGTCGAATTGCACTGTAATGGCGAAGTTAACTGCGTTGTGTGACGGCGAGGTTTGTTTCAAGTACCGGTTGCCAACGATGATGATCTTGAACACATTTGTCAAGTATGATCGGTTGAACAGAGCTTCACCTAGTCCGGCGAGATTGAGGCTGTTTCTTTTTCCGGTGAGTGGTCAAAGTCCTACGTTGACTCCGGTTCATAGTTTTGGTTCGACTGATGGGAGATCTGACCTGGAACGGTTTATGGATGCGTTAAATTCCGGTAATCTCCAGCCTAACACACCACCGTCGGTGCCACCGCCTCATAAACATATTCATGATCTACAGAGATTACGAATTTCGGTTCTAGATGAGCGTGGAATTGGGTAGAGAGTTTTTGTTGGATCGCGATCGAGAAAGAGGGAAGAAAGAGAGAGATAGTGAGTGAGGCGGTTGGTGGGGGTGGAGATTGGTATTAATTTAACTTTATTTGTTTTAATTAAATTGATTGATAAATGAAAGAAAAGAGAAATGATATTAAAAGGGTATATTAGGTATTTCAGTTTGGACAGGGATTAAATTCACATATAAAGTTTCTGAAAAGGACGTTTTCTCCAATTTTTTAAACATTTGGACCAGTTTCCTGAAAAAGTGTAAACTACAGGGACCATTTTTGCAGTTTTTTCAATTTGTTATAACCCTCGGGCTAATATGGTGCAACTAAAATTTTAAATTCTTTTTCTGTAAATTAGTAAGGTCATTCAAATATATATCATGGCATCTAATATCTCAAAGCACCTACTATTACAAAAGCCTTAATTAAATAAGTCATCACATTTAGAATAACATACTAAATAGTTTTACCTTGTTATGAATCCACAGCCCCATGTACAGCTTTGTTAGCTGACAATCTAACATACACATCCAAACCTTGCATGTCATGAAGGGTATAACTACCAAATGATATCGCTTGGAACTCATCACATACCACCTACATCCATGCGTACATCGAGCATAATCCCTTCAAATCCATACACATACCACCTACAAATTAAAGATGATGACATCTTTCTTTGACACCTTATCTAAATCACGAAAGATAGCAGTTATTGGAGAATATCTCATAACAGCACCACTATTGAGCCAACCTCTTGCCCAAAACTCCCGTGTATAACTTATTTTCTAACAAGAATCCACCGGATCAGTATTGCTCCCTCACTTGGCTTGTCTTACATCTCACATTCCAAAATTCTGAGTATGATTCCTCAAAACCGTTAAATCCATATTCTACATCGTTTTTATTGCCTCCAGGGCTGCGATAAACAGGATAAATCAGTTGAGATCTTTTTTCGGGTGATGTGCTAATAGCAACAAATTTATGCTTGCTACCATCAAGGTTTATATAGGGAAAGACTCATCAATAGTTTGATACTTTTATCAAACACTTGGTGTGCAACTACTGATTGAATACAGAACACGGTGCAAGGGTATTTCCAGAAAAAAGATGAGATAAGGTTAGAATTTTAAATTGAAATCCAATGTGAAGAAATTGTAAATTGAAGTTGATATGGGTTTGAAATTAGGTTATTTTGCACAAATTCACTTTAAATTCTTAATCCGACTTTAGGGTAAAATCAGAAAGTGAAGAACAAGAAGCAACCATTGATGATCTAAAAGAAAATTTGACGAAGACGGAAAAAATACCTGGTCAATTACTAGACGGTTTAATCTCAAACAAGTCGCCGATTCTTTGAAATGCAGGGGTACGTTAAGCACCATCCATGGAATCGAGCGGTTTTGGGGGGAAATTGACACTAACGGTCTACTATAGAGAAGCGGTTGTGGTATGAAAATAATAGATGGACAAGTAGTCGCTGTAAGCATGTAAGAGAGAGTTTTTTGTAACTTCAATCATATTTTTATCTAAAATATCATTTTGTGATTCGTCAATATCCATCACTAACTATTCCAAATTTGATATATTCAACCCGTTTAGTACAAGGGTTTGTAAAATATTCATTTCTTTAAATTAAAGCTCATACATTTTTTTTTTGCAAAACAGTATCGGTTTTAGCGTTGAGCTTTGCCAAAAACTACATTAATAACATCGTACTTTGAAAAAAAATGATTTTTTTCGAAATCTTTTTATATCATCTAGAAAAATTTATTTTCTTTTACATTAAAGTTCATTTATAAGACATGTTTCTTGAAATTTTAGCATTGAACTTTGCAAAAAAAAAATTAAATCAGTAATAACATCGTACTTTGGAAAAATGATTTGTTTCAAAGGCTTTTTAGATGACCTGGAAAATGTATATCTCTTTTATGTTAAAAATCATTTATGAGACATTTTCTGGAAAAAGAAAATCAATTTTGGCATTGAACTTTGCAAAAAAGTTTACTATTAGCATCGTACTTATAAAATAAAATGTTCTCTTACTATTTATATTATGCAGATTTGGGAACTTCCAAGCAATCCATCCTATGTGGGTGTACAGTTTCATCCTGAATACTAAGTGTAGTCTATAAATCCTTCAGTCCTATTTTTAGGTAATGTAGTCGGTGCAGAAATTTTAGCTTCAAAACAAAATAAGCAACCAAAAAAAGAAAATGAGAAAATAAACAACTAGGAAGGATTCAATGTTGACATTTTTAACAAAAGTCATTTCCTCATATTAACATACCCACTAAGATATATATATATATATATATATATATATATATATATATATATATATATATATATATATATATATATATATATATATATATATATATATATATATATATATAAACCGTTGATTAACATTATTTTGAATTTTCTTTTAGTCTTTGATGTGATTGAAAAAATGTCTGAGAATGAAGTTTATAGTTCATTGAAGTGATTTTTGTCGAAGTTTTTTTTGGAACAGTTAAATATTATAGTTATCTTTAATTTTTTTGTATTCACTGATTTAGTCTTTTCCTTTTTGTACTTATAAACAAGTAATTGTCTTGAATGATAGTTTCATCACTTTTATAAGTTTTATTAATTAAAATAACGAATTTAGTCAAGTTAAGGAGTCATTACAAGAATGAATATTAGCTCTCTCATTTTCACAAGTTTTGATTACTTTATTAGGAAAAAAGTATAAAATAACATTCTACTAAATTGAACGTTATAAATTCTACGTTTAAATATGTATAATATTAAGACATGATACATTCATTATTTACAAATTTATAATTATACATATTTTTTATTATATAATATATTTTAATTTTCTAACCGTCTAATATACGGGTTTATAACCTAGTTGGGAAAGGTGAGAAAACGAGAATTAACTTACCGATGAAGTAAATAGGAATAATAAAGAGGGTGCACGTGTCTCTCTTCAACCAAAGCAGGCAAGCAGCAACCGGCAAGCATAACATGGTGGAGATTGGGCGGCAGATGGCTTTCTATTCAACAACACAAGGCCAAGGAGAAAGCAAGGCCACCATGACTCACCCATTTTCAAGGGAAGTTTTTAAGAGGAGAGGGATGCGAGGCATAAAAGGGCCGGTAAGCAACAGCCACGCAATAATCGAATTGAAAAAAGGATGAGTTGGTCTGTTCTCATTGGAGGAAATTGTGAGGAGAAACTAAGGCTTATTTCCTGCATTTTAAAGCCTCCGGCTTTGCTTATAAGTATAAGATATATATATATATATATACATATATATATATATATATATATATATATATATATATATATATATATATATATATATATGGTTAGGTTATAATAAGAATGACAATTAATGTGTTACCTTGTAACCAAATCCTGACCATTCGATTTTCATTCTCGTAAGAATGAAAAAACTGAAAATTTTTCATTCTTATAAGAATGAACTAAAATTTTACATCAGAACAACAAGAATGTAATGAATTGTTTCAATTATGACAAAATTACTGGAAAAATTACATCACAACAATAAAAATCTACAAAAATTGTAACAATTCTGGAAAGAATGAAAATATTTTACATAAAACAATACTCCCTCCGTCCCAAAATTATTGTCCACTTTGAAAAGTCAAAGTCGTTTTACTTTAACTTTGACCACGAATATCTATGTTTTTGTTATATAGTATTTGACAAAAAATATATAAACGGATAGTTTTTTAAAATGTTTTTCTATTGGTATAATTTCATCAAAAATAATATAATACAAGCGGAATTATTTAACGACAAAGTTGAAGATGAAAGACTAAAAAAGTCAAATGTGGACAATAATTTTGGGACGGAGGGAGTAATATTCTAAATGAATAGATAAGTCATTCTTAAAAGAATTTGTTTTAAATGAGTGGTCAATATAGAGTGTCAAGGTTACACAATACTTGTCAGGATATATTTGATCCTGGCCATATATATATATATATATATATATATATATATATATATATATATATATATATATATATATATATATATATATATATATATATATATATATATATATATATATATATATAGGGCTAGGATCAAATATATCCATACAAGTATTGTGTAACCTTGAAACTCAATCTGGACCACTCATTTAAAACACATTCTGTTAAGAATGTACAAAATTTAGTTCATTCTGTTAAGAATGGTAATAACTCATTCTGTCAAAAACTTATTCTGTTAAGAATGTGTTTTTTTCATTGTTACGAGAATGAAATCCGATGGCCAGGATTTGGTTACAGGGTAACACAATAATTGTCATTCTTATTATAACCTAGCCCTATATATATATATATATATATATATATATATATATATATATATATATATATATATATATATATATATATATATATATATATATATATATATATATATATATATATATATATATATATATATATATATATATATATATATATATATATATATATAGGGTCCGGATCCGGTGAGGACTTCAATTTGGGTGAGGACTGCGAGGACAATTCTCGTCCACTCATTTTCTTAAGGGCAATAACGTCAAACGTAATTATTGGATTTGACGTAATCCTATGCGGCGCTCGTCCATGGAACGTAATACGGACTCGAGGATATAATCGCATGTTACTCACGTCCGTACAACATAAATTAGCCGGGTTTTTTTATTTTTATTTTGTTTTTTTTAAATATTATTTTTCGTTTTTTTTTTTCAGTTTTTTTCTTTTTTCGTTTTTTTTTCCAGTTTTTTTCCTTTTTTTCGTTATTTTTCCAGTTTTTTTTTTTTTTTTTTTTTTTTTTTTTGTTTTTTGTTTTTTTTTTTTTTACGTTTGTCGTTTAAAACTCGATTTGCATCATAACTCGTTTTGGATCTTGGATCATAACTATTTTTGAATCTTGGATCATAAGTTTTGGATCATAAAATATATTTTGGTTTTAATATTTTTGGATCATGTATATCTTTTTTGCTATTTTGATAAGTTTTGATTCATAAAATAATTAGTTTATAACTGTTTGAATCATTAAACATATTTTGGTTCTTAATATTTTTGGATCATATATGTTTTTTTTACTATTTTGATGAGTTTTTTTACTTAAAAATATAAAAATGAACACTTCAAAACTTTTTTTTCAAGAAATTCTTTTTGCAAACTTACTACTATAATGTCTACAATGATCGCTTAAATTTTCATAATTTTTGGAGAATTTTTTTATTTTTTGATTTTTTATAAAAATAAAAAATAAAAAAATATTTTTTTTTTCAAATTTTCATGATGGTGCTTGTTTTGTAGAGAATTAAATTTTCAGAACTTTTGTTTTTTCAGAAATTTTTTTTTACAGAGAAAAAAAAAAAAGTTATGGCCTAAAAACTAAGTTGGTGGAATAAAAAAAACCCAGCAAACGAGATTGTGACAAGTGTCGCAATAGGGGGTGGGGTACTCGATCAGATTACCATATTACCCTTCTTAATTTGTATTACTCACCCACTAGTTTTAATTTTTAGACAACTAGCCCCTCAAGCTTTTAAGATGTGTCAATTTTTTCACAATGAATCTTAGCCACCCATTTTTTAAGATTAGAGGTCCAGATTTGTCCTCACAGTCCTCACCAAAATTGGAGTCCTCACCCGATCCTGATTCTATATATATATATACATATATATATATATATATATATATATATATATATATATATATATATATATATATATATATATATATATATATATATAAGAAAGGTTAAATGAGAACCATTAAAAAATTGAGAACCGTGAGAACTACTCTCGGCCTTTGACGCAATTCATCGGAGGGTTGTATATATATGAAGTTTAACCTGTTTGAACGCGTTGTAGATAATCAAACCCCATAACCATTAGATCAAAATAATGTGTGGCTTGGATTAGCTTTTTTAGTTCTCAATCTTTTAATGGTTCTCATTTGAACCTATTTATATATATATATATATATATATATATATATATATATATATATATATATATATATATATATATATATATATATATATATATATATATATATATATATATATATATATATATATATAGAGAGAGAGAGAGAGAGTTTGGATCTTTTGAGAACCAACTTCACCCTGAGAACCCGAGAACTCTCGAACCGATATTTTTTTCAAAAACCGATCCCATAAGCCTCTTAGACGCTCAAAATCGGCCCAGGGCGTTGAAATTTTTTCCCGAAAAAACGACATTTTTATGAAAAAGTTTGTACTTATGCAAAAAAAATTGTACATGTACAAACTTTTTTATACGTGCACTTTTTACAAGCTTTTTTAATGAATGATTTTCTAACACATATTTAAGGCGTTTTGTAAAAAAATTTTGAAAAAAGTGTACGTATAAAAAAGTTTGTACATGTACATTTTTTTTTTGCACATGTACACTTTTTCAAAAAAAAAAGTCGTTTTTTCGGAAATTTTTGTCAGCGCCCCGGGCCCATTGAGTGTCTAAGAGGCCTATGGGGTCGGTTTTTTTGAAAAAAATATCAGTTTGGGAGTTCTCAGGGTGAAGTTGGTTCTCAAATAATCCAAAGTCTATATATATATATATATATATATATATATATATATATATATATATATATATATATATATATATATATATATATATATATATATATATATATATATATATATATATATATATATATATATATATATATATATATATATATATATATATATATATATATATATATATATATATATATATATATATATATATATATATATATATATATATATATATAGGGTGAAGTTGGTTTTTTAGGTTCCTAGGGTTTTTTAGGTTCCTAGGGTTTTTTAGGTTCCTAGGGTTTTTTAGGTCCCTACATATGATTCAAGCGTCCTGTTTCTCTGAATTTAAGATCAATGTTGGAATCTAAAGAAAATGCGTCATATGCAGATCTGAAAGCTTATAGTTAAGAAAGCGCGTCAATTTTTCATTCAGGATCTTTTAACTAGTCAAGCAACGTTTTAATGGTTTTAAGTTTAATTATTATTTTATTGGGGAAGTTAATGTTCATCATTATCTAGGGTTTATTCCTACATCATCTGTTAATGTTTATATATAGATGATATTTGTATAGTTCATATTTAGGCTCTATATGTGTAGTTCGTTATATTCATTGCATCCTTTTATCTATACCGTAGATCCAAATCTTGACTTATATAGTCAATCTTCGTCATCAAGGTTTGCGTTAGAAGCATCACTCGTGGCTTTGATGTGGTTATTAAGGTGGCGCAGAGCAGGAGCCGCCATTGACGTAGACTAGAAAGGCCTAATGTTCCGAATGATTAGGATTTTATAGGACACGTTTTGATAACTAATATATTTTCAATAAACGCTATAAATACAAGGATACAATATAACTGGCTGTACAAACAGGGCCTAAATATGGACCATACAAATATCATCTTATGTATACTAAAATCATCAAGTGTTATTTGTTTGATTGTTTGTTTGCGGTTTTAAGTAGTTGTGTTTATGAAAATGAATGGGTGGCGATATAAGGAGTCTTGAAGTTTCAATCAATACATTTATATGTTTGGAATATTAATGGCATCGATCCATCATCAACGTAATTTCTCAAACATAGTTGAGATGATCAATATTTACTCTTCTCAAACCCTTTTATTTTTCCTTTCTTATCCACATCGATCTTTTATGCGAGTTGATCTGAATCTAAATAAAATTTTAATTAATAGGACTCTTAAAGTATATATTTGTAGTTAAATATGTAAATTAATGAAAAAAATATTATTAAAGGTACAATGATCTCATACTTATTTTACTTTTCTAAATTTTTACAAATAAGCTCAAGAAAACCGAGAATATGATAATCAAATTTTATGTTATTTTTCATCTATGATTTTTGTATTGAACCGACAAATATTACACCACATATCCTAAACTAAACCACCTAAACCCATAATAGGATTTGAACACAAGGCCTCAAGGAGGCCGGACATACACTTTTCCCGCTAGACCATTAAGTCTTTGACATTTTTCATCTATGTAACTCAACTTGAAACCTCCAAAGATAGCAAAAGTTGTCTTTTTGATTTGATGTATTACTCTTCTCACTGGGAGACCATCTCTTGTTTGGCAAGGATTTCAATCTTTGATTCATTATTGGAGTCTTAGTTGTAACTTTTGGTTAATTCTTTAAGGGAACATATCGATCTCTCTAAGAGATGCTTTTGTTTGATTAACTCGTCTAATGGAACAATAACAAATTTAAAAAAAAACTTTGTGTGTGTATACACACACACAATCAAAGACTGACGACGATATGAGGGGGTGAGGGGAGAATCATCGACAATCAGATTGACGTTTCTTAGGGATTTAGTGGTGTGCGGCAGGGTTGAATGAAGTGATTGAATCCATCATCATTATCACTACTACAAAAAGACACATGATACACGCTATATAGGACTCAACTTTAGAAAAATGGGTTATATTGTCTATGGAAATGGGACTTATTAAAGGTGGGGTCATACTATCCGATTTAAAGTGAGTAAACGGTTTTTTAATAATGATATAGGACTTGATTTTAGAAAAAAAAATGAGTCATATTGACTACATAAATAAGACTTATTAAAGGTAGGGTGACCCGATTTGATATGAGTAATTGGGTTTTTTAATGTACAACAAGCGAGTGCTACCCTTCAACTAATTGTGTTCTTATTTCTCCACTCTATTTATCTTCAATAAACTCTCCTAATTGTATAATTTTATAGGTCCCTTCTCCTAGTTTTCAACAAATTCTCCTAATTATATATTACATATTCTTCTTCTACATCAACTCTCTGCATTCTTCTTCACATTATTAAATCACCATCCAACAATCTCTTTGCACTTCACTTGCCAAGGTATTTTATCACCACAGTTTATTTATATCATGTTTCTAAATGGCAGAAGAGATGACATGGCGGCATAGTCAAGCCTCAAGCCTTGCGAGACATGTCGAGGCGATGACGTTTTTCAAAGCGGCATAAGGCGGCAAAATTATATATATATATATATATATATATATATATATATATATATATGTGTGTGTGTGTGTGTGTGTGTGTGTGTGTGTGTGTGTATGTGTGTGTGTGTGTTTACTATCATTAAATCATATCAACAATCTGTATTAACAAAAACATAATATTTTCACATTCCAATATACATTTAATCCAAGATTACAAGATATAATCATCAACTGACAATCACCCGAGTTCCTTTTCAAGAATGCATTCGCATGAGAACTACCTTCTGTTGCAGCTCGATTCGTTGCACATCCAAATTGGAATCTTGATCAACACTAGACATCATATATATATATATATATATATATATATATATATATATATATATATATATATATATATATATATATATATATATATATATATATATATATATATATATATCATGTTAAAAAACGAATTAGTGGCTTGTTAAAAGCGTGGTCTATATAAGCTGATACAATTGATAAAAACATAGACCTGTAAAAACATAAGCTGATACGCTCGAATAGCATATGGATGTAGATGAAGATCGATGACCTTCCAAACTTGAAATCAATTACGAAAATCGAATAGCAACGAAAAATCGAATAGCAGATGGAAAATCTGAATAGCTGAAAAAGCGAATAGCATATGAAGATCGATGGTCTTACTCTAGTCGACTACATTGATTGATGAAGTGAAGCTGCGATGAGTCGATGACTGGTGAATCGATGATGCTATTAAAGATCGTAGACTTCGATCGAGTGAAAAATCGATAAAAACCCTCTGATAACTTCACGCACGTTAGTAATTTTAGGTCGTATACTCATATGCGTTTCCCCATTTACTTAGTTAACCAACCTGATCAAACGTTAACCCAATCCCAAATTTACCTTGGCCCATAACGAGTTAAATGAAAAAACGTGAAAAGGTGAGCCTTGCCATGTTTTTCGGGCGCCAAGCTTAACAAACACGCCTTGGATGTTTTCGGGACGACTACGTCACGCCTTGACGCCGCCATGACGCGTTATTTAGAACACTGATTTATATAATATACCTATTTCATATATTTACTGGTGTTTATTAAAAAGCATAATAAACTTGCCTTCATTTGTAGATATTGATAGGATCAAATCATAAACTTAGAGCTTTAGTTGTTTACTAGAGCTAAGACTACACCAACTATAGTTGTTATTGACTTGTTTAATACATCCTTTGCCCCAATATAATGCTAACATGTTTAATGGTGGGAATTTAGGAATTCTGTGAACGGAATTAGGAATTATGTGGAGGGAACGAGTCATTTGACGGGAACCGAGAATCCATTAGGTGGATATGAAAATCTTAGTATATTAATTATTAAATAATTTATAAAATACGTGATATTTGTTACTTGTTATATTATTTAGTTATTTTGTATAGGTTGTTATTATTAGTATTTTGTTATTCTCCGTAAAATTTGTTACCTATAATCTAACCGTTAATTTTGAGGAGGTGGATTTTGATATAAATAATGGAACGATTTATATTTAACATTATTAGTTATATTGTCAAGCCATTTGGATGCATACCTCATTTGACATATTATGGGACTTTTTTTGAAGAAATCGATTGAATCACGAAGAAATACGTTTCTTATTTGATCTAAGACAAAATTACAGTTTTGGTCCCTAATGTATACCTAAATTTTCAAGTTGGGACAAACTATTCGAAACTAACAGTTATGGTCACTAATGTTTTCTTTAGATTGCAAAAAGGTACCTGTGATTGTTAACGTGAAGTATCCGGCGTTAAGTCCATAAATGGTGAGAAAGGTCTTAGGGTAGAATCGTCAATTTCGTTCGTCTGCATGCCACCCCCGCCATAAATGAGCGTCATATCAGCCCACCCAAATGGAGATACGCTGCAGAAGGCATCATCACTTCGAAGTTGCATACGATCTTCAGGAACACTGTTACCAAGCGAAATGTGTTATCCGGGAAGACGGAGGAGAGGAAATTGTTCCATAAGGTTCAGTTAAGCAATAGATGTTAGAAAATCCTTACGTGACTGATTGGATATATGCTTACCTATGTATCATTTGCAGCCAGAAACCTTAGTATGATTACAATGGAGCTCCACCATGGCAGGAGGTTCACAATATCGCCATTAAGGGACTATGTTGGGGGGAAGATTTCGTACATAGACAACGTGGATTCTCGAACGATGAACCTGCAACTACTACAGGAGATTCTCACGGACTTAGGGTATTCAAATGAACAACCTTTTTTCTTTCATTTTGTGTTATCGGCGATAACCCTTGAAAAAGGGTTGATCGCCTTAGGTTGCGAGCGTGATTTTAACTTGCTAAGGAGATATATTGCGATAGTGGGTTAAATAACCTTTTACGTTGAACAGGGTATGTCGGTTATCAACAACCATGGGAAATCCCCGATCCCAAACTACCTTGATGACGATGGGTTTTTGATTTCAGCCGAATTTAGGGAACTTCAAAAAAGAATTTTGATACACCTTCGTGTAGCAAAAAAAATTGTGTTTGATTTGAATGAGCGTTTGGAGGAACAAACATCCCCTTGTTTGGAACTCGTTTTATATGACCCACTAATCAACAAACATAACCTGCATTTCGAGGATCAACAAACAAACAACAACAATGGCCCTGTCTACATAGATCTAGATGACCACGATGCCATTTTAAACGTATGCAACTTTAATATTGGGTCTTAAGTACCATTTGATGTTGGGGGGTGTTCGAACCCTTTTTCACTTACAATGTGCATGATCCAAAGAATCAATGGTATCTAGGCACAGATTACCATTTTAATTTGTCGTCTGAATTCAAAAAAGAATGGCTTGAGGCAATCAAAAATGCAGCCACAACTGTTGAACAAGGTCAAACACAAGACAATCATGAAGTGGTGAAAGAAATAGCCCAATCAGATAGTGATTGTGATGACGAGCAAGAGAACCAAGGTAGTGTTGACTTAGAACCAGGTGAAGTGGTTGCTGAAGTGAATGTGGATGTGGAAAATATTCAGAGTGTTTTAGAACCCCCATCGACATTGAAGTAGAAAACCAGCAAGAATCTTTGGTTGTACTTGATCATGACAAGTTCAGAAACTATGGTCCTGAACTTAGTGCAAGAGAGGCTTACCTTCAAAACATTGACAATCCTGTGGAATGTTCTATGGGACAAGTACACCACGTTGACTTTCAGATTAGGGAGTACTTTGAAGACAAAAACGTGGTAAAGGAAGCTATTTTGAATGTTGCTATTATGTCACGAAGAAACTTAACGATGATAAAAAACGATGGCAAAAGGATCAGAGCAAGGTGTTTAGGTGAACAGTCCCTGTGGAAAATTGTTGGGACAAAAAAATTGAAAAAGTATAAAGCTTCAGACTTTGACTGCCTCTGGGTGTTGCACGTGTCTTGTACAAAAATAGACGAAAAGTGGAGGTTTAAAACATACAATGGTACCCATACATGTAAACCCACCATGAATATAAAGGCAGTCACACAAGGGTACATCACACACAAAATCTTCCTCCAGGTCCAGGATAACCCTAGTATACCGACATGGGCGTTGCTCAATGAATTGCAGCGTACTTATAGGATAAACTTGTCGTTTATGAAGGTATTTAGGGCAAAAGTCATTGCTCAAAACAGGATCAGAGGAGATTAGTGGAAGAAGTTGGTAAGTTTGTTTGGTGATGTGTGGTTTTAAGACAATTTTATGTGTTATCTTAAGAATTCTGTGTTGTAATATTTGATGGTGCTGGTATGGTTTTAAGACAATTTTATGTGTTATGTTTGAATTTGTAGTAGCAGTAAGTTGTTGTAAGTTTTATGGATGCTGTGTGGTTTTATGACAATTAGACCTGTTTTGTTGTTATGAACAACGTAATATGGTTTATGTTATAATATGATTGTTGTGTTTGTTGATGTAGTGTTGTCTGATGTGTTATCATTTCAATCATTTATTAATTACCAAAGTAGTTTGCCATTAAATTGGTTTTAGACAAATACATTTCAATATTCTCAATAATTGTGTGGTTATTTTAGAGAACATCATTGCCTTTACCATGGTTTTATGTCTGTACAGTTCCATTATACTGCTATACTGAAAAGTAGGTTGCCTTTATAAAGGTATACTTCAAAGTACATTGCCTTTACCATGGTTTCATTGGAATGTTGTTAACGTTCTATTCTTGATACAATTTGTCTTCTATTATTTGTTACTTATTAAAGGGGGTGCTTGAATTACATCAAAACAGAAACGTAACCAATAATCTTGTGTGAACGTAAGTAACAAAATAAGCTGGATATTCATTGATAAACATACCCATTAACATATTCACTGGTACAAAGTTTGCAAAATACATAACAACTTAAATTAACACCCTAAACATACATTAACAACCACCATAAACACACCAAAACACCACTCGTGTTCCCATTACCAACTGCTGTTAAGATCCAACCTACTCAAAGATGCTAAACATCGCAAATATTATGAAAAACATCCACGAGACAACCAGAATGAGCTTGTACTTTTGTACTGACTGCAGTTGAGCTTTAAGCTCAGCAACATCTTCCATCAGCTTCCTCTTGCCTGTAACAGACCAGGTATAATAACCATTGCTCACCTGCACATTGGGGGATCAGACCACCCAACGAAACCACACCTCATGCATCTCCAAAATCTTCGACCCGGGTTAAGATTTGTCCATGAAGTGCATAAGCTTGCCTGGTTTCCACAAACGCATATCACCATGATCGGCGTTATCTTTTGTATGCCTGTTCGTCAACTGTAATTCCACAACTATTTGGACTGCGATTTGGTTGAGCAGGTTTTAAATTACGCGTTCCCGCTTAATTTATGGATGAGAGAGTACATAAACACAAGGACGAATTTGCCCCTGTCGATTTTGGACTTCTGTAAGCTTTATCGGAGATGGTAGACGATGATCGTGGACGGTAACACACCGAGGGACACATTTGAAAGAAATCGCAAAGGTTGGTGACCATGACTGTGATTTTCACAAACTCCAACCGGGTTCACCAGATCACATTAGGTGGCTATTTTAAGGTTGGTCAAGCAACTAAATGATAAAGGAATTAATTGCATGTGTTATGTTCCAAGAAAGTTGGTGGTGGTAGGAATATGTCGTTTATGAATGATATTTGGATGGCTGGTAGTCCTTTTAAAAACTGATTTTTGAGAATCTTTCATCTTGATCACAATGTGCATTCCATGGTCCATGAAAGGGCTGATATGGGAGCGGGCATAGGCCTTTCGTCTTCGAAGGCAGGGGTAGGAATGGACCAAATACCAGACCTCCTTCATTTAATGCAATGCCTAGTGCTCTCCAATCAATGTTATAGGTGGGGTGGGAGTTAGTTCCCAATGGAGGATACATAGTTGTCTCGACTAGGCAACTAATTGACAAAGGCATACTGCCCGTTGATACCTCGTCTACAAAGTGGTATAAACTTAATGCAATTAAGGTGAATGTCTTAGCTTGGAATTTGAAGTTGAACAAATTATTGGTGAAGGTTAATATGGACATAGGGGCATCAATATTGACTCTGGTGCATGGAGTCTTTAAATCGTACGTTTTTTTCCCATGTGACATGACTGTGGAAATTTGGTTGCAACTTGCTGGTTGGTGGGAATTAACTTTTCCAAATAATTCTAGTTACTATGATTTTGAAATGTGGGTGACACAACCACATGTCAAGGCTTGGCAACGGAAATGTTCTCATGCAGCCATAATACAATGCTTTGGATGACAGTTAAACCAAAAAGGCTAACATTATAGCTTTTTTTTGCCGTACTAGCTTTTTTTGGATAAGTAGGCCCAAAAATTCATTTAATGTCTTAAACTCTTTCTAATTCTCATTGACATTGTATCTTACTAGATCTTCTATATAAAATTTTGTCGTACCAAAAAGAATTTTGTCATACGGTGGAATTGGATCTTTTACACATTTTCAGCTAAATAATCAAATACCATAAAAGTATGGAAATAGGAACCGAAGTGCTCGCAGTCCCTGTTTTTCATTCACATTGTTATAAATTATTAACAATATAGTCTTAGATACATTAAATTATATAAATATAATTTGTATAACTGGTCGTTTATTATATATATCAATATAACAACCGTTTACCCACCAAAAATTGATTTTTAGCAATTAACATGGACTGGAGAAGTTCAAAGTCAAAGCTACCTCAAGATTTCACCAACCCCCATGTTGCTTTCATAGATGCCTCATTCCTCAATGTTCATACTCCAAATGGTATGTGGTAGGTGCACCATCGTCCTGCTAAAACCTCACTTTCTTGTACACAAATATAACTATAGTCATATATTTTCTTAATTACTACACAAACTATGAAAACGTCATCCTGTTAAATCTTTGATGGCAAAATATTCATCGTCATTTTCGATGCAACATACGTTTAATTTTCATTATATATATACAACATTGTATTAGCTTTTTTTAGTTTTGAGTCGTCCTTTAAATTTTATTATGAATTTGGTCACGAATCTATTTTTGTCTTTTAAGTTTGACTCCACTTTTTATTTTTATTAGGAAGAAAATTGGTTTCCATCTATTTTTTTTCTTTAACAAATTTGGCCTAACTTTTAATTTTTGTTATGAATTTGATTTTAATTGTTTAAAAAATTCAATATTCTTATATATTTTTAAAATTTTAGTTTTTTAATATTATAATTGATTCTACGTGTTTACGTATTTGTTTTCATATATCTATGACTGTAAACACATAAATATCTAACCTTTTATATATTTATTTTCACAAACCTAATATATATTTTTATGTATATCTAAACTTAATTCTAATATATATATATATATATATATATATATATATATATATATATATATATATATATATATATATATATATATATATATATATATATATATATATATATTGGATAATGTATATTTACAGATTATCCACGACATCATGCAGGGATACTTCACCTAATTGGTTTTTATTTTGTATACAGACCATGTATAATAACTAAAAGCACTTGGTCAAACCAATTGTCTAAATGCAGACTATGGGTATTTGGACCAAGAAAAAAAAGTTGGTAGGAAAGTTGAATTAGGCTTCATTCAACTCCATGATAATTTAACTTTTACTTCATCCAATTGAGGATTTCAAAGTCACGTAAAATTTGGACCATTTTTATTGCTCTATATGCGGGATTCTTATAATATAATCTTGATAAACGTGATTGCATATAATAAGTGTACCCTTTCTTAAACATCCGAGATGCACTAAAAAAAGGCAAGCCGTAAGAGATTACAATGTGATTTAGGTCTTGTTTATTTTTTAAAAGCTAAAATAAGAAAATAAGTGTTTGTTTTTTTTTTAAGTCGGATTACCTAAAATTGAAGTTCAAAAAAAAAAAATAAGTTAAAAGTTTTTACTGACAATAATAGTTAATTCTAAAAATATATTTTATATAATAAAAGTTTATTTAATTTACACTAAATATTTCTCTCTATCAACTATACAAATTGTATATGACAAGACTAATGTTTAAATCTCATTTGTGGTATTTATTATATATAGCCTATATTTGTCTTTCGAAAATGAAAACTGTTTGCTTCAAGTTGATGAAATTTTCTACATAGATCAGAGTGAATTACAAAGACTAAAAGTATAAACAAAATGTTGTTAGGCCAAAGATTTTAGTTTTCGATATGTTAGAATTACTGTCTATGAAATACAGGGGCGGATCCAGGAATTATTACTAGGGGGTGCATCCAAAAAAAATTTTCCAGATAGAAACCCTAGTTTGAACATCTTTTGGTAAACTTTTCTGATTTTGCTGCAATCTGTCCTTATTTTGTAAAAATCATAACTAATTCTAGAAAAGTCGTATGAGGTTGAGGTTGGTGCCAAAAGTTCCGTATTGGAGTTTATAATCTTTGGTTAGTTGAGCCTGAAAGTTTAATATGAACATAAGTAGTGTGAAAATATCCATTTCTCACTGATTATTTTGGGTGAGTCTGTTTTGTGGTCATAACTTGTAAAAATCATATCAAATCAAGGAAAAATCATTAGAAGACGAATTATATATCCACACGAAACTAAGAGTATGAACTATCTGATAGAGTCGTCAGAAAGTTGAGCCGGTGTAAGGGCACACCCTGGAACCCCCTTGAATCCGCCCATGATGAAATACAAGTTTTTATCAATTAAACCGTAGTCTGGATCCTAGGAATATTCTCAAAAAAATCATTAATATATCCATATATGTATAAAAACGAAAATTGGAAATATTTTGGGATGTGAGTGAATTTATTTAAGATGAAAATGGAAGTTAAATAATGAATTATGATAACATTGTGCATACTAATCAAATGAATTTAGAGTCTAGAAACACAATACTCTTCCTATAAAAAATTATCGTTAAAGATATTTAGGGTTCTTTCACATGATGTGTTTTTTTTAATTAGAAGACGTGTGAGAGTTTCGGACAAGCCTTTTAATGTTTTTAGGAGAAAATGACGCGTAGAGTACGAGAGTTCACTTACCACTATATTATGTTTCTTATAAACCTCGACCCACATGGACAATAAGAGTTTGAGAGTTCAATGGCAAACCAAATTACGAGGGAAAATGTCATAAAGTGCCTAAAGTTTATATTTTTTTGTTGGTTAATCTCAAAATTCTTTTTTGGTGATTATATTAAGAATTTGTCATGATTTTGATAATTATACGAAATATCAGGTTTTGGTCTTCATTTCCAGTTATCGTGTCACGTAACAGGAGCTATATCAGCATGTCAAAATAAAATACAACTCCTCCAAATCGAACATGGACACAAGGCATCCACCTCTACCATTAAACCACCATGAGTTTTGAAATTTTCATACATTTTCCTTGTGTCCATTGCTGTTTGAGGAAATAATAACATACTCTACTAATTTATGCATGTTAAATATATGTGGAGCCCAAAAGTGTCTCTCCAAAAAAGCTCTTGTGGAGAGAGGGGAGACTCCAACATATATACAAACTTATAGGACCGCGTCGCACCAATGTGGGATACACTAACACTCCCCCTCAGAGACGTAGGCTCGATGAGGTTCAGGGGCGCGGGACACCGGCTCTGATACCATGATAAATATATGTGGAGCCCAAGAGTGTCTCTCCAAAAGAGCTCTTGTGGAGAGAGGAGAGACTCCAACATATATATTCAGTTATAGGACCGTGTCGCACCAATGTGGGATACATTAACACTCCCCCTCAGAGACGTAGGCTCAATGAGATCACAGGGGTGCGGGACGCCGGCTCTGATACCATGTTAAATATATGTGGAGCCCAAGAGTGTCTCTCCAAAAGAGTCCTTGTGGAGAGAGGGAAGACTCCAACATATATACAAACTTATAGGACCGTGTCGCACCAATGTGGGATACACTAACACTCCCCCTCAGAGACATAGGCTCGATGAGGTTCATGGGCGCGGGACACCGGCTCTGATACCATGTAAATATATGTGGAACTCAAGTGTGTCTCTCCAAAAGAGCCCTTGTGGAAAGAGGGAAGACTCCAACATATATACAAACTTATAGGACCGTGTCGCACCAATGTGGGATACACTAACAATGCAAAAGAAAAGACAATACCAAAAGCGATTTACAACTCCAGCATCAAGCTATTGGTATCTCCATATCAATTTTTCCTAACCGTGAAGTACCTCCAACAACCATCCAAGTGAATCCAATTCTCAACACAACAATAAGAAAAAGCAGCAACAATCAGCCCCATTTACTATATAATTAGGAATATATTGAAATAATCTCACATAAATTAAGACATTACATACAAATGAAGGCATTCAAAATAAGATGAAAAAAATTAAGGGTAGGATTAAGCAGCTCGAATTGTGTTTGTCTCAAACAAAAAGAAGAACCATAATGATTCTTGGTGAAAAGTAATGACTTAACTGGGAAAGTCCTATTTCCTATAATTTCTCTATTAAGTCGTTATTTATACATTAAGTCAAAAGAAAAATGAAGCTACATCTGCACCGTTATCTATAGAAAAAGAGGGGAGACGATCGTTGTTCAATAATAAGGGTTGTTCAATAATAAGGGTAGGATTAAGCAGCTCGAATTGTGTTTGTCTCAAACAAAAAGAAGAACCATAATGATTCTTGGTGAAAAGTAATGACTTAACTGGGAAAGTCCTATTTCCTATAATTTCTCTATTAAGTCGTTCTTTATACATTAAGTCAAAAGAAAAATGAAGCTACATCTGCACCGTTATCTATAGAAAAAGAGGGGAGACGATCTTTGTTCAATAATAAGGGTTGTTCAATAATGAGGGTGCATACCTGAAATCATATGAGGATAGAAGTAGAAGAGGGAAGACGATCGTTGTTCAATAATGAGGGTGCATACCTGAAATCATATGAGGATATAATAGTCAGACTATGGTTGGACATATGAGAGTGAAGGCCAACCATTCTCCTTGAAATACGTGTTGACGTTAATCCAATTACAGTCACAGTTTCTCGATTAGCATAACCAACACAAAAACAATGAAGATGGTGAGGGAGATAATCGGCACATTTTAGTTTTACCTTCGGCGATTTGGTTTTAGGATGTCATAACTTCACCTCGCAATTGAGAGGTTCAGATAAGGGAGTTGGTTTTAAGGCGATATAATTAGGGTCGAGATTGATGGGCGGAAGGATTTGAATTTCGAATTTGATCTGGAGAGGAGAAAAATCTGGCGAGATTATTGCAGTGAACTATTTTGGGCGATGTTGACGACCAGAGATACAAATTGAAACGGATAGAAAAATCAGGGAGGAATTATGTTAAACTGATAAAAGTTCTTTTTTTTTTAAATCAAAAAACTTTTTCTAAGAAAATGACATGTGTCTTAGGTGTGTTTAGAAGAGGACATGTGGCACTAAAGTGCTTTGTTTATTAGTATGTATGTATGTATATATATATATATATGTATATATATATATATATATATATATATATATATATGTGTGTGTGTGTGTGTGTGTGTGTGTGTGTGTGCTCCACCATTGTATAATACTAATAGTGAAATCGATTTGAGGAATGTGCACCTCATATTTGTATAATACGAACAAACGGTAAGATTAGGAAAAATGTTTCCTATAAATGCAAAAGTATTGATGTTTTGGCTAATGTAAGGAATATGCTTCCCGTAGTAATAGTATATAGACATTGTATTATGTGCTTACCAGACTTATGTCTGACCTCCCGTTTGTGTGAATTGTTTGTGACGTGTATCTGGGTACTGTAGACCATGTGTGAGGGAAGTAAGGATTGGACTAGAAGACCTTCAAGAGACATTGTACTTGAAGGGACGTTTTCCGTGACTCTCACGTATTTGTTGTAACACCAGATTGTCCACCAAATTATGTATATGTTTTAGAAAAATATGGGAAAGGTTTTCGATGATCTTACATTATCTATGTAAATGAACTATGTAAGATTATGGTCGTTAATTATGTATGCAGCCCTTGTAGAACCATGTCTAGAAATAGAATAAACTACTCTATTAAATTCACTCATGTTTTTAATAGACATGGTTATGTCTACAGTCTACTTGACTAGTCATAAACGTGACTCTTTTGCATACATTCAAGATTTATATAATGAAGTTTAAGATTGTCTTAGTAGGACCACAAAATCCATTCAGATTGATTGACGTGGGGGTATTTGAGTTGGGAGTTCTTGGATCATCTAGCAGATCATGGGGTCGTCTCATGATTCACTCCACCCAAAACACCATAGCATAATCCTATGCTTGAAAGAATAACATGGACTTTTCTTGATATAGTTTAATCTATTATGATTCTAAATGATCTAACTTTATTTTTTAGGGTTATACCTTAGAGTATGCAATATGCATTCTCAATATGATTCTTCTTAAATAAGTTACGTAAAACACCATACAAGTTATGTCATAAGTAAGCTTCCCAAGTTGTCTTATTTGAAAGTTTAGAGTAGCAAACTATAGTCCATAACTATCAAATGTATTTGTGGGATACTATTTCCTACAACCCACCAAGAAAAAAATGATTATTGCATTGAATGATGAGTTGTTATAAAGAGCCCCTTATTACAAGAACCAAGTGTGAACATGTAGATACTGATAAGTCTAAGAACTACATAACATAACACCTTTTATAATCACTAGCGGAAAACATGTTTGTCCTAAGCACTTGGTTACAAAGACGTAACAGAAAAAATTTGGGATTCTTTGATTTAATAAGATTCATCAATAAGTAAAGAGATATAAAAGATATATACTCTTATACCTATTTAATGAATTTGGATTAGAAGCTTAAGTTAAACCACTTAGCAATCAAGAAGTCTAATTAGCTCTAAAATTTCATAGATGACTTAAAGCCATGAAGGCAAGATGTAATCCATCAAAAACAACCAAGTCCAATACTTAGAAGATTTTCACTTAGCAACAAGTATGTTAAAGAGAAAAAAAATCCTTCACGTGAATATTTATGAGTATAAATAGGTGCATACCTTTAAATCTTGCTTCAAAAAGATAATTTACGAAAACACATTCTTGAATGGTCACCTAAGCAAGGATGTATAAATGTTACACCAAAATGTTTTTTATTCCAGAAGTATCTTAAAAAATAAATAACAAAATATATTCATTGAAGCAAGAATATGAGAGCTTAAGTCCTTCTTAAAGAGAAAATCAAAAGAGTTTGACATTGCTCATAACCATGATTAGTTCTATGTTTTAATTGAAGCTAGTAGGAGCACTTCTACCATCCTTATCTAATATACTAAGCAATGATTCTTTTCCAAGATATCAGTCTTGTCTTGAAAGCTCATTGATATAGAAATATCTAAGAAATAAAATATGAGAATCAAGATGTACATTTATAGATGTAATAGGAAAAATAATCTCACTCAAAGTAGAAACATTTAAAGTATTGAAACATTCCAAGCCAAGTACCTTGATGACGCAATATGAAATTATGTATTGAGCCAATATTAATGTCTCACCACACCTTGTGAGGTAAGAATCATAGATAGTTCTTTCTGCCACTATCATTACCAACCATGTATGTCATATTATGTACCAGACCAGACTCCTCATATGCCTTGTACATGACATGTAAATATTAAAAGAATATATGTGTTTGTCATTGAACTACTATGAAGAATATTGTTGAAGTAAGACTTGATACATGTTCTTAGTTTATCAAGATTTTATATTATAAATTGGTGTAAAGTGTTGCACTATATGATTCCTGATTATAGTCCTACTATGTCTCGATCATGAAGAGAAATATAATTAGCCGAGTAGCTCTTGTAGATCATGGTAGCAAGGTTTACAAAAGAGTTAGACTACATCATAATCTCAAAGGTAGTTCTAGAAGCAATCTAGATTTTGGAGTTCGTTATTGGATTCATCGTAGTTTAGAACATTGAAATCTTGTAATGATGTACTACAACAATGTTGGTATTCTAATACTTGCAAAGAAAAAGGACACGTGAATATTCATAAACACTTTTTCACTCCTAAATCATTGATGTTGTTATAAGTGAAGTTGTATAATGAATAAGCCTTCGATTTTGTTATGCTAGTCGATTATTTTTATTTTTAAATAATTGAAGTATTTGAATATTGGAACATTAATGAGTTTTATTTATAAATTAGTTAATATACGTAGTACGATTGTTTGCATCAATAAGATTGTGTTCTATATTAGTGTATTTAATAACTGATTAGTTGTTGGATATTATAAAAATTCATAGTCAATCATACTACAAGGGTAACTATGCATGAAGAATAACGTGAATGTTGGCAGTACTTATTAAGATGAAAATGAATATTTTCAGAGATCCGAATTCACATATATTACTAATGGTGAATATATGATTGATCCAACCTCAAGAGGTCACTTCATGGATTAACACCATTAAGTGAATTGGAGTTTTCACCGGCAATGTTTATAGGTGCCTTGACTTTTAGCTTCATCCAAACTATTAACATATGAAAGGTTACTTACCTCCATGCGCAATAAAATCAATCATGGTAATCAAGACACTGTGAATCTTGCAATCAATAAAATGACTTTAATTTTAATCCTTGAATTCTAATCTTTAACATAGGAAGGATAGTTTAGTAATATAACATAGTGTTTTGAATTTTAGATAAGTTTTTAAATATTAAATTGGTTTAATCTTAATTAAACTAAGAATTTAGATATAGATGTGAATTTTATAGTTTTAGATAGATATTACGTAGTTTTAAATTTTATAAAAATATAAAAGTAATATTTAAAAATTTTAAGAACATCAATGAAATTCTGCCATATTTTAAAGATTTCTATAAAATGAGATGAATATTGATTTAAAAAAGGAAAATGGATTTATTTTAGAAGGGGATATATTTGTCCTGAGAAGTCGTCTTCATAACGCAGAAAGAATTTGTATGAAGAATTAAGTATAAAGAATTAGGGAAAGTGGAAGTCAAGTAAGAATCTAAATACAATACGCGTCCCCATTCAAACACTGCTTCATGCCTTCCTCCGCCATCAACGCCTTTAAATACCAGGTACCACCGTCACCCCTTTCCACCCTTAACCTGCTGTTCTCCTACAAATACAGCCTGTTTATCGTGTTTTGTAAGACACCGTAAATCATATAAACTTCGTAGTTTGCTCATTTGATTTGAACACGTAAAAGTTTAAAGAAATGGGTGTTTTATTCGAGGCTAAGGAGGAGCAAGAGAGGCCGGCGGGATTATTGGAAGATTTCTTGGAGAAGGTTGGTGGATGCGCCGTCATCGACGGCGGCTTCGCCACACAACTAGAACTTCATGGCGCCTCCATTAACGACCCTCTATGGAGCGCACTTTGCTTGATCAATAGCCCTCATCTCATCTCCAAGGTACGTACATTGTGTTGTTCTCGATTTAATTGTAGAGATTCGAGCTTTAATTTGATGTAAAATGGGGATTTGACTGCAATGTATCAATTAATGAATAGGTCCACTTGGAATACCTAGAGGCCGGTGCTGATATACTCGTAACGTCGTCATATCAGGTATGTACATCTTCATATCATCTTAACATGTTATTTATAAGCAACCTGAACCTTAATTCCATGGGTTTCTTATCGTTATGTTCGATTGCAGGCTACGCTTCCTGGATTCATGTCTAGAGGACTTTCCCTTGAACAAGGCGAAAAACTACTAGAAAAGAGCGTTAAGTTGGCTACCGAAGCCCGTGATGTTTTCTGGGAAACTGTAGAAAAAATTGATGATCATACGTATAACAGAGCCCTAGTTGCAGCCTCCATCGGAAGCTATGGTGCATATCTTGCCGATGGCTCAGAATACAGGTAAATAATCCGATTTGGAATTCGCATATTCTGTTTTTCGTAATGTTGTTGAATTATCTTTAATCCCCTGCTTCCTTCTGCACATACAGTGGGTATTTTGGGCCAGACGTCGATTTGAATAAGCTCAAAGACTTCCATCGCCGGAGACTGCAAGTTCTTGTTGAAGCCGGCCCTGATCTGCTTGCCTTTGAGACGATTCCCAATAAGCTTGAAGCTCAAGTAATCAATCTCTCGTCTTATTTCTCTTAAAATTCTCGAAATCGTTACAAAATTCTAAAGCTGTTAATCCAAAACAGGCAGTGGCAGAATTACTCGAAGAAGAAAACGTTGAAATCCCGTCATGGATTTGTTTCAGTTCTGTAGACGGCATAAACGCTCCTTCAGGAGAGACCTTTGCAGAATGCCTTGAAGTTCTCAACAAAAGCAAAAGAATCGCAGCTGTCGGCATAAACTGTGCACCACCGCAGTTCGTTCATAATCTCATCCAGAAATTCAACGAGGTAAAAACATTTCTCATAAATAATACAATTCTGAGTTTCAATTCTTCTTCCTTGTTAAAACCTCTTGATTCTTATGCAGTTAACTGAGAAAGTGATTGTAGTTTACCCAAATAGCGGTGAGACATGGGATGGTGTTGCGAAGAGATGGATGGTGAGTTTTTGATTACAGAGATAATGATGATGATGAAGGTGTTTATATTTGGTATTTGATGATTTTTTTTTTAAAATTTGCAGCCATCTAAATGTTTCAATGATGAAAAGTTCAAAGTTTTAGCGAAGAGATGGCATGATTCTGGAGCTAAACTCATTGGTGGATGTTGTCGAACCACACCGTCGACAATCCGTGGGCTTTCGAAGGTTTTGAAGCAGGGCACTTTGGAAAATAATTAAACAAAATAACATATGGTTTAGGCTATAAAGTTATATTGTTTTATTCTAGTAGTCAATACTTCAATGAAAGAAGATAAGGGTATTTATAATTTTATATGTTGTTATTTATTATTTCTTTGTTCTTTAACGATTAAGAAACTAATACAATGAAGGTTAAAGTGTTACCGGTGGGGTGTAGATTGGTTCTTGTGATTTTTTATGAATGTTGAAGGGACACTTTGATGTTTGACCATGTGGTTTTGTTGTTGCTCCGTCAAAGTTTGACCACATGGTTTGTTGATGACACTTGTAACATAGGGCGTGGGTTTGTTCCTATAGGTCCACGGCTTTGGGCTTATTGTTTAAGTATAATAAGTTCATGTAATGTTTACAAGTCTTAAAAATACTTGTAAGTTTATAAGTATATGATAATAATAAAATTACGCTTGCATAAGTATTGAAATTATGAAAAGTTAGGCATCACAGTGCACTAAAAACTATTGATAATAACTTAAAAGGGTAAAAAAGTTTAAAAAGCGTATAAAAAAATACCATTAAACTTTTATTTGTTTACAAAATACCATCAAAGTATATTTTTTGTATATATTACACCATCGAAGTTATCTGTTTGTTCACATTTGACCTTGGATTCACTGACATTAGTCGGTCAACTTTATTTATATGGAAATAAAAAAAGGAAAAATGATTTAAAATGGTAACAAAGTTTTAAAAATGTACAAAAAACATCATTCAATTTTTATTTGTACAAAAAATATATCATAAAAGTATACATTTTGTATACATTATACCATCTATGTTTTCCATTTGTACACATTTGGAATTTGGTCCACTGATATTAATGGTTTGCTAGTTGACACATGAGTCTAGTCAGCTTAAATGAGATTATAAGAAACGATTTATAGTCCTACATCGTTTCTTATTTATGTACAAATATGTAAACATAGATGATATAATGTGTACAAAATGTATACTTTGATGATATTTTTTGTACAAATAAAAGTTGAATGATGTTTCTTGTACATTTTTGAAACTTCGTTGCCATTTTAAATCATCTTTCCTTTTTTTATTTCTATACAAATAAAGTTGATCGGCTAATACTGGTGGACCCAAGGTCAAATGTGAGCAAACATATAACTTTGATGGTGTAATGTGTACAAAATGTATACTTTGATGGTATTTTGTGCACAAATGAAATTTTAATAGTGTTTTTTATACATTTTTAAAACTTTGTTACCCTTTTAAGTCATTATCCCAAGTTTTAATTAATATATATTCAGACAGACATTTTACTTTTCATACAACCTTGTCGTTTTATGCAACTTTACCATTTTCTCTTAAAATACCAAAAATTATCAAGTTTATAAATTTTTAGATGGTCATTTTAATTTCATACAACTTTACCGTTTTATACAACTTTACCATTTTCTCCTAAAATATATTGAATTCTACATTAGTTTAAGAGAAACATATTGTCTAATAAATTTATCTTGAATTTATATACAACTTTACCATTTTCTCTTAAATATATTGAATTCTACAAAAGTTTAAGAGAAACATATTGTTTAATAAATTTATATTGAAAAAGTATCTTTTTCCGTCAAAGATTTTCATGGCCACCACATATCTATTGAATGTTAACATGACATGTCAGTATGATTGACTTTAATTTATCGAACGTCAACTAGGCATTTCTAACTCATTCAATCATATTCCAATAAAGTATGGATTGTGGATACTCTAAGGGAGAATGGAAAAACCTATACTATACTTAGAGTTGCAAGATTTTAAAAGTAAAGGTTGTTATTGTTATGGGTATAAATCTTCACTAACATCGTGTTCTTGATTCGAGGCAGCATCTTGGTCAACATCTTGATCAATATACCTATGCGTATGAACCGTTGTATTTTGCTCTATGTTTGTTTAGTCCTTTGATTCAGGTCTTGAATACATCAATGAAGACCTGATCAAATCGGATTCACCACGAGAATCATGAAGGAAAGACTCGGTCAAAAAGGTTAACGGATAAGAAGAGCTAAGTCTCCCACGATCTTGGAGTAGAAGATAATATCGACATTCTAGGAAGTTTCTCAGGATTACTATGTATAAATAAGTTGTTGTATTGAAAAACACAGACACACAAACACTTTTCCACTTACTCTCATCTGAGCCATGGTATCATAAATAAGTTGTATTCATTTCATTAATTAATAAAAACAACAAAGGCAACTTGGATTTTTCCAGCTCTAGAGGTTTTATGTCGGAGATCTTAACCAATATCAAGGGTTTCCTCGTAAAACTTGTGTCCTAATTTTCAATTCCTTGCTCTGCATTTCGATCACATCACCACGACCTTAACAAATTTTGTCGAAGTTCATTCAACACTTATTTGACCAGAACAATTTGGTGCCCACCGTGGGATCGTGGTGTTACTTTTCTGTAAAATTCTAAATCTTCGATCATCTCTGAAACCATGTCTACCTTACCCATCATATCCTCAACCTCTACGCCTTCAATAGTGTACGAGATGCCTCCTTCATTTGCACCGCTGGCTACGGATCCTCAAACCAGGGCCTCAGAATCCGTTCTAAGATCCTCTTTCACCTCTTTAAGGAATGTTGCCCGACATTCTGATAGAGGAACTCCTCGAGAAACCCCTATTTAAATTTCCAATGAGGATCGACCACTCTAGGCCAAATAACAGAGTACATGAGGAAAGACAAAAACAACCAGAATAAGTAGAGATAGATGGACCGACTAAGGGCTGAATTGAGGAATGCTACGAGGAATGCTCCAACACTCTCTGCTCCAGGAATCACATTGTTAGCCCCAAGGAACCTGAACTTCGAAGTAGGCGGACCCTCGAAACTCATAACGAGGATCTGATCCTTATACCGAGTGATGTAACAAAAGATCATGTCACTCCTACTATGTGAATCCAAGTCTCAATACACTTGGATGGAATCTTTGTGACCCCCAACTCAAATACTAGTATCTTTAATAATGATATCCCTCTTAATACTAACCAAAATGCAGGTATGAGTCCTCTAGTTGAACGAAAAATCAGGCAGTTAAGGCAGATGATCTCTACCGTCCCCGAAGTGGTTCCTCCAATACCTGAAGTGTCCCCTCCAAGCCATCGTGTGCCAAGATTCACGCCACACATTAGCAATATAGAAATCCTTAAGAGATGGTTTAATATTATCCTTGTACATATGTTGACATGTTTGTTATGACTTGGAGTTTCATATTGGCCACTATGATGAGTGGAGTCAGTATGGATTTCGCTTCAGTTGCCCAAAGGTCATGCCGAAGTTTCAGTAAGGACGTTGATTTATTTTGAGTCATTGGTGATGAATTACCTAGAGCTTTCTATGGTTGATGTTGGTATGAAGTCGTAACCCCTAAAGTAGTTTAAATATTCTTAAAACTTAAATGGTTTTTGTTGGTACCATATTTTCAAAATATGACTTAGTGTCATAAACAAAATAATGTTTTTGAAATATGAGATTTTTCAACATAAAGTTATATAAAATATTATACCATTTAAGGTGTATGAAAATCGTGGCGCTACATGTGGGGCTGTGGTGTTACTTCTTACCAAATTTCGAATTGTTGAGCCATCTCTGGAGCCATGCATGTCAACCATTAAAATCATGAAAACCAACCGCCATCCACTCCAAAAGCACTCAAATCCTTTGTGTGATGCAAAACCTGAAGAAACTATTAAAGTCTTTATAAGAAAACAATCGAAGCAATGAATTCGTTAGTGGTAACACCCACCCTCACATACAAATTAGATACAAATAAATGCTTTAAATTAATTAAATCGCTTACGAATTAGATGCATATAATGTTTCGAAATGAACTAAGGATAATGATAACTATAAATTACATATTGTAAATAATATTTTGGAAATCAACGAACTATGACAATATATTATAAATGACATTAAGTCGAAAATTAAACATAGTTTTACTCACTTACAATCCAAAATAGAGATCATATAGTTTCAATTATGTATTATTTTTTTTTACCTTGAGTCATAAATTACATACAAATTTAGTTTACAATCCTATATGTAAATGACATCTAAAATATTTTTATTGGTTTGTATTTAATTTTTTGTTATTTATATTCATACTAACATTTGCAAAAGCTATAAGGTATACCGATAGTCGATAGACATCCTCCAACAGAAAATATGGGCTAATCACTAGGCCCATTTCATATATTACTCATTATTAGTCCAGCCACATCACAGCCATACTCTTTAGCTCTTGTAGCAAACGTTATTATTATTTGATAGGGTCCTCTTCCGGTTAATACGTTTTTCGGTGAGTACTCGTAAAGATACCTTAAAAAATTGAAAAAATATATAAAAAAATACAAATCATAAAATCGAGAATAGTACTATATCCTTATCAAAAAAAAAATTGGAAAAAAATTTGGATCATTGAAAAACAGTAATGATCCAAATTTTTTATTTTGTGGATCATGTTTCATTATAAAAAAATAATGATCTAAAAGTTTTTTTTCATCCAAATTTTTTATTTATTTTTTTTGTTTATTTGTTTTCAATTTTTTTAAAGTGTCCTCACGAGTCCTCACTTTAAGAAGAGTCCTTACCGGATCGCTTATATATATATATATATATATATATATATATATATATATATACACACACACACACACACACACACACACACACTACACGAATACATGCGTTGTGCAGGTTAAACTATTGATTAAATCCCAACAAATATAAGAATGATTATATCATGACTTTAGCTATAAAATATTATATATTACACTAATTTGATGTATAAAATTACAATTATCTTGAACAATATTATCCAATGACATCTACCCGTGACTTATGCATGAAAAGGTTACATATAATTCTCGATTAGTGTTCCTTTTAATTATTGCTATAACTAATTGAATTTATTTAGTTGACCTTCTGTTAATTTCGAACGCAACGTTATGTAATTTATAATTTTATGTTACTGTTAATTATTTTTATTGTTAATTGATGTTAAAACTAATCTTTATTATTAAAATTTATAGAAGACTTTTAATAACCACTCATTATTATTAAAATGTTATAGATATTAAAGTTTAGAATACCTTTATCTTGAAATCGCATACATAACACATGATATTAAGATATCAAAACGTGTATTATATAGAGATGTATACTGTTATAATTTATCAAAAAAAATACCAAAAATCTCAAATAAAAATCCAAAGAATTAACTAATTACATAAGTTGAGTTCGAGTTACAAAATAAGTGTAAAACATAATAAAAAGAATAATCTCATTATGAAATTTATTTCATACACTCATGTTCTCTTCATCGTAAATTTTTGTATGATTTTTTTAATCTATAAGACATAAGAAAACTATTAAGTATACTTCTTTCTAATTGTAATATCGTAACATCACTTGAAATATAGCAAAAACAAAAACTCAAACTAACATCAAAATCTTTAAACTTTTGTATACTTCTTTCTAATTGATTTCTTTCGCTTTGTATGTGATTTGTATTTGTACTTTTAGTCAAATGATTTACCTTTTTTACAGTAAAAAAATAAACCATTCAACTGTTTTCATTTGATACTCATAAATTATATCACAATAGTTTTAATACTTAGTAATTATAAGATATAAGTTAAAAAACTCTTGAGTGGTTTCAATTAATTAGTTGAAAGATGAAGGGTTATGGAGGTTTCAAACGAATATGATGCAAGAATGAGACATATTTTGAATCATATTCATTTGGATGACCACTATTATATATATATATATATATATATATATATATATATATATATATATATATATATATATATATATATATATATATATATATAATAGGAAAAAGTTCAAATTAGAATTATTAAAAGTTTGAAAATTAAAATGAACTAATCTAAGTCACGTATTACTTAATAGATGTTTTATCCAAAGGTTATGAGGTTTGATCGTCTACAACGTGATGACATTGATTAACCCCTTATAATACAGAACTCTCCGATGAATTACGTCAAGAGCTAAGATTGGTTTTTACGTTTCTCAATTTTTAATGATTCTTATTTAAACTGATTGCCCATATATAATCTGGTTGAGAAAAAAAGCATTAGTTATATATATTTTTATTTATATACATACAATAGTAAGACAAAACTAACAACAATATGGCTAAAAAAACACACATAAATTTTACATAGATGGTTGGAAAAAAAATATTATTGGAAACGAACGTAGGTGGCTAAAAAAATAATAATCGCATATTAATGATATACGGCTAGTTTAGGGGCAAAGTAAAACAAGAATCCGAAATTAACAATTGAAAATCTCATAACCATTTCAATCCACATCTAAACCCTATGCAATATTTTATTCCACTCAACAAAAAAAAAAAAAAAAAAAAACATATACACCACGTCACCATGCAACATAACATGAAATGTCGACTTGGATGAAAGAAAAAACGTTGCCATACGTGACTTATACGAATTACAAATACGAAGGCCAAAGTCAAGGTTCCATGATGATTTCTTCAATGACCACGTGTTGTTTTCTTGCTTTGTGATGACTTGAAAATACTATATATATCCGTTATTTTAAAACCCACATCGACACAAAGTCCTCTAACCCCCGTCTCTCCTAAACGCATGAGCTATTTTTCATAACCCCCGTCTCTCCTAAACTCACACCCTCCAACTTATTTTAGGTTTTAGTTATAAGTTAAATTTAATTTATTTTTTGTATTAATTTTAATAATTGTTTGATTTACATTTCATGCCTTTTTATTTTATAAAAAGAATTTGAAATATAATATTTTTTTAGTTAGATTAAAATTTTATTCTAATAATATAAGTGAAACTCTCAGTTGATATACATAAGCAAATTATAAAAATATTTTTTATCTACAAGTCTTACAAAAAAAAATACCAATAACATTATGTTTTTCGAATATAATATCCGTACAATTATTACTATGTGCTTTTATATTAAATTTTACTATAGTTCATGTAAATATGTTTTATTATGTTTTAAATATTGTACTATATATAAAACTAATTTCAAATAGATGGTTATGTTATTTTGTTCGACTTTTGGCTAGAAATATTATTATTAATATATAATATCTATTGCAATGACCGATTTATAAATAGTTTGCATGTTTACATTGAATCTAAAATTTGTAATACTTCTTTGGCATACAAATGTACGCCCACGCCACGTGCAAATATATACTTAGTAAATCTTATAATAGAGAAATTCCAATTTAATATGGTTTAATATAGGTCATTGATCTTGAACAATATTAATTTGAAACTTTCAAACTATTCAACTTATTCTAATTAATTAGTTGGTTAATTATATTGCCAAATTATAAATAAAAACTCTTTGAATTTCAACTAATTAATTATTGCAACTCAAAAGTTTTTGAACTTATGATATTTTATTTGTGATTATGTTATATATATATATATATATATATATATATATATATATATATATATATATATATATATATATATATATATATATATATATATATATATATATATATATATATATATATATATATATATGGAAAAGAGAGAGCACCAAGCAGGGCCCCTCACACAAATTTATTAAAAAACAAAAGTTACAACTGGAAAAAGAACAGAACAAAAGACTAGCTAAACCTAGAAACAAGCTTCAAAATCCAAACTAACCAAATGTCAAATAAATACCAAACTAGACTATATGGATTATGGCATAATAAATAGTAAATACAAGAAACCCAAACATGGGCTCTAAGCACGCGGCTACCAAACAAAAATCTTCTTGATCCAGCTCAAATCAAATCCACCCAAAGAGGTCTTCGAGTCCAGAACAGGAAAATATGAGGCCCACCACATGGAGAAGCCCTAATGGATGGACTCCGAGACCAGAACTGCAACTTTCCAAAAATTAAAATTATCCAAACTTTCCCAATTTCCCCAAAACACCTATCGGTCAGTGATTAAGAACCCACAAAAATCATTTTCGGTGGAAACCGTCCTAGGAAAAACAATTACGTGGCCACGTATTATAGATAATAACGACCGATAATAGGACTTAATATTGATTTTCTGAATTTATTTAAAAATCAAAGTATATTGTTTATTTTATGATAGAAAGGGTAAATGATGAAATACAATGATTCAAATGTGATTAAGTTTGTCTATGTTGGTCATTCACTTTATATGATCTAAGATAAAAAATGAAATCCCTAAATGCTATTGTTTTGTACATTTGACGAAACTCACAAAGAAAAAAATTTGACATAATAATATAATTCTTTTCATTGTTAACCATTACAATATTAGTAGTATGTTTTATTTTCTATTTTATGTTAGATGTTGATCTATATAAGTCCCAAATTCAGTCCAAAAGGAGCCAATCACTCAAAGTTCAATTGGTGCGGAAATCCAATTGAACCTCAATCAAGAAATAAGAATAAGATGAAATAAATGTGAATCTAATGATAAAATGCACTCGTTTGTATTAATGAGAACGACTGGTACAATGATCAATTAACACAAGCAAAACTCGACTCCACCCTTGCACACCTTCACACGAAATCGCCCAAGCAACCCCAAACATGCCTACAACTAGTCTATTTATACTGAAGACATTAAGCTAGCCCATTACATGTAAAGCCCAAAAGCACAACTAGCCCAATAAGCCCAAAACACCTAAAACACCTAAAAGACCATCAAGCAAAGCATAAACCACCAAGATAGGGCCCAACAATCTCCCCATTGGTTTATTGCTTTATAGTCTTTTAGAGCTCGAGATCCAGAAGATGCATATCAGCTCGTGCCAGCGCTCCAGCCCAATACCCTTTCTCAACGATCCTTATGGCAGTCCTGGTGAACGGTTTTGCAGCAACTTCGAACAAAGAGTTTTCACACAGAATCTACGAGCTGGCAAGCTTCTTTATGTCATGTTCACCGAACATCAGCAGATCTTTGAGATCAACCAAACGAATCTGATCGTCTTTCAGCTTGACCACAGCAGTATGAGACGTGGGATCAAATGCCAAAAACTGCATGTTGCGGAGAGAACCATCTGAGAGTGGATTGGCTATAGGAATGGCCTTGAGCTTGTCAGTGGCAGGCCAGTTAACATTTTTAATCCGCTTTCCTGTATGTGGATCTCTGACACCTTTGAGTTTCTTGGTGAATGATTTGGCCGTTGGCATACTCCTGAAATCGTTCTTCACTTGATCTTCCAAAAATCTTTTGAGTTTCCAGGCCTCTGGAGCTATAGTTGGATTGTAGAAGGGAGCATTGGACAGCTCTGTTAGATCTACTCTTGTCCAGGATGTGAATTTATTGGGCATGTCATAGTACTCAACTCGATCAGTGTTTCGCTTTACCCACCACAACATCTTCTGACCATCAAAACCCCATACTTTAATGCTTAACATATCTCCATATTTGTCAGTGAATCTTTCCTGCACATCAGCAACAAACATTTTCGGTGCATCCATTGAAAGCGCATGTTGATCTGTGTTTGCTCTGACAAGTGTATCACCCTTCTTGGCCTTCTGGAGGTTCCTCTGTCTTTGAACTTCTCTCCTCTCCTCAGCAGTATGAGGACAAGAGGACATGTACTCATCAATGTTCACACTAGAGCCAGGAGTAAAAGGTCTAGAACCAGAAGCAGCAACAACTCTGTTCTCTTCAGCATCATGGGAAAAGAAGTCATAACCAAACTTTTCAGACAACCTCTGCTTCAGGTCAAAGAACAAGGCTGAGATTCCTTCAGATTTGCCTCAAGCTGCGAAATCTTCTTATCCTTAGCAGCATTTTCCTTTTCAAGCTCTCCAACTCTTACATCAAGATTACCAATCAGCAAGTATTTTTCTGTGGAGTTCTATTCTAGCTTAAAAACACGGTTTTGTAGAGATACTACATCTACAACTTCAGATTCAGGCACTTTGTTCTTGCCCTTGGATGTGTCAACTGGAGGTGGGTTGGAAGAACTTCCACCGGCTTAAAATTCAGTGGTAATTACCACTTCTTCTACAACGGGGCTTTCACATTCCTGATTGGGCTTTGATTGTCGAAATCCATTGGATTGGAGTCAAACATAGGACTATGGATTTCAAGAATGACTGGGCTTGGATTTTCTTGGATGATGGGACTTTGTTTAGTGAGTAGGAATGATGATAGTAGTGGGTGTTGGAGTAGGAGCATCCTTGTGTGTCTCGGGGCAGTATACTCTTGGTCGAGGATCAAGTCTTCTTCTTTTTCTTTAAACGAGGGTGGGGGTAGGATCTTCAAGTTCACTATCAGTTGCTCAGCAATAGCAGCATCAACTTGTTGAGGAGGAATCAACACAGTTGGCTGAGGATTCTCTGTTTCTGTCTCAACTTCATCGTTATAGTGGCCAAACACACTATCCATCAGGTCATCGAGCTCTTTCGCAGTAAGCTCGCGCTCTTCTTCTTCTTCTTCTTGACTCTATTCATCTTTCTCATCATCAACAATATATATGATCTCTTCGAAGCCGAACACAAGCTTGGCTTTAACTCTTTCAACTTCAACATATGGCACAACAGATGCTTCTGGAGTCTTTTCCTTATCCGCAAACCTACCAAACTTTACAAGTTCCCTCAGGCATTGAAATCCAAAATTCACTCCAGTATTGCCTTTCCTCACCTGTTTCATGAGGCTGAACGTATTAGGACCCAAGGTCTTCAGATCAAGGGTGTTGGCTGTCTTTTGGAGCTGGGGATATCGTTCATTGAAGATCACTTGCAAGAAGCGAGGGTACATCAGAATAAATCCTTCTTCTTCTATTGTAATTTGCTCTGCATCTCTTCAAATACATATTTGGAGTAGTTGTACTCCCAGTCCAATGCCAGTGAAACAATGGCAGCAGTGACAACTTGGCTGATTTCATGAGACCCTCCCTTTCATCCAGACACACAATTCACAAACGTGTGAGCAAGAAATCTCCAGAAAGGTAGGAGCATCTTCTTCAAAATAAGAGGGTACTTTCCTTCATAGCACATCTCCTTGATACCAGACTTCACCTTCTCAACAGGGTATTCAATAGGAAACCCTGGCTTGTCACCAAATTCGAGAACCTCCCTAATAACTTGCTCAGAGATCACAATCTGCACTCCTTGCACGGTTGACTTAATGATGGCTGCATCTTCTCCTTCTTTGCTAACTTCAGCACCTTTCCAGAAATCATTAACGAGATCCAGGCAGATAACTGGATTGACACGTAGTGCGTGAGGGATGTAACAAGTGTTGAGACCCTCAATCATGGATTGAAAGTATTTCTTCTGAGCAGCAGGTGGATCCATTAGATACCCAGGGATGTTGTGAGAGTCCACATCTTCAGGTAATTGGTTGCAACAACCATTGATCTGCACAAAACTAGCCAAGTGAGAAAATGTTTTGCATAAAATTGAATTAACTCATGTCTCTCGATAAAATAATTTTCCTGGGATTATTTAACATTTATTGAGGTTAGGAAATTAATTTTTAAGATTTTAAATTTTAATTTCAAATTAATTTCAAAATTAATTCCCAAAAGAAATTATTTAGCCCAATAATCACGATTTCAGTCCATTTATAGTTGATCTCGGTCCATTAAAGCTTGATTTCGGTCCAGATTGCGTGAGAACCAGTCCAATGGATTGATTTCGGCCCAAAATGGACGATTTCGGTCCATAAGGTGGATTTCGGTCCACTAAGACCGATTTCGGTCCAGGCGGGTCGGTCGCTGCTGGTTCGGTTGAACCGAATCGGGTCAAAATGGATTTCGGCCCGAATGAGTGATTTCGGTCGGAATGGATCGGGTCAAAGGACATTTTGGGTCCGACTCGGATCCAATTGGTAACCCGGATCATCCGGATGACGCCATCAACAGAATTCTCGCGATTTCGGTATTGACAACTCAAAATTAACCCCGAAAACCTGCAAAAATCCAAAAAACGAACCGCACAAACACATTAACGAGATCATTTACAACATTTGAGCAAGAAATCCGACCTTTTTGTCGGTTGAAATCACGAAAACGAGAGAGAGATACGGAAGTTGCGAGAGAGAGAGAGAGAGAAGAGATAGAGGCGGCTAGGTTTTGCGAAAAGTGGAAAAGGGAGCCGGTGGTGGGTTTATATACCTCGAAAACCACAGGTGGGCTTGGGGTTTTCGGCCCATAGTCCACCGAAATCTAATGTGGCCCACATCGATTTCGGTTCGGATGCCCAAAATAAAACGTTGTTTTTTTTTTAAATTTTGTGACAATTTTAAAAATAAAATTGAAATAAATAAAAAAATTGAAATTAATTTAGAACACACAAAATAAAATAAAATTTTGTTTATTTTGTTTTCGAAATTTTTATTTTTGCTTTTGTTTTCGAAAATTTTCATTTTTGATTTTGTTTTCGTATTTTTACATTTTTATTTGTTTTCACATTTTAAAATTTTTCTCCTCCTAAATCAAAGATTTACAGAAATTTTTGATTTTCTAAAAGGTAAAACATAAATAAAGATTGAAATAGATACAATATTGCCAACCACATTCCAATTAATCCTAGCAAAATTTTCAAGCTCGTCCCACGTTTGGTTGATATTTTTCATAATAGACTTACGTTCATCATTGCAAGCAAGACCCACACAATCACCGTATAAAATAGATTTTCTTAAAATAGCACATATACAGTTTAGGATTTATAGAAAGATATAAATATTTATTGTGTCGAAAGAATCGCCAACCCGGATAATTATCTTAAAAATTGTTTCATTTCGAAACGACTGTTCCAATTTCTTCATTTTGAGTTAAAAGTTTTATCTCGAGAACCTATCTCTCAACAAAATTTCCATAACATACACATGTTATCTCCCCTTTCTAATCGATAAACTCTTTGGTTAATTGGCTCTTTTCCCTAAGTCTATACTCCTTTTTAGTCTGCACTCTTACGTGTTTTCCTTACTCTTTTGCCTTGTGCAACTTTGGCATCTTTTAAGAAGTCTTACACAATTTTCATTGCTGCTTCTTTTGTACATCATTGACATCTTTTAGAGGAGTTCTTATACAATTTGCATTGCTGCTCCTTAGGCTTTGAATCATGTGAGCGCATTGGCCTCTTTTAAGGTCTCTAAATGGGCTAATTTTGTGCCTCTTTTCATTTGAACCTAATGACCTTTTTGACATGTGTGCACATTGGCCTCTTTTAGCCTAAACCACTCTTTTAGTGTGGGTTGTGACAATTAGACACACTCAGCAGACCAAGATAGTAGACTAAAAGCTTCTCTCATACCCAAACCTTTGGGAAAGTCAAGTTTGATAAACCATGCATGTAGAGGAAATTGGGTAGACACCGATTCTCAGACAGTACATTTTCACAACAACTTGAAGTATAACCATTCATATCTTTAAACAGATACTAGACATTCTATGCATCATTTTAATTCCAGTTATTTCACATTGTAACATATACGGATCCTATTTGACTTGAAGAACAACTATAGTTATCTTCATGAATATCATATACCAAACAAGGACAAACTAACAATTAAAACAAGATTGAATGAAGTGCAACACAATCATTTTTCGAATTTTATTTTCTAATTTTTTATGTGAGTTTCATTTTAAAAAAAATGCAAAGACATTATTTTTGTAATTTTGATTTTTATAATTTTTATTTTATTTTTGAATTTAAATAAACATCACTCCCCCTAAAGTTGTGCATAGAAGAGAGATAAAAATAAGTAAAAATAAAAATTTGTCACAAAACAGAAAAATCAAGAAACATTCTATAAGCACATCAGACCAAAATCAGATAAAAGAGATTAGAAAGATCAAACCGTATATCTGCAATTGAAGAGCCTTGAAGAATTTGCCATATAAGTGAACACCATTTCTTTTCCCGCAACGGACATATACTCTCTATAAGGATTTGAGTTGATGACAGTAGAGAGATGTCTCATATTATGTGCATGGAGCAGCCATTACCAACAAACCGAGGTTTGATGATATACCTCCATGGCCACTCCTGCACATAATGCAGATTAGTTGCTTTTAAGGACCCAGTCCATTTTGTAACTGGGGTTGCCATTGCTGTCTATGCCCTGTACTTGCTTCCACGTCATGTCCTTTTTTATCAAGAATAGAATTTGAAGAGTTAACTGAATAGTTGGAGGATGTAGAGTTACTCCCTTTGGGCACCCGTTGATAGTATGGTCTTTATTCTTCTTGGCTGACCGAATGGGTGCTCCTATCTTTGTCTTGTGAGCATGACTGCCTTTTGACTTTGGCCTGTATTGCCAGTGGGAGTTGGATGCCAATCCTTGAGATGACATTGATTTTACAGAAGTTGATTTTGCAAAGTTGTCTCTAGGACTGATCCTTCTGTCCCTATGTGCTTGTCTCTTTTCTTTGACGACATTCCAGTCACCATCCCTTGAGTGAGACCTTGAAATATTTCTTTTGATGGATCTCCCTCTTGGCACATTGTTCTAGTTTTGAGCATGATGAGAATATGTGTGATATGTACAGTTTCTGGCTATGTGTCTAGGGGTTCCACAACTGTATCATGTCTGTTTTTTCAGAAGAGTATGACTGGAGCTAGGTCCTGGTCCAGAAGTATTTGACTTTTGAGAACGTCCACAGTTGCACACACAGACAGCTGCTTGTTGCACAGGTTTCCTTAGCTTAAATTTGTCAGAAGCCTGATCATTTGAGCTTTTAGTAGCATCATTACTCCTTTTTGAACAGCTGGCAGATTCAGTGCTTTGATCCACAAGAACATTTGATGTGATTGTAGATGACGTGATGATAGAATTCTTTTTAGTACAAGAGTCTTTATCATCTTCTTTTGATTCATCTACACACTCAACAGAAACATCAGTATTATTTAACACAACTTTCTCAGTCTGGCTGGATTTTTCAGCGACAAATATATCGTTTAAATCAAGAGGCAGGGTAAAATTATTGTTGAAAGGAGGTGGGACACTTTCATACCCCAGACCATGGTTCTCATCTCATTTAAGTTGAGATTCGATCATCGATTCGAGTATCGTGCTTGACCCTTCACTTTTTTTGAAAATAAAATCGGTATTTTGAATTTTTGCTTTTAAAGAGTCACGCTCGGTAGTCAATTTGACAATATCTTCGTTAGCAAATCTGAGATGACAACTCTTTATGCTGTATTCATCCTGTAATTTGTTAAAATCGCTTATTTTAGCTTCCAATTTTTCTTGTAAAGGTTTTATTTTCTTTTTAAGGTTATAATTGAGATTTTCAAGTTCGAAAACTTCTCTAACAAGAATCTCGTTTAGTTCGCGATATTTATTAGTTTTTGCATCACAGTCTGAACAACACGAATTTTCGCACAGGTCTTTAGTTACGGGGGCCATTTAAAATGTTTAAATTAAACCAAACCAAGGTGTTTTTGGAAGTCAATGAGGTCAACAGCTGGTTGACCGAAAACCGGGGAGCTTTGACCGAACACTTCAAAATCTGACCAAATTTTGACCGAAAACCCAATGTTGACCGAAATCCTCAAAGTTGACTTCAAGGTTGACCTAAATGATGACCAAAATCTTCCTTCATCCGCCGAAATCCTCCTTGAATCAACCGAAAATGATCAAAAAAATGGTGATTTCCTTAATAATCGTGATTTTGAAGATTTGAATGGATAGTTTCCACAAGATTAATCTGATGAACACGATGAACAATTTTGATGAACCCTAGAACAATAACCACGAATTGCAACACCAAAAACTTCAAAAATCCTTATATTTCTTTGAAAAACAAGTGATTGATACCAAAACAAAAATTGTTTTCAAGCTCTGATATCAATTGTAAGTCCCGAATTCAGTCCAAAACGATACCAATCACTCAAAGTTCAATTGGTGCGGAAATCCAATTGAACCTCAATCAAGAAATAAAAATAAGATGAAATAAATGTGAATCTAATGATAAAATGCACTCGTTTGTATTAATGAGAACGACTGGTACAATGATCAATTAACACAAGCAAAACTCGACTCCACCCTTGCACACCTTCACACGAAATCGCCCAAGCAACCCTAAACACGCCTACAACTAGTCTATTTATACTGAAGACATTAAGCTAGCCCATTACACCTAAAAGACCATCAAGCAAAACATAAACTACCAAGATAGGGCCCAACAATCTAATCCATATAAACGTATTTTTTTATGTTTTCACATCATTCCAAATATGTGATTATGATGTTATTTTTTATGATGAAAACTTTATAATTCATATAATATTATTATATTGTGATGCATATTCATATTAAATCTAATTTTTTTTAAATCTTTATATGGCATGTCAATCTTTTTAAACAATTATTTTTATTCCAATGTAAAGCATGGACAAGCCAAATAAAAGCTTTTCATGATGGGGGCCGGGAGAAAGAACATGGAAGAATGTCTTCAATGCCGTATGCCCACCAATTTAATGCACTCTAAAGTTTGATTGACCCTTCAATTTAAGTCCCAATATATTGTATTTCTTTCTAAATTTCTATCAATATTCTACTATGTTGGATATGGAAATAGTTTGGTTTCATTTGGTTAAGGTCAAGCCAAATAAAGTTATAACAATACTCAAATGGACCCTTTTTGATGAGGCTTTAAGAACCTATATTCTTGTTCGACAAAGCTGTTTTGGATACCTATGGTGGCATTACTTTCCTTCGTGTCTTTCGAATCAATCTAACGATTTTGCTTCATTTAGATTTCGCATATAAACAAACAATTATACACTTCATTTATATTTAATTACGATAATATTGATAGTATTAAAATATTTTTGTCTAAAAAAACACTTATCAATATCAATCTTTATATTTATAGGTTGGTCCACAAAAATAATATGTCTTTTAAAAAATCATTGTATTATTTATTAGTATTTCACATTTATAAGATATTTTTGACTTTTTTTGTATGTAGCCATGTAGGTCGATACATATAGTCATATAGACCCCGGTAACATGTCTCGGATCCTCGGATCCTAGTCCAAGTTCACCCACGTACATGTGACCCTGGATCTATGCCAACCCTCCTCCAAGCTTTCAACTTTTACAATTTAGGCCAATTTTTTTTCTTTTTTTCTCTAATTCTCTCATCCAACTTTTACAATTTAGTTTTTACATTTATCGGAGATTATTAATCCCTTTTAGCCATTTTTATAAATTTGGCCAAATCTTCAATTTTTAAAAAAATTTGGTCCAAGTATTTTTTTTATAAAATCTTTTTAATTATTTTTAACAACTCTTTTTTCGTATATTTTACAACTTAATTATTTTAAACTTCTTTTACATATACATATGTTTTATAACTTTCTTTCTTTATGATTTAACTTTTACAAAAAAAAAAAAAAAAAAGTTTTGCAGATTAAAGTATTTACAACTTCCGTATGTCTTTGTTTTTGTGCTGGTTGTTAAGATTTTTTCTTCAATTTTGTATCTTTGTTTTATATGTCTTTTTGATATTTTTATAGTTTTTACGGATTAGTTTTTTGTTACAAAAATGTTTTTCTTACATATTCATTTATATGCATATAAGATTATAAAAGTATGTAAATTACATTTTTTTTTTAATATTTGTCTTCACAAACCAATAGTAAATTATTACGTCTAACTAAATATTGTATATAAAAAATTCCTATAAAAATGATTAGTTACAAAAATTCCAGAATCCACTAGTTATCTCTAGTTACCAAAATTTCATTTGGTTCTAGTAACGAATTTGGGTAGGCAAAATCATCAGTGGTACTTGAAAAGAAATTTCATTCAGTAGTATCTATTTATTTAGTATCATCTATATGAGATACAAACCTTACATTTTATCAAATCGGACCCTTGACTCCATTTAGAGGCTGTTTGATAATATCTGAATGATTTAGATTTGAATGATCCAGAGGTTTAGATTTGAATGATCCATAGGTCTGAATCATTAAAAAGCTCTGAATAAAAAAAATTTTGTAAGTTAAAGGATATATGTAGAAGTTTTCTGAAAAAAGACTAGTTCAGATTTGTTTTTCTACTTAATGATTCAGAGACTCATTAATAGGTTATGACAGACTAAGAGGTAAAACATTTACGAAACAAACACTCTAAATGGTTTAGAGACTTTTAATCATTCGGATTAAGTGGCTATCAAACACCCCCTTAATCTACCAAGTCCTTCATTACGCTGGTTATTGAATATGCCACGTGCAATCATTCATCTCCTTTTATCATGTTATGTCTTAGTAGCTCTTAGGGTCGGGAGAGTGGTTCCTTATGAACCATCCCAACCCACATGTCACATTAGATTTTTTACTCTCCTCTCACTTTCATTTTTCATCGTTTTTCACTAGTCGAAACAGATTTTTCCCAACATTCCCAACTCTTAGTGCCACATCATATTTTCTGTATTAAAATTAATAAATTAAAACCAAAATTATAAAATAACATTTAGAAAGAAAATTAAAATAACATTACATTAAAATGCACACACGTACAAAGGAAAAATAAAATCTGAAAAAAGAAAAATTAATTCTCTAAAACAATAAAAATAAAAGTTAAAAAACCCTAAAACGACAAATAAAAACCTAAAATAACCTACATCTCCCAACCATAAAGAGTGGCTAGTTCCCGTTTGCGAGCAAAAACTGCGTTGAGTGGACCTCCGGTCAAATTATCATGGGGGCGAAGAAAGAAGAGTAAATCCTTTTCATAACGTCTGACTTTGATCATTTCTAGCTCTTTCTCAATGACCATTATTTTCCTCTTCGTTTCCTACTCTGGTATTCCTTTCTTCCAAGCACGGTAGTCCCGCTTCGCACTTCTAGCTGATTATTGTCGACAAGAAGAGATATTTTTTCCACGATGGTCCGCATTTCCTCCTGTCCTGATGAAGATCGACACCTTCTTCCCTTTTATTTGTCAGGATTGTGTTGATGTTTGTGGTACCTCTTCATTGATGTCATCAACATCAACATCATGAGTTGAATAGTGTGCATCAGAATTGGAGGTCGTGTAGTTGTTGGATTATGATGTCTTGCTATGTTTGGAGGATTGATGTGGGGGATTCATGCTCATTTCCTTGAGTGTAAACCATTTGGGATGATCTTTCAACACTTCTTATGCCCCCAGATATGCAAACCCGCCCCGGGTGATTTTCCTATACTCACATTGTGTTGCCTTCAGAACATCAACATCTTCTCTCCCGTTGGCACGCATATTGCATATATTGTCGTAAATGTAGTTGAAATTATTCGCCTTTTTTGCAAGTCATTCCACTTGGAGTTAACTTGATGCCTAGACCAATTGGTCCCACCAAGTTACATTTTGAAGAGTGCCACTTGGAGTAAACTTGATGCCTAGACTGATCGGTCCCACCCACGTTCTCCCAGAAGAACTCGTGGCATTGATAGTTGCCACGTTCTTCATCCTCGGAAACACTAATATATGTCTTCACTAAAACGACTTCCTCTTTCTCACTCCATGGACGACGTCTCAAATGTGTGAGGAAAGTTTTTTCTGGGATGTGGGGGAGGGGTTTGTTCTTGTGTTTCTTAGAATTGTTCATCCGAGTCAATACCTCGGGTTTCGGAGAGGGGTAGGGTTTCGTCGCTTGACTCCTCATCTTGGTTACGGAAATGAGATGTGCTTGGGACGTACCATTGAGAGGGGTTCAACTGGCCGGAACTTTGTTGGAACTGGCCAAGACTTTGCTGGAATTGGCCGGGACTTTGTTGGAATTGTGGCAATTGCTCGTACTCATGCAAAAACTGGGTGAAATTTGGTTGGACCGACATTTGTTGATAGTGGGGATATTGGTGGTATTGTTGATAATAAGGCGATGGGGTTGGAGGAACATCCAATCAGCCTTCATCTTGACGGTTATTTGTTTTCGATGAATCGTTTTTTTTTAATTTCACCCGGCTAGAATCCATTTTAAAAATAGGCTTTTTTAAAAATATTATGGAAAGGGTTTGTAGAGAAATTGAGAGAAAAAGTGAAGAATGTGTGAGTTTTTAAGAGGTAGAGAGAGGTCTTTACACGGGTGGGGGAAAATAATTTTAGTTGGAATAATTTTTTTTATTGAAAATGAGGAAAAGGAGCGGCTTCATCAACCCGCCACCCCTTCCCCTCGCCATCTTTCTCCAACCCGGTCGGTAGGGTGTGGTCGCCTAGCTGGTGCCGGCGGCTCTACCCACCTTACCTGATCCCTTCAATCAATCACTCCGCCCACCCTCACTCCGAACATTTTCAATGAAATAATCATTATCAATAAATAGGATAATTTTAGAAAAACTAAATCTCTCGTTTATCAAAAAAAAATTATACCAATGTATAATTAGTTGTATTTTAATATTATCATATATATATATATATATATATATATATATATATATATATGTGTGTGTGTGTGTGTGTGTGTGTGTGTGTGTGTGTGTGTGTTGTGAAACAAGGACAACAATGACCCAAAAATATGGATTAAATAAAAAACATTAGTGATGAATTAGTGACAGATTATCTGTCACTAACGTGTCACTAATGTGCGTTGTTATAGTGTAGGTGTTTTTGCGTCGGCATTGTGTCACTTTATTGTGCGGGTGTAGTGTGGTTATTGTTGCGTCGTTATCATGTCAGAATATGTCGCATCGGTGATGTGTGGGAGAACTGCGTAGGTGTTGTGTGGGTAAGTTGGTCAACTTCGGTCAACTAAAGCGCTTAGGTATTCTGTCAGAAAGAAGGTGAGTGGGTGTTGCGTAGGAAAACTGCATCGCTAAGTTGTCGATATCATTTACCCACGAAGGTTTTTCCGACACCGTTTTTCCATCTGTATTGCGTCAGTAAATCCCTTACCAAAGATTTCCGACGCAATATTCCGTCGGTAAGGACCCGGTTTTCTAGTAGTGTTTCATGTTTCATTAGTTTTTTCCCTTGGTCATTTCGGAGTCTTGTGGTGTTTAGATATATTATAAATACGGTCACTTGTCATAAAAACTACTTACATGTTTTGAGTTTTTTTAGTTTTTATAAGAACTTTAGATAAATACTTCAAGAACATAAATTGTTATTATCGATATTCATTCGTATCATATCCGGTTATTCCAATCCGTATCCTTCCGCCATCATAAATCTCTTCCACAAATATTACAACTTGAAAATCCATGGGGTGCATGCACCTAAATGGCGACGTGTTTTCGTCATTCGTCTTATATGACATTGATGTTGCGAAATATAGTATATTAATTAAAGGCTTCTTGTAATTGAATATATCCTTATGTCACTAATCATGTATTTTCAAAGGATCCAAAGATTGTAGCATGAGTTACATCCATCATCATGAATTTAGAAAACTTTATTATTGTTGCCTTACTGACAAATCTTAAAATGATCATCACCACTATAGAACAATTTCACCTCAAGGAGATGGGTCCTGGGTGTGGGTGTACTGATCATATGGATGACAAATCTTGTCAAACTTAATGAGCCATTATTGAATTTGTTGAGATGCTGTTTGTAGATCCAAGGGACCATCCACCAAATAACCAAAACATACAAATACACAATGAATATCCAAGCTAAAACAGAAGGTGTAAGAGTTAAGTTTTAACGTATATATGAATATTAAGCTTCAGATAGTATATATTTATACATCATGATTCTCGTTCTTCATTGCCAATCAAAAAGCAAGCATTTTTTTGCCCAAGATAATACCAAAATACCCACGGTTTTCACCCTAGTATTACCAAATAATATCATAGCAGTAGTGGAAAAAACGTGGGTATTTTGGATGATTAACGAACTTGTAAACAAAAAAGGGACAGAATATAAAGAAAAGGCGAAACGTTTTTTAGTTGTGCAGAGCATCTGGGCAACTGGGTACTTTTCTTTTGTTTTCTTGGAAGCTTTTGCCCTTTGAATCAGTACTAGTGTTGATGATTTGAGGGAATCTGCCATTGAAGAACTTTTTATAAAGCTCGAATCGTTTAATCTCGTCTGAATCTTGGCTTGATGATGATGATGATGATGGTGATGGTAGTATCCGTATTGCACTTACCCTGCAACAATCGCTGCTCAACACCCATATTTGAAGCACTGAAAAGAAGATGAAGAGCAACAACTTCGATGAACTCATCGTCGATCTCCGCCTTCTGCCGGAAAATGATATCGTCGGCGATAAACAACATAAGCTTGTGGATTAATTATTTTCTGACTCCTGTTTTTTCTTCTACACTTCTCAGCATCTCTAGATCTCTCACTCTCTTTAGTTTTCTCTCGCTAACACAACCACCACGCACTCACTGGTTCTATCTAAAACCGGGAGTTAAATATGATGGGATCTTAAGAAAGATGTCAAAGTCAGTTTTCATGCACGAATAGGACCCACTTGATCGATCGAAGATTTGAAAGCTTTTGTAATAAAAAATTATAATTTGTAACATATTTAATTGTAACAAATCGCTAACATAGTAACATTTATATAAATTTAATAAAAATCCGACAATTACTTATTTCAGTATATGAAAATCAAGGAGAAGAAAACTCATGTCGTATTTTGGAAATCGTGATTGATTATTTATGTGAAAAATATATTAACTTCGAAGCTTAAAATTGCATACTTATCAATTATCATTATTCAGATGGGTATTAAAATTGTATTTATTTATTTAGTTAAAAATTTGGTTTGGATAATATAATAATCTAATTTCAAATTTAATATGAACTAATAGTTTGATTGGGTTAACAAAAACTATAACATAATTTATCATAAATATATAAATAGAAGAATATTACTGAAAACAATATAATAATAAAATAAAAAATTGTGTACTGAAAAAAGTTATGTTTCAATGTCAATTAAATGTTATACAGTGTAGATGAACTGATGCATATATCATTTTTAGTGAAAAAGAGTAACATAATACATTGAAAATGTCCTTAGGCCGTCCGGAGTGCCCCCCCCCCCCCCCCCCCCCCAACGCCAAGCCAGGTGACCGCGACGACTGCGGTGAACACCGCCCCGCTTGTGCGACGCTGTCGCATTCCATGCCCGCGCGACGTTCCAAGCTCGTGCGACGTCTTGGTTTGAATGGAAGAGGGCGAGAGTGAGGGACGAACGGTAGTTGAGAGGAAGAACGTGTTCCAATTTCCTGTCCTTTTTTGCAATCGTTGATGGTTCTACTGATGCGGAAACCCTAAATCAAAATTTATATAGTAGTTGGGCCTTTTATTACAATGGGTTTTTATTAATGAGTTTTTATTAATGGGCCATTGTTGTATTTAATAATTGAGGGGCTAAAAATAAAGTGTATTTGTGTATTTATTTTCAAATAATAATTTGTTTTAATTTTAGTTTTAATTTTAATTTAGTTTATGAAATTATTTTTGTGTTTTAATTTTAATTTTAATTTAGTTTTTTAAATTAAAAAGTGAGAGGAAGTGAGAGGTAGTGAGAGGTGACCATTTCCGGGGGTAAAACAATGAGAGAGAAATGCTGACTGGATGCTGAGGTGGGAGGCAAAAAGTAAGAGGAGGAAAGAGGACATGCCTGAGGGCCTTAACGAAATGACCATGCAAATTATACATTTGTGGTAACTTATATGAGTAATATTTCTTCAGAGTCAACAAAATAAGACATTGATTTAGTCATAGGGTCTTGCACATCATGGTAAACCTTAAAACCTAAATTCAACCTAATAGATTATAGACCATAATGGATGTCTCGAGTCATAGATGCTTCTTTGACCGATAGTTTAATAGATTTCTCTCTATGTACTTACCCTATGATGGGTATGACATTTAGATGTATGGTTTACTTTCTTTTTTACGTAGCCAAATATTCAAACATCTTTATGAAAACCAGATGGATACATATCTTTTATTATGGAGACAATGAACCGCACGAAAAAGATTTTAAAAACAACAATTATAATTCTAGAATACGCCATCTTAGCATAAAAGTTATTGAACTTTTTTATTATAAAATATACTCTTCTCAATTATTTATGACAATATATTGATTCATTTGATCTAACCAATGCTAACTGAGTCACTTAAAACCAATGATTATAGGTCCAAGATTGTCACCAATGACATATGTATATTCCCACTATTTACTATGAACATTAAAATAATAACCTCATGTCAAATTATTAAAAGAAATACAAGTACTTACTGAACATTAGATTGGCGAATCTACGCAACCATGTTATAAAATTTACATTTCATAAAATAATTTAAACATTTGGAATATAGAAATTTGTTATACAGAAAACCAATCATTTGAATGTATACGGTTAACCTAGACATTCTGAGTATGATTCTGCATCCTAACTAATATGCCAAAGCATTAATGTGTTAAGAAACTAATATAAACACATCATTTATTTCTCTTTCATTCAATAACAATCAATAATTTCATCAAAAGATTAGTAATTAGTATCAACCATAATTGGTACGAAATTATTAAATAATTAGTTTATACAAGTACTTGATTTGGTAAAAGAAAAATATTTGAATAAGAATACATGTAACTACGAAAAAGGGCAACGTTTGAGGGAGAGGCCGGGAATCCCGCTACTGTGTTGAGGAACCCTTTGTTGTCTAACGAATATCACTATATATTCTTCCCCACCCCTTCTATTATGCTCAAATTCTAATTTCACCCTTATATTACTATTTCTTTTACCATTTGCCCATACAAATTGGAGTTTGTTTTCGTTAAAAACTTTGTAACGTAAAATTAATAGAGAGATACAAAAAAATCTCTACGGTAGAATGTAAATAAGCCAATTCAATATGTAGTAACATAAGGTGCGGAAAATAACAAAATAATAGTAGAGGGGCCATAAATAACATATGGACATAGTACAGGGGGCATAGAGGAAGGAGAAATAATTGTTGATTTTTGGTTGTATGGTTGTTTCCACCAACACGCTTTACTACTGCTGGGAGCTGGCACTACGTGTGCGTGGGCAGGTGTAGGGTACGGAATTACAGTACGCAAGGGGCAATTTAGGAATAAATGTCGTATAAGTACGATGATATGTTTGCCTTTACTGTTGGCCTGTGAACATTGATCTATTTTCTTTAATATAAACTATGGGATTCAATTTCACGGCTACTATGTTACGCATTGGAAATCTATAAATACTAGACCACTTGTCTCCAAATATAACAGGTTGCAATAACGAAAGATTTTTAAAAAATAAGATAACAATTACAAGTGATTTACATATACAATTTTTTATCAAAGATGTACTTATTGTTATAACTTGTTTGGAGGCATGATATGCATACACCGATGTTGATCCTGGTAGGAAAATATTTATGATAATGTACGAAGGAATAACATGACACAAATTTATGTTGAGGCTTGTGTTTAACACAATGTCTGTGTCCTTAAAACAAAATTTACAGTTATCATGTGTTTGTTTCCCAGAATACAATAGCTAGAAACGTTTCTTCGAGACCTCCCAAACCTCTCTTGGCCTTGATGTTATCTTTTCCCAGTTTACAATTGCATCCAACTTTTTGGTGTCACTAAAATGCTCGTAGAAAAGTTGTATTTATACAACAAAACCATAATCAATCTGTATAACTGACAATTAAATCAACATTAAAACCAAAACCGTAACCAACAATTAAATACTAGATTGTAACTTATATTGTATTTATGTCGTTCTTAATTATGAATCATAACCAATAATTATTTTTCGATTATATACTCGTTCAACCCCTCAACTTTGGTGATTAATTTCACATTCATCCTATTTTTTTCAACACCTCTCTCTCTTTCTCTCTCTCTCTCTCTCTCTCACTCCCCCCGGTAACTGTTGGTCTGTTGCCAACAAAGAATAGGATTTTTTAATCTTTTAAACTTGTATATAAATAGAATGCTATATTTCAGATTTTTGTAACACCAACTCTTTCTCAACATTCTCAAAAAATCGTCAAATTGATACATTACCATAAAAAATCAGTGTATGAGCTTTTACGTACCAAATATGCTCATCAAAATACCATGTTGTCTTCTTCATCTACTTTAGACGCTATGACGTCATTGAATAACAACATACAAGTTTTGTATGTCGCACATCAAGCTACATTATTTCTTCTTCAAGACACCGCCAAGTTTCAATGTTCCAAAAAATTTAAGAGCTTATGTAAACATATATCGCAAAGAGAGGGATGCTTGTATTATACGAAATTACTTTGTTGACAATCCTGAACATGGTGAGGAGGCTTTCAGAAGACTGTTCAGTATGCCAAAAGAACAATTTGTACGAGTGATTAATGATAAGTATAGGCATGATACATTGTTTACTTTACAGTGAGATACTAATTTCAAAAGAAGTTTTAGTTCGACAACTAGTGTAAGGTGCAGCTACAAATGCCTTAGACGAGTACTTGAATATGCCTGAAAGAACTTAATGTGATATTTTATGTGAATATATTATTAAGCTATATAGAGACGAATATTCGTGTAAATTGACATCTAGCGACATAAAACTTTTGTATAACTTTTAAACTTTTCGAGCTACAATTGGCCTACAAAGATAGCTAGAGGCTTGTGGTGATATGTCTGAGTGAAAAATTTTGCCAGAATTTTTTATTTCAAGCTCTCATACATCTTTTGGTTCTCAAATTATATATATATATATATATATATATATATATATATATATATATATATATATATATATACTAGTTGTGAGACCCGTGTAATACACGGGATGATACAAAATAATTGTTAAATAAAAAAACCTAAACATTAATAATTATGTATAACAAATTCTCGACAATATAATGATATTTTTGGATATATATATACATTATTAAATTAAACACTAAAACATAATTGTTGATAAACTTTGAACAATTATAACAAATTACAAATTTTGAAAGACTTCTTTGAATACAACATTTGTTGTTCTATTGCTAAGTTTACCGTCGTCTAAAATTAGCATTTTAATCTATCTTTACTTTTAACTCTCGACAATATAACATACAACTGGTCGTGTGTGAAGACTGGTTGTCTCAGAAACAAACCCACCTTTGATAGTGATTGTCGTTGACTCTTATTTATTGTCATTGCAAAACATACAGTCAATGGAAATTGTTTTCTTTGAAATTTGAAAGAAGTTCTTCTATCTGAAGGCGTCAAAGACATTTTTGGAATAAACCTACGATTTCCAATATTATTTCCAAATATAATCTTTATTTCTATAACACAATTACCCAATAATATTACTTCACTGCTAGATGTGTACCCACACAATGCAACGACGACATTAATACGTTGATGTTTTCAATTAAAAATTAAAGTATGTAGTTTTATGTTAAAAATAACAATATGGTATTATTTTGTGTTATATATATAAAAATATGTAGTTGTTTCTTATTAAATGTAAAACTATGATGGTAAAGTAAATTTTAAAAAATGGTTAACTCTAATTTGATACGATTAACTTTAATTTGACTTATTTTGGTAAAAATAGTAAAAGTTTGTTAGTATTTGTAGTGTTTTGTGTAATGTTTACGGTTAAAGGTCTGGGTGGACCTTGTTATTGCAAACCATAAATGTCTTATTATTTGTTAGGAGACTTGTTAATTAGTTTAAGAAATATCTACATTTATCATTTTACAAAAAACAATATATACTTTTTGTGTATGTGTAGTTAGCCGAATAAGCTCTCTAGTTTGATTGAATCATTAGATGAATATAAATAAAGAACCTATTTAATTGTTTAACTTTGTGTTTTTGTATATAGAACCGGATCAATCTAAAAACTACTACATGAATATTATTTTTTTCAAATAAAAATTTTACATAATTTTCAATTAATCTGAATGACAATTATGGCTAGGTTATAATAAGAATGACAATTATATATATACATATATATATATATATATATATATATATATATATATATATATATATATATATATATATATATATATATATATATATATATATATATATATATATATATATATATATATATATATATAGAAGGATCAAATAAGAAGTAAAATTATGGTAAGAAGGTAAGAAGTTTTTTATTTACTTGATTTTTTACGAATCACCAAAATTAATCATTAGATGAATCAAAAATAACACGATTCATTGAAAAAAATTCCTAAAAAAACATATTGATGAATCATTTTTTAGTAAATCAAGTTTTTATTCACGTTACGGACAATTTTAGTGAATAACAACAAAATCATCGTAAAAATGAATCATCAAGTTGTTTTTTCGAGAATTTTTTTTTGTGAATCATGTTATTTTTGCATCATCTATTGATTCATTTTGTTGTTTCGCCGAAAAGATATGTAAATAAAAAACTTCTTACCTTCCTACCAAAAATTCACTTTTTACCGGATCTCAATTCTATATATATATATATATATATATATATATATATATATATATATATATATATATATATATATATATATATATATATATATATATATATATATATACATATATATATATATATATATATATATATATATATAGGGCTAGATTATAATAAGAATGACAATTATTGTGTTACCTTGTAACCAAATCCTGGCCATCCGATTTTCATTCTCGTAAGAATGAAAAACTGAAAATTTTTCATTCTTAAAAGAATCAACTAAATTTTGTACATCAAAACAACAACAATGTAATGAATTGTTTCAATTATGACAAAATTAGTAGAAAAATTATATCACAACAATAAGAATCTACAAAAATTGTAACAATTCTGGAAAGAATGAAAATATTTTACATAAAACAACAATATTCTAAATGAACAGATAAGTCATTCTTAAAAGAATATGTTTTAAATGAGTGGTTCAAGGTTACACAATACTTGTCAGGATATATTTGATCATGGCCCTATATATATATATATATATATATATATATATATATATATATATATATATATATATATATATATATATATATATATATATATATATATATATATATATATATATATATATATAAAAGAAAACAATATCAATAGTTAACGTCTGTTTCCCCATAACTAAAATGTCTCCTGTATCCAATCTGTACCTATTAATTTCCCACCTACCGATCATTAATATATGGACTTTCTTATATTCTCATTTTCAAATATTTCCAATTCTTAAAAATTATATTTTTTAAGAAAATTATGTTTAGGAATGATAATTTCGTATCCTAGTTTTTTATATTGGTTTTAAGCAACATTTAAATATATGATCTAAAATCAATTTATATATTTATATATGTATATAGAGTAAATTACAGTTTTGGTCCCTGTGATTTGATACTACTTTCAGTTTTAGTCCAATTTTTGAAATTTCATTTTCATGGTCCTCAAGGTTTCTTTTAGCTTGCAGAAGTTGTCTATTGACCAGTAAAAAAATCAATTTACCATTTTTAATTCATTTTTCATTTTTCTTTTAATGTATTATTATTAAATCAATTTAAACAAAATAAACATAATCCCCCCCCCCCCCCCCCCACACCCCACTGTCCAGAAGATAATGAAACTGGACAACAACCCTTCGTTGCCATCCTCCTCACATAGGTCCCGACGACAGACATTTGAAGCTTCGATTACGTCTTTCCCTGGATTTGATTTACAATGAAACGAAGTGGGAGACGAACAAGAAAACGATGAATTACAATTTGTCAATCGTCATTCTCTAAAGGGATTCTGCATTAATCCCAATGCAGAAGAACCATAGGAGCTTCGGTAACCAGAATCAACAAGACTGGTGGCGCGAGCGTCGCAGGTGTAGCCAAGGACGATGGGTAGTTTACGTTGCAGTCGAGTTGTCTGTTATATATGTATGTCTGTTGAGGTCAGCTTCCATGATGCAGATCAAGAACACCGTCGACCACCACCAATTGAGATATGATGATGAATATTGGGAATTGGGAAATTGATTGGAGTGAAATTTAACAACGAAACTGAAGATTTGTAAATAATAAACCTAGACTTGAAGATTCTACGCGCTTTCAGGTTCCCATTCGACGACGGCGGAGTTCCGATTTTGCGTGTTAGAGACGGAGGTCAAATTGTCAAGCAACTACCAAAAGTCAACATGTCATTTTTCTTTCTACATGTTAATAATTGATACATGGTTTACAGATCTTGGAGAGCTTCAACCATTAGCTAGCTTTCATCGGGAGGAGGTTTATTCAAGCAGAAGCAAAGGACAATTAGATGGCGATCTAGTTCTCATTTGGTGGGATGGTTCTTATAGGGAGCCAAGCGATGGACAAGCGTACCCAAAGCCTGTAAATTCGAATGTTGATTTCAAATTACAAAGATTGCAAAGGTAACGATTTGATGTTGCTAGGAGTCGTTTTCTGCCCATGAGTTCACCGTTAACGGTGTCGGATAACTGGAATCTGCGATGCGCCTACGACACGAAATAATCAGAAGCTTGAAGGGTAGGTAAGGAAGTTTGAACATCGTGTGAGACTAAACAAGGTGAAGAACCGTCATCACCATCTATGATTACTTTTCGTTTGATAGAATCGAGATTTAGCAACACGAGAATCCAAAAATAATAATACATTAAAAGAAAAATCAAAAAAATTAAAAATGGTAAATTTGTCTTTTAGTGGCCAATAGACTACTTATGCAAACTAAATAAAACCTTGAGTACTATGAAAGTGAAATTTCACAAGTTGGATTAAAACTGAAAATAGTGGCAAACCACAGGGACGAAAACTGTAATTTACTCATATATATATATATATATATATATATATATATATATATATATATATATATATATATATATATATATATATATATATATATATATATATATATATATATATATATATATATATATATATATATATATATATATATCTTATCCTAATAAATAAGTAACTCAAAGTGCCACATGTCATCTTCTAAGCCCTCTTGTACACATGTTATTTTTATAGAATTTCTGATTTTCTCAAAATAAAAATTTGTTTGTCAGTTACTCTAAACTCCTTAATTATGTTGTAACTCCCCAATTAAGTGTGGGAGAAAAAATTGATTGATTTGAGAAAGAGTAAATAAGGCTTTCAAGTTTTGTAGTTATTTTAAAATAGGATTAACCAATCTAAGTTAATGTCAATGAAAGAAATAACATTGAACTTTGTAAAAAAATTCATTAATAACGTCATATATTAAAATAAAATGGTTTTCTTAATATATATAAAATTTTAAATTCGCCAATCAATTAAGATAAAAATGATCTGCAGATACATTGAATTTTGTATGAAATATGACATGTTTTTGAAAAAAATATTAGTCATAGAAACCAAACTATTAGCCGGCATGAAACTATCTGCTGAAAGGAAACCATTAACGATTCATTGCTATGAACCTTAAATAAAATCCTTAAATTGTAAATCTGAAAACCTAAACCTAAACTTTAAAAGAAACTACTTACCAAAAGAAACCTTTTGCATATAAGTTGCATGCTCTTTGGAATATTACATTTTTTTAATCAAGCTGGAGTTTACACATCGACCGTGCTATCACTACAAATAAAATGACATTTAATGACACAGAAAAGATGCCACTAAATACCAAGAAAGTGCCACCAAAAGCGCTGCGACTAAAAGTATATAGTGACACTATTTTATTGTGTCACTGCAACATTGAATATTTTGCCGAATTATAACATTGTACTCTCATTTTTTTTCTCCACCTCATGTAAAGTTTACTACTTTCAATTATTTTCTTATGGAAATATTGTATTTTATGAACATTAATGTTTACATATGCATAATTTATGTTCTTTATTTTTATATCATCCCGTGTAATACACGGGTCTTACAACTAGTATATATATATATATATATATATATATATATATATATATATATATATATATATATATATATATATATATATATATATATATAATGTATGTGTATATGTGTGTCTTTATGTATATATGTATGTATGTGTATATGTATATGTATAGATTCAACAAAAGTGAACAAGAGGCCAACTATTCATTGCATCTATTTACTAGAATGTGTTACAGTTTTTTATAGAAATTTTGGCTTTATTCTTTTTTGCATAAAAAGGATTTTACCATTTTGATTTTTACATTTGTCGTTTTAAACGTTTTAAGAGCCATATGGAATGTGCATATATCTATTTAAAGGTAAAAAATTATTCTCCAGCTATTACACAGTTGTATATCAGTCGACCCATATTTCCCATTGATGGTACCATCATATAGAACTTATTGAATGTTTCAACTGCTATATAAAATTTACGCCGCCCCATACGATGACATATGTGAAGTTAGAGATTGCAATTTATAGTAAAGATATTATTGGGTTTTAAATCTTGTCACACTCATTTGATCATTCGCGATGGTGGACCCAAACCAACTCAGTCTTTAGTGATGGATCTAAGGATTTTCTCTGCCTTGGGGCACTAGCGATCATCTATATGGTGGTTGTGTCAGAATCGTCGATGTGATTCTACTTTTCTACTAAAATTTAATAAACTCATTAGTAAGTTTCCCTTCGTGGATTTGCACCCTCAATGATGCAGCGGGAACTTTGGAAATAACGGAATGAAAAAAAAATTACAACGTACTTTTCTTGGCTAAAAGTCTTTACTGCAACAAAGTGGTCCAGTGTTGTTTATTATTTGTAGAAGTATATGAGATGGTGCAACTGAATTTAAACTAATGTGAAAGTGTGATATTTGCATCGAAATTGGATGGTTATAGGGATAAAGTTTTTAATGTAATATCTTAGATTTTAATTCATTATGCAATAATCTTAGGTGCAGTTCGTGATTTCCTCTTCCATTCAGCTTCGTCTATGAGAGAAGCATCTATAGCATTAGAATTATGGTAGAAAGATTATTTTGTGACACCAAGAGTAACTTTTTTTAGGGCACATTACGAAAAAGAACACTATATTTTTTTTCTGGTTTAAGTATCAATTTTTCATTTGTTTTAATAAAACCACAAATTTTTGGAAAAAATTTCAATCTGACCACTATGACCTAAAGAAGCAGGTAACAGTGGCTTCGATGAAACTTTTTACCAAAAAATGGGGCTTTTCTGAATATTAAATATTGGTGGTTAAACCGATTTTTTTTCAAAATATAGTGATTTTTTCGTAATTAGACCTAGATAATATTTACACTTTAATTTATATAATTACAGAAAAAACACTATATTTCATTACTTTTTATGTTTAAACCATCAATTTTTCATTTGTTCTAATAAACCATCAATTTTTAGAAAAAAATTTAGCCTAACCATTATGACCGGAAGAACCGGTAATAATGGCTTCAATGAAGCTTTTTACCAAAAACTGGTAGTTTTTTTCAAATCTTTAAAAATTAATGGTTAAACCGAACTTTTCACAAAATATAGTGCTTTTTTCATAATTAACCCTTTTTAATGACAAATCTATCTTATTCCTACTAAACTATTCATTGTTCCACCTAAGTCTCTTGCGAGACTTGAACCCTCAACCTCAAAGAGGGAGAGCGACACATTTACCACTCTTATAAGGAGACAACTTTTCTTTGAGATTTAGTAACCAAAAGACTTCAACATGAAACAAACAAACATGATAGGACCGATGAAGGAAGATGGGCAATATCAATTCTAACGCCATAGATGCTATCATTGGACGCTTATGTGGGAACGGGAAACTAGGAAAGTTGGTATAATCAAGATAAAGAAGTTGCAATGTATATCAATTCATAAAAATTAGTGACTGTATGTAGTTTAATGATGTTGTAGGAAATAAATATGATAAAAGCATTGAAACTTTTTTACCAATAAAATGGTGATAGGACCGATGAAGGAAGATGGACAATATCAACTTCCCTTATTTCAACAATCTCAACAAACAAATTACACAAATTTGACAAATTGCTCTCTCTCTCTCTCTCTCTCTCTCACTCTCTATTAGATGCATCAATAGGTTTAAGAAACAATATCTCTTTGGGAAAATAAGCCAAGAAATTAATCAAATTTTGTTGCCTAATATCCTCCACCCATCACTCATAATTGTGCAACCTTTTTTAAATCAAGTGACTTCTCTACGAATCAATTAACAGTGATATTGGCATCTTTGCATCTATCAACATATTGGCCCTGAAAGCATGATAATTAGGTGCTTTGTAACCATAACTGATACCCAATATTTTATCTAACATATGCTGAAAATAAGGAGATTTACAAGCATTCATAGGAACACATGCATCATGGAACCATAGAGCAATAGCTAATTCCAGATCATGTAATTTTCCTTACTTTGCATGACTGATTAAATAGTGGTTTGATCACTTATATCTTTTGTAAAGAAAGGATGCACACTTGGTGTAGCTTTCATTTTCCCCATTTAATAGATCATGATTTGATGTTTTTCAATAGTGTTTCGTCTTCCGCTTTATCGTTATTCGAGATATTAAAAATACTTTGAATACCACTAGCTTTATCATTTATCGGTTAGGCTGGTTCTTTCAAAAGACCGTGCATAGTAAAACGAAGTTTTAGGGTTACTTTTTTAAACGATCTTATGTCACCGCTAACACCGGGAAGATGTTTCTTAACTCTATCTATGCCACCACCACAGATAACTTTTTGACAAAAACTACATATGTGTGTCGTTTTTCCCTTATCGTGAATGGCTATAGTTACATATTCCCACACTTTATATGTCTTCATTCTTATATTTGATTGAGCAGAAGTATGAGATTAATATTATGCTTTTGTGGGTTCTTCATCTCTAGGTTCCGTATTATTACAATAATCAAAAAGTTGTCGAACCAGAACAAAACATCATTATCATAAAGTTGCCAAGTAAATGCAATTCAAGAGCTGTTACCTTGATTCAATATAAGAAAAGTAAAAAAAATGCAATTTAAGAGCTGCTAAGCAAATGAAATTCTAGTTGCTTATGCTTTCTAAGGCATATAAGGTTTATTAACTAGTACATATATAGTTACGTTGCATCCACTCTTTGGGATGCATGAACAGAAGCATACTCATACATTTACTCAACAAGAAAAAAGGAGGGGATGTGATCCTATTAAAAACAAAATTAAGTCATATCATACACAAATATGTTATCAAAGCTTACCAATTTACCAAAGCTTGACTTTTATTTGATGCTTAAAATGGACAAAAAATAGCAACATTACCAATAAAAATTACCAACCGTACCAATCGGTATTAAATGACCAACATTACCAATCAAGATACCAACACACATTTATGATATTGCAAAAACTGCTACCATTGGCATTGAACTTCAAAATGTTAACCATTACAAAAACTAAGAAATTGCAGGGTTACATGATAACTAAGTAATGGAAGTTTACCTGGATCTTAAGAAAGATTACATGTAGACAATAATAACCAAGATGAAGATCCAACTTAAGAAAAGGCATATCAACAAGTTCCAATTTTGTGCTTAAAGCCTATTCATTGACCTTAACAAATTAGGGTTTATCATAGTTGAACGAGGACACATCACCTCATCAAAGCAACCAATAAACCTACTTCTTGGTCCTGTTAAATTCAGAAATCGATGAACGTTAGGTAGTTCGAGATTTATGGTTACGTAATAAAGCAGACACATAACTTCTTCGGACAAGCATAAATTCTCCTTCCCGGATTATTGTCGGTCCACGATGTCATAATCACCGCTTGTCTTCCACGGTAGAAATATGTCATCGTTTATAGGAAGGAAGGAACAAGGGAGAATAGAACGCGTATCTATACATATTAATAAATGAAGCCATCTTAATGCTACTTGACATGTCTAAGAAGCTAGAATGCCAAATGACAATCTCTTATAAATCCTTTTAACTAATCCCAATAATTTAGGAAAGTAAAACAAAAAAAAAATAAGGAACCGTTATACACTGCAATTGCTAATTCCCAATATTAATCCCCATATCCGTTAATTTAGGAACCTAAGCAAGAAATTAGTAAGTGCTTTATTTGAAGGAGAACGAGAGACACGAGACGTTCAAATTCTTACTTTTTTCTATAGAAATTGATTTCACTCCCGATGTTCCTGTTGCCGAGGGTAGTTCTAAACCGCTAAAGGTATAATTTAATCCCCATATATATTGACGTATTCTCATTTACCTTATTCAATTTTGAAAATCAGATCTCTTTAAGTTATCTATTCCTATAATTTGTTCTTCATTGCTCTAAAAGTTTAGATATGTTTTCGTTACTATAAAGTTGAAGATAATGATTCGTCCATAACTAATCACTCTCATTCTTATATTTTACATGTTACTGATCGAACGTTTGGAGATTTGGGAATCACTAGCCTGTTCCCAGAGACAAAATTGACGAATTGGTGGATCGCTGGATTTTTGTCCCCATAAGTAATTTTGCACCTAAAACTAATAAATTATATGTATACGTATTTGTATATGCATAATCGCTAATTCTTAATTATGCTCTCCTCTTTGTGACAAACTGTAAGCTTTCTATCTGTTTCTTGATTTCTATTAGTTTTTTTGTGGGGTTGTAAATGATCTTATGTGTATCTAATTGCTCGGATAAAACCTACAATTTTAAACAAAAAAAAGCAATTTCTGATATCAATTTTCTAAGTGAAATATGGTTTTTGATGGCTTTTTAAATGTATATTGAATTGAAGACCTCTCTTGCTTTATTTTTTGTGGATTACGTTTTTTTGTTTTCATTTGAATGTCATATTTATTTACTTTTTAGTGTTGTAAGATTACATTGGTTTGGTGAAATTCAGGAAACATCCGTTTTGGGAACTCTTGAATTTAGGAAGTTTTGCTAACTTTTACATATAATACAAGTGAATCGAGTTCATGCTGCATATTTTGATTCCATATTGGGCTTTTTAGTGGATTGTAGTTACATGTGTGTGTATTCTTCTTTTTTAGCTTAGAATCAAGATGACAAACCTTTTTTTATATAAAACCGATGTAACTGTGTTATCATATTCACAACTTATCCCCTAATTTCGTATTTCAGTTATCAAATTTTGTATCATGGTAACGAATTCTAATGAATACAAGAAAATCCGGTATGAGATTTTTCAATATAGGGCTATTTTGCTGACTCTTTTATTATCTTTCTATGTTTTGCAAATATTTTAGGGCGGATTAAATAAATACAATTGTATTTGGCCAATTTTCCAGGTTGATCATTTTGATTCAAATCTTTGTTGACTTTTTTCCAATGGGTTTTTATGTAATTTATGTCAAATCGAACTCATTTTTGGCAACTTTGTTATTGTTGTTTGAGGTTTTGTAGTGGGTTTTGATTAAAGATTGAAGATTGCTTTCTAATCTTCTTTTTATGCCAGGACAAACTTGACATCAAATAATGTTTTTATACATGTGTTATCTTTATGGTTTTATAATCCTAAATTCCTAATCCAAAATCAAGTTATCTAAAATTAACTCATTGAACGAGTCAATAACAGAATAAGCTTGGTGTATCTATAGTTTGAGTTTGGTCTGATTACTTTGGTCTTTCAATATCCTTTTTATGTTTGTTCATTTCTTCTTCAAACCTCAGCAAGTGAGACATTTACCAAACTATTGGTGGACATATTAATAAAGTCACTTTAGAACTCTTTCAGGTTTGGTCGAACTTCAAATCTTTAAAGTCATATTGCAAATGGATGTTCCTTTCTCGGATGAAGAAAATAGGCAATGGTTTTGAGCAATGATTCATGCTGCTGGAATTGCAACTTCATTGATGAATATAATCCAGTAATGGTAATATAAGTTTAATTTCTATAACTAGAGGTGTGTTAAAGGTATTTCATGCTCGAGATTTTTTAGTTGAAAGTAGGGAGAAACATGGATTTACAAACTATAATTTTTCATGGAAATGTAGCAAATCATTTTTGTTTAACGTGTAAACATGATGGTTAATCTTCTCTTCTGGTATCATAAATTAAGAGATAAAAAAGGTGAAAAATCCTAAAACATGGATGTATCCCATGATTTTGATAGGGTGAAAAAAACCTATGACAAACCCAGATGTGTATGAGAGGTTGAAACCTTATGGTCCTTACACGGATGGACTTTTTGGCTTTTGCAACATTTGATTTAAGGAACTATATTTTAATCGTCGACCGTGTAACACACGGGTTTGTAAACTAGTAAAGGAAATAAGAATGAAAGGAAGAGAAAGATAAAGGGCTTGTTGAACACTCCCTCAACATAAAAGAGAAAATTACCCATGTGTGCCTTGCACGTGGGGTTTTTTAACGGTGCATTTTGACAGAGCATAAACGAAGGGACTAGAAGCGTAATAAAAATACATAACAATGATGATCCGAGTTAAAAAAAACATAAGCGTGCAAGACCTAAAACCCCTAAAATCATTCATGTAATATACTTTAGATAATGTGACTGTTTGTTTTTTTAGAACGACGTCATAGTAAAAATAAAAAAAATAAAAACTATAATAATAACGGAAGATTGTAAAAGTAGCCGTTGGGGGGAGGGGGTAAATTTTCCATATTACCCGTGTGTGAAGAAAAGCCCAGAGCTGGGGGAAACCCGCGTCAACCATCCAAGGAGGACGGTCTACCCGTGCGGGTTTAATCACCCCGCACCCCAAACCGCACCGGCACCTTTTGGTCTAACTCTTCCACTTTGTGAGCATTTACCGGACCATAGTCCAACTCAACCCTTGACTATACGTCTATAGTCTATACCCCAACTCCTGAAAAAATTAAGAGTATACAAATAGTCCATCAAAAACATGGACTATAGCCCATCCCAACAATAAATTCTTATTTACTTATGAAAACCGCTTTTATGGTTTGATAATTCATAGGACCTGACTTACCTTTGCCCATAACATAAAAAAAATTCTAGTATTATAGATCGAATATATAAAATGTTCTATATATAAAATTACCGACAACATGAACGTTACTTTTTTTATCTCAATTAATTTTTATAATTAATATCTAAGAGCCTGTGTTATTGGCTTATAATCAAATAATAGACTGGTTAGTATGAAATTATTCAAGAGCATGTGATGTTTTAATTATGGGCCTTGTGGTCCTTAATGTTACGTGGCCAATGTAGATGTAGTCTTCCAAAATGCTAACTATTTTGTCCCAACATATCGAAGTCGTTTTGAGACGATTAAAGTTGTTTTCCTTCTAGCCTTCGAGGATGTGTTGGGTAGTGGCGAATCTAGAAAAAAAAAACTAGAAAAGAAAACTATATGGTTCCTTATCAAGTAAAACTATCAAAAATGAAAAAAATTGACAATAAGGTAGGTCCTAAATTTTTCCAAGATAGGTTCTAAATTTTTTTTCTATATGAATTTGAAATAAAATTAAAATTTTAGGTTGGTCCTCGGACCCACCTTGACATATACTAACTGCGCCACTGGTGTTGGGTGTCTGTGTGTGTGTGTTGGGGATGGGGGGGGGGGGGGGAGGAGGGGTGAACTTAAGATGCTCCACCATCACACGACATCTTGCTGATGCATACTTGTCTAAGGCTGCGTTTGATAGTTTCAGACTTGGGCTATGTTTGGCAGATTAACTGACAAACTAGTTGCTAGCTGAAAAACTAGCAGTAGCTAAAAAACTAGCGACTAACTGAAAAACTAGCTGATAATAAATGACGTTTGGTAAAAACTAACTGATAAAACTAGCTGGAAATCGTAAAATGACATAAAAGAACATGCACAAAATTAATCCAATATTATAAGAAAAAACCATAATACATTAAATTAAGTTAACGTAAATACTAAATAAAATATTACAAATTTTAAAATAAATTTCTTACATCCCATATCATATTCGCAATATTATCACGAAATTCTCGCATCTCGTGACGTGACTCTCGAATATTCGCATTATTAGATATTGAATGGTTGTTTTGTTCTTCTGAATGTATGTAATCAAAATGTTGTTCAACGATGTTGAAAATCATATCTATCGAGTCATTCCTTCGAATATAGTTATGAAGGGTAAAGGAAGCGTAGATATATATATATATATATATATATATATATATATATATATATATATATATATATATATATATATATATATATATATATCAATTTGGGATAAAGAAAACGTAGATAATATTTGAAATAAAGGAAGCGTAGATAATTTGGGATAAAGGAAGCATATCCTTTGTGATGGTAAAATGAGAATATTTTGAAACCGCTACTCAAAACGTTACTATTAGTAGCGTTTAAAAAAACTAGCTTGTTAGCTAGCTTATAAGTTAGTTTTTGGATTCTCAAACATGTCAAACTAAAATAGCTCGAAAAACCGTTAGTTTATACGCTAGCTGTGGCACTCCAAACACAACCTTGAAAGAATAAGAGGTCCGACTCAGTAAGCATTATTTTGTTGCTGACTCGGTCAGATGTGATTTTCAGCTTATCAAACGCCCGAACTCAGACCGAGTCAGACATCAGGTCTTACCGGACCCGGTCAGACGCAAATCAAATACATCCTAAGATGACAAAATGTGGGGTACACTTTGTTTTATTCATATTAATAAATTTTACACTTTATTTTATTCATATTAATATAAATGTTCCAACTCAAAAGGAGCATGCGAGCTTAATCGGATTTCTATTTCTATTTAAGATTGTAACTTCAGCTAGAAAAAAAAAGAACATCACATATGAACAACGACATCAAAGAACATCACATATTCACAACAGATTCTGATTTCATAAAAGAAGCATAAAAATTTCAGCAAATTAACATCAGAAAACAACTTCTTTAGGGCAAAAAAACAACTTCAACGTATGAACAACAACAACAAAGAAACAACCATATGTTGATTTCGGGGGAAAAATGTTCTTTAAGGAAAAAAAAGCATACCAAAGTCCGAATGCAGCAACAGCGAATGTAAGAGAAGGAGAGAGAGGCGGTGAGGGAGGCCGCCTGACTGCGAGAACAGCAGCATCGGCGGCGGCGGCTGACGATGAGAGAAGTCGCCGGTCTGACGAGATAGATCAGCGGCGTTTCACGGTGTGAGGAGGCGATAATGTAAGAGAATAACGAGAGAGATAGAGAGAGGCAGGCTTTTGTCGATCGTGTTGTTTGAGGCGGGATAGCTAGGGCAAAAAGGAGAAAACGTGTGTCTTTTTTTTTGTTCAAATATACCCTCATATCTATTCTTTTAAGAGGTTTCTTTCCAATTAAGTGGTAAACAAACTCTCTGAATCTGATTGATTCAGAGTTTACCTCTTAATAGTCCAATTAATAGGTAAAAAAACACAGCCTTAGAAGGTCATGATATAGTAGTTCTCTTAGACTTACGTATTGATGTTATATTCTGACATCTACTCGCAAATGAAGATTTCGATAGTTAGAAGCATGGTGTTAGACATTTAGAAGGTAGTGATTCTCTTAGCCTTATACATCGATAATGTATTATGCACCCTCATGTTTTAAACTTTAAAACTTATTTTGAATAAACTTAACTTTTTGGACAACTTCCACAATAACATTTTAATATCGAATGATCTCTTTGGCAAAACTTAATATTTTGAAATAAACGAGGGATGTTACAGTAAGATACAAAAATGACGAAACAGGTGGGGTTTCAATTTCTTGAAGATTCGGCTAGAACCAAGTCACTAACCAAGGTCTATCTCAGTCACACACTCACACTTGAGAATATTTATGAGTACAACTGTACAACACTTTCCATTATTTCTCCGATGTCTGGTCCAATAAATGCTGTATTTTTAAACTTCGCAGATATGTTTGGCTCTTGATTTTAGACTTTCTAGTATTGGATTTTGATAATGACCTTGTTATGAACTTAAATGTTAAACCAATCAATACTTTGTCGGGCAGATATACGTAAAAGGGAAAAAGCATAATTCGGTCCATTTGTATCCTAAATAACATATTATTAAAGTTGACGTTTAACACTGTATTATAATTTAGTAGTCAAAAGCCAATTTTTATTTTTGCTAATCGAATTCCTTAAATATACACAAAGTGATCAAAATAATAATTTGGACAAATATTATATTTTGAACGTTTATAAAAATTATAGATGAAATTCTCCCAATTATTTACTAGGTTCAAAAAAAATTAAATAATGAAGCATTTATATTCAGAGACAAGTAGACAACGACATAAAAACCAAAAAGAATGTAAAAATAAAAAACATTCACCCTTCCAAATTCACACAATCTCATTCTTCAAATCATAGATACCATACATATACATACATATATACATCTCAAAATTCTACAAAAGGAAAATTAACTTTTCTACAAATTTCTCTTCCGAAAATTCCCCTTCTTGATCTTTTATACTTACAAATCATCACCAAAAGGGTAAAATTCCTTGACATTCTTTTTTCGGTTAATAACCCTAATTGGTAATTACTTACATACATAGAACCTCTAATTACAATTTATTTACAAAAATAGGACAAATCTACCCCTGTTCATTACCCTCAAAATGTCCAAAATCCCTCATCAGTTTCCTAATTCCATATGTACTTGATAACTTCTTTTTAAGGGTTTTGATTTAAGCCCGGGCAGGGATACCCCTACGGGTATCCCTAGCCAGACATTCAAAACCCTCAATTCTTACAGCTGGTTTATTACCAAAATTGCCCCCAACAGGTCCTACTTTTCTTTCAGATGAGGACAGTGATGACTTACCGGATCCAAATTGGGTGTCTTGGGTTAACGGGTTAGATACTCTACTTGGTGGTGACCCACAGAAATACGGGGGTGAAGAAGCAGCCTGTGTACATGGTTTTTCGAAGATGATTTCCAATAGTTCACGGCTTGCTTTAGATTCGTATGGCTCTGGTTGATAGCTGTGAAAATGAAGAAATTTATTAGGTTTGGAGATGTAGATTTATTCGAGAAATGAAGAAGTTGAAGATATAATCATATAATAATGGAAGAATGCTTACCACATATGCAATCTCAAAGGTCTAACAGGTTCGTTGATAGGGGCATTGAAGAGGCTGAGCCGCCTAGGTTTTGGACAAACTGTAACAACGTTCCTCATCTCTTCGCAAGTGGATGCGAAGGAGTTCTTCTGTTGGATCCCGCAATGATTCATTTGTGTATTCTCTTCTGTTAAGAATAACAAACGGTTTAGAAGAAATTATGAGGATGAAGTCATGTAGATGAACCCTAGATCTGAGAGAAGAAGAAAAAAATAAGGTGCTTTGAGTAATTTCAAAGCGTGCTGGTTTGATTTAACGAGATCTAAAGTCGAATATGGCCGATAACGATCTGGTCAAAGCGATTTGAATAAGTTAAAGTCTGAAGGTGTTAGACGGCAAAACGGATTTTAAATTTAGAAAATACGATTTCATAAGAGTACATATGGAAGAAGACAAGTATCAAAATAAGCAGATCCGTTGTAAAAATCGTAAGTCTGTTTGTTTTTTCGTCAATCATATGTCTGCATACATACAAACGATGTGCAAGCTTTACGTGTGTATGCTGATGGAGATGTTTCGAGTAACAAACAAAAGCAATAGAAAATTAAAAACTACAACACAACTTTGAGATGCGTGATTGACTATGTATTGAAAAGGAAAGCGTGTGAATTCAGAAAATCTCAAATCACCGATATTTTCTTCGCCTGACAAACGCAAATTCAATTAAAATCTAAAAGTTCTCCGAGATCTATTAAAAACGCGATGAAATTAGTTGAAAAAAAAAAAAGTTGTGGACTTTTCAAGGCGGCTACTGTAGAAAACAAACAACGAAAATATACTTTTCTGCAAATAAGCAATCAAGTATAATTCAATCATCTCCTAACAACTCAGATCTGTAAATCTCCATAGATGAACCTGATAAATCAGTACTGAAAGGGAAGAACATGTATGATTTTGAATCGGCTACAATTAGGAAATTAAACAAGCATAAAATTACGAAACAAACTAAAATCTGGACATATTCAAACAAAATCAATACGAATGTTGAGTGGATTTCTCACCTAATGAACAGGAATCACGAAAAGTTGGGGGTGGATGGGGCTCCGCTTGAAGAGAAGCAAAGAAGCACGGAGGATAATGAAAATAAAGTATTATAAAAGGCCTCACGACGAAATTGGTCAAATATTTGACGAAGACCCATACAAATAAAAGGGGCTAAGATTTGGACATGGGGTACGGAATGTGTCTTTGTATCCGTATACGTGTTCGTATCGTGTATGGTATTCATATCTTCCGTCTAATTACTATTTTTATATGTTATTCTCAACGTATCTAAATAAAACTGGATAAAATAATTCTAATTAAAACAAAATTACAAATCAATCCAAAATTAACAGGTTAAAAGGGGTGTTTGGATTGCTTATTGAAAACAGCATTGTTTTTAAATGTTTATTAGTTTATTTCAAAATTGTCAAAATCGGAATCTTATCTAAAATCGTTTTATGTTTTGTAAGATGGTAACCGGAATATCCTATCAATGAACTAGTATTCAAATTTGCCCCCATTTTGTGGAAATCCTATTATAACTTAATGTTGATCATCACGATACTCTGGCTAATTTCAGATGAAAAAACGAAGTTTTAATGCTATGTGAGACATGTTGCGACATGTGATGCTCTATTTTAATTTGAATGGATGATTTTTTTTTATACTTAACTATATAGTAAAAACTAAAAATATGAGATCGGATAGATTAAAATCTTATGACCCTAGTTAAGATCCTGAGATTCTAGTATAGATTTTGTTTCAGATACATTTTTCTGTGATCGGGATCGTTTTCGGTTGAACAATCTTAAAATCGTAATATTTTAAGGTCAAGCTTGGGATCTTAACATCCATGATTTATTTGGTATTAAAACAAAATTTATATATATATATATATATATATATATATATATATATATATATATATATATATATATATATATATATATATATATAGTATCAAAATATAATAATTAATAAATAGGTTTTAGTATTTATATAATTCATCTTAAGAGTATAATAGCAAATATGAAATATTCTTATATGTTCTTGAATTATTTGTTTTTTACGTATATCAATATGTTTCTTCAAAATAATAATTTTGGTAAAGGGCTAATAACATAAAAAACACTTAGTTTGGTCAGAATCCTATTTAAACTCTAGATTTTATTTTGTTCTATAAAAACCATTCATATTTTCAAAAAAAAATCATAAAAATCATTCATATTTTCAAAAAGATCCATTGCGCCTACTATAACAAATAAAAGCCATGATTGTATGTCGCCAACTCGGAAAATTTTTTACCATCGTCGCATTCAAAATTTAGTGGATTCACTTAGACACCCGATGCACTCACAAAGTGGTCGAATGACTACACTTACGAAGACAAAATTCACATGTACACAGCTTTATCTATAATTTTCACTATAATGGAGTTTCCATATCTATTTCAAATGTCAATATGGATTTGTTTTCACATAAAATTCGATAAAAATAATCCTTAAAAGCTATAAAATAAAACAAATAGTGGTCACTATATAATTTTTTGAAAGAATGAGTGGTTTTTATGAAACAAAAAATATATATAGTGGTTAAACCAGAATTCTGGTCAAACTACAATTGCTTTTATGTTATTAACCATTTTGGCAAATATCCCACATAAATAATATTAAAAAAAATTCTTAATAATATAGCTTAATATAAAATAAAATCTATAACCTCAAATAACAACAATAAAAATTTGGGTGCTACTAAATACACACCCCATATACACTCTTAACAAAAGTCAAACAATTTTCAACCACTAATAAATATCTTTTCAGGAAAACAATGCATTTTTAACCAATAAAAAAAGTTGACTTGGAATAGACGTGTATATCATGTAAATTGGGGTGTTTATTTAGTGGTTCCCTAAAAATATATATTATAAAATTCTACATCAATAGTTAAAAAATATCCTCTACAATGAAAGTGAACAAAAACATTAATTTGTATGTAGTTTACATAAAACCAATAGTAATAGACTAGCTTCAGTTTCAATCAAAGTTGTCAAACAATTCCTATAACGATAAGTACAATTATTATTCAACTTGTCACATCAACATTCATAATTGTACGAGTGTATGATGTGTATGGTTTATGATCAATTTTTAATGGTGGCTAATTTAAAGTTAATCGAATAATTAATATAGATATATCTAAAGTAATGTATGAAAATGGGTACTTAGGTTGTATTTAGCTATCGTATATAGTAAATGTGGTTGTTCACCATCCCAAGTTGATTTTTGATTTGTAAGTTAGCAGGTGGTTAATGTTAGTTACATCAAGTTTTGCATTGTTGGTAAAAGAAACCCTTTAGAAATTTATTAGTACATGATATTCTCATAAAAGAATCATGCTAGTTGTAAGCATTGCTAAGTCCTTGCCTCAATAGGTTGAGTTTGATTTCCAATATCACAAACATATGAGGATTATGTTATATTAAATCAAGGAATAAGCCTCTATAAATGAATATGTGTTCAATGAGAAAAATCTCAAGAAAAGTTAAAGTTAAAATTACTTAAAGTTATATCAAATAAAAGAAATATATACCAGAAGATTGAAATTTAAAAGATGAGTTAAATTTGTGGCCTTTATAGGTCGAATTAATAGACTCGTAAAGGGTGTTCCACACTTAATCACATATGCCCAACTAGCATGAGATCGATTTTGTAAAACGTCCATTACATGGGTTTTAAATTTAGTCTTGAAATTCCCTTAGTGGCCTTTGGAACTTGAATGAGTAAACTTTATACATTATTGAGCCAAAAATTTGTAATCAAGAGTTTCATAGAAAATCACAAGTTTCAAATGTATGGAAGAGTAAAATATTAAATATATTTGGTAATAATCAGTACAACATAAGCTCTTCTAAAGTTAGCACATAAATTTTTAAGATTTCAAAAGCTATTAGGAATAAAGTGAAAATTTAATAAGAATAATAATACAAGAAAGTGCTAAAAAGTATAATCAAACAAATAAGTATCAGTAAAATATATGCAACGTTTTTAACCAACTATATGGTACAAAGGTAATCTTGGGAAATTGACAATAAATCTTGAGGCGATGGGATTTTGAAGGGTATACTTCTAAGGAATGAAAAAATGAGTAGTTGGCACGTTAGAGACTTGTTGCTTATGAGAAGAAGATTTGGTTGGGGAATGACCAGTTAAAAATGAACTTGTACACGATTATGTATATGATTTTAGGTATAATTATTGTATTTGTTTTATTTTAATTTTAGATATTAGTAATGAGTATTGGAATATGTTAACGTGAGTGTTTTAATGGCAGAAGAATTCTAGTTTGTTTGAGGACAATCAAAGTTTAAGTGTGTGGTATTTTGATATTGCTATATTTATACATATATTTTAGGTGATATGAGGATGTTTTGAGCTATAAATTGATGTAAAGGGCAAAAGGTACTTAATATGCTTGAAATCTATATTTTGCAAGATAAATGAGTTGAACAAAAAGGAACGAATTGGGGAAGAAACTGGACTAGATTTTGAGCTGCAAAGAAAATATTGTTGCTTGAAGAACACGACGCATAGAAGAAGAGATGGAAACACGATTTATTTATGATCATGACATAATGATGCGAGACCATGACGCGACAGTGGATAACGATTTCGAAATACGGGATAAGGTTGTATATCGCGACGCGATCCGAAGGTTGTAGCGTCACGTTCCTAAGGCGATTTAAAATCCTTATAACTAGATGAAACCCTTATTCCAGCGGAGGAGATCCGAATTTCTTCGATATACCTCGATACCTTTCGACCTTTAGAGCATTTTTGAAGGTTTTCTAAGCCATTCCAAGGTGCTGGACAGATTCCAAGCACGATATTAAAGGATCAAGCAAGTAATCATTTAGTTTTAGATTTAGTTTGTTATGTTTACTTTCTGTTTTGAATATTTCTTATTATTGTTGTTGATTGTGGGATAAAACCCTAATGTTTGCTTGGTTTTGGTAAAAATACTACTTTGCGTTTGATAATTTAGCTTGTTTTATTGATGCGTTTTTTAATTTATCATAATTCTTTGTTCAAAAATCCATGTCTATTAAAGTTACAAATTTTTATTTATCTATTGCTGAGTTTTATAACTTTGATGACCATTTAGTTATCAAGCTTGAATCTTGATTGTCTATGATCATTAAGGTTGTAAATGAACCGAACAAACGCAAACGAGAGCTTGTTCATGTGCGTTCCTTTAACTTAGTCGAACAAATGAACGAACACGAATGGATAAATGAACTAGTTTTCTTGTTCATGTTTGTTCGTTTAACAAATTATCTTGTTTATGTTTGTGGAAATGCTAAACAAACATAAAAGAAAACAGATAAAGAAACACAATTAAACATATATGGACATAAAGAACATATGAAATTGTAATATAATAAACAATTGAACATATATGAACATAAAAGGAACTTAAATGAACAAACATAAACGAACGTAAATGAACAACATAAACAAACATTCACGAACATAATTGAACAAATGGAACCATTGTTCATGTTCGGTTGTTTAAATAAACGAATGAGAATTTGTGTTCATGTTCGTTTGTTTATTAAACAAATGAACATAAACGAACTTCCCATAAAATAGTTCACGAACGGTCAGTTAAACATTCAGTTCGTTTACAGTCCTAATGATCATTAGGCAATTAAGACTAGAGATTGACCAATTCCTAGGGTTAGATTAATACAAAATGAAACTTTAATGTGTTTGCATAGTTCTTAATAGAGCACTAATCTGTACAACTAGTTTATTCTCATGATCATTGAAATTAATCAGAAAAAATCCTACATGATATAATAAACAACTGATAATAGAGTTAGGTAATTTGCATGACCATTGCGATTAAACAACTTTAGAGTCATAGGGTTAGTATTCGAACCAATAAGCTAATCAAATTAGAAATCGTTGAATTTTACTTTTTATGAACCATTGCAATGCTGAAAATCAACCATAATTAGGAAGTTATCTAACCAAGCACAACAACTTTAAAACCTGTTTGAATCCTGAATCCAAACTTGTATTTTTGTATAATTATTGAGTTGATTATTTTACAAAATCCCCCATTTTAGTTTTATATATTTTTTAACGAACAGTTTAATCTACTGAATTTAACACGCTCGTTATCAAGTGTTCAACAACCCGTTCTTACCACAAATATGCTATTACACGATTAGGTATATTGTCTAATATGTGATAGTCCTTAGTTTTGTTAAGTACATTTTATAAATTTTAACAAGAGATCTTAAACATAAGTTTCTGGCACTTGCCAGGGATAGGTCACAATACATCATCAATCATTTTGTATGTACCTGAGACCTTCGAAATAAAGGTCTTCTTGTTTGGATGGGATGTCGTGTTATGCCAATTAAAAGAAAATTTAATGGTGGCGAGACACTGAATGGAAATAAATGCTAACACAAACACAGTGATGTTGAGTTTTTGCGAGGTGACAAGGTGTTGGTCAAAAGTTGCATCCGTACTGGTAGATTTATGTTGCTTCTCGACTTTCAATCGGTGATTCATGTGTCAACTCTCAAATTGTATAAAGGAGTGGAAAATGGTATGATTGCAACACTTCTGACAAAATTTAAGAATGGTCACCCGTTCGAACAACCATTGGCCATTTAAACTTTCAAACAAGCAAGCTGGAACATTATTATGGACAGTTCATCGTCTAGGAGCGAGTAGGGAAAGTGGCATATCACTTGGAATTATTGGTAAGCATTTGTATTCAACCGATGATTCATGTGTCGGCTATGCAGTTATCGAGGTAAAAATTCAAATAGCAGTCATTGTCACTATTCGAAATGGCGATTTTCGAAGCGGTATAGCATTTATATAGCAGTCTTTTATATTATGTAGAATTTATTTTATGTAGAATTTTTATAATAGAATATTAGTATTTCTAATACAAAATATATGAATAAGAATATGAAACAACATCTAGTTTAAGAAAATAAAAATTCGTTCAAGTTTCAACAACATTCAAGACTCATGATAGTAGATCTTCTCCAATAAATCAAAAACTGAAATGTAATCTAATACAATTCACAATATGAAATAACTTTCTTTCAAACATATCATCAAACACTTTATATGCATATACTTGTTACGAACTTACAAACCAAGTTCCAATTCAAACATTGAACCAATGAATGTAATCCCCTGCTTGAATTACAAACATGGATAACAAGCAATCTTCAATCGGATAGAATGGAGACTGCAATCCTCAATCGGATAAACCTGTAATCGAGGTTTCATTTTTCGAGAAACAAACCCTTAATCAGATGCCCCTGGTGAAATAATGAGTCAATCGGATAGACCTGGTGAAGAAACGAGACCTGATTCCTGTAATTGATAACTTCGTTGTTTATCGATTGTTTCATTGTTCCTCGATAACCTTACAGCTGCTTATCTTACATCGGCTTCACACAAAGACACAAGTGGAGTATACTAGTTATAAATAGCTCTTATTGGTGTTACATTAAAATCACTCCTTTAAACTTTTAGGACTTGGTTCACTCTTGGACTTACTTGGTTAAATCAAAATTTAAAATTTTTTACTTGCTTAAACGAAATAGCGGGTTAAAAATGCAATAGCGACAAACAAAATCACACAAAATTGCAGTAAATAGCGTTGCTATTAATGGCACCGCTATTTTATAATCTCTAAATGAAATATTAACGCGATGAAGGGTGTTATACGCTATAGCGATGCTATAGTGCGCTATTGACTGCTTAGTGTGTCAGCTCTCAAATCGTATAAAGGAGTGGAAGGTGGTATGATACCAATGCTTCCAACGAAATTTAAGAATGGCCGTTGGTCAAACAACCATCGACCATTTAAGAATAGACATAATAACAATGTGAAAGAAGACTTGGAAAAAATAAACTTCTTTTATTTTCTCTTATTGCTAGAGTCGACACTTACTCGAATAATGCATGTTAGGAGCTTTGTTACGGTGTAATAACTTATTTAAGTTTATAATTTTAATTTGATCAATTCAAGGTTTCAATCACTTGAAAATGCTTATCAGTTGTACCATCTCGTAATATATTAATAAACAATTTAAATAATCGATTTTAGACATCCATAAATATATATTTTCAATCTATTTAATTAAACACAACATATTCAAAAAGATTATATTAGAATTGTTATTCATCACATTATGATATATATATATATATATATATATATATATATATATATATATATATATATATGTATATATATATACATATATATATATATATATATATATATATATATATATATATATATATATATATATAAGCGATCGGGTGAGTACTCTTCTTAAAGTAAGGACTCGTGAGGACACCTTAAAAAATTGAAAAAAAATAAACAAAAAATATAAATAATAAAATGGATCATGGTACTATATTGGAGAAAAAAATTCGAAAAAAAACTTTTGAGTCATTATTTTTTTTATAATGAAACAATGATCCAAAAAATAAATTTTTTTTGGATCAATACTGTTTTTCAATGATCCAAAAAAAATTTCAGTTTTTTTTATAATGATATAGTACTATTATCAAATTTTTTTATACAAACACACACACACACACACATATTATAATGAATACATATTTGTCATTTTAAGACTAAGGTGATGTTCTTTTTCACTTAATGAACTTAATACATAACAATTTTAGTGATTCAGCTATATGTGGTTGTTTATTTTTTACTTAATGCTAACAAAATAACTTAATAAGTTAAGTTGACAAATAGGTGTCATTAACATTGAGTAATGATTTTATATTTAATTTTCTTGAATTACCCTTACTTTCACAACGAACAATTATATCGCAAATTATAAATAATGGAGTATATTTAATACTTATATATTGAGTTATTCACTATTATATGTGTAAAAATCATAAAAATTTTATGTGATTGTTATTTTATTTTATTCATTATATAGATTTAAATATTGAATGTTTGAGTTCAATTTTTTATGCGAACTTACTTTAAAATTATGTTCAATTTAAGTTATTAATCATATTGCTTTTAAATTTTAAAGTTTTAATTATTTAATGTGAGCACGTACAGTTTTAATTTATAAAAATTATATTAAATAAATGGTTATTTGTTATTTGTCAAGTTTAAATATAAGGGTATAATAGTCATCTATTCATATTTACACAGTTCATACAATCTAAAAAAAACAGTATATATATATATATATATATATATATATATATATATATATATATATATATATATATATATATATATATATATATATATATATATATATATATATATATATATATATATATATATATATATATCAGCAATAATGTATTAATTCAGTTATCACTATCCATTCAACATCCTTTATCAAATCAAGACTTCACATGAAAAAAAACAATACCTAAAGGTGAAAAGAGGATTTCCCCATTTGAAGGTATGGTTGAGTTCAATTTTATATTTTATGGAAAGATAAATGTTTACAGGTAAGGAATTCTATCAAATTCTCTAAGCCTTTATTGACCATATTAGTTTTCATATTTATTTTGTATGTTTTAGTTTTCATGGTATGCAAGTTAGGGAGAAGATTCTCCACAGAGAATGTAATTCTTTTATCTTTCACCCTTTATTGATTTAATCTTATTTCTCATCAAATGTTTATACTAATGTCCTTAATATTGATGTTTATAATTGAATTATTATTATATGCTATTAACCTTTTATAAAACAAGTTTAGTTAAGCAATATGAAGATTATACAGTTAACTTTTGTTTTTCTCACTACAATTTAGACTGCTTTCTCTTTATTATATGATTAACAATTTAACATCTCTTATTTTGTTTAGCCGCATTAATCTATGAGTGTGATGTAGATCTTATGTGACTTTGAGTTTTTGTATGTGTTTATTGAAGTTGTCTGTAAAGGCTCATGGAATATGAATGAATCTACACGTTAAGTTAATCATAGCTTTGTGTCCCAAACTAAAGCAATAAAGAAAACAGTAGCAACAACAATATAACACAAAGGGCTAATAACATAAAAACCACTGTAATTTGGCCAAAATTCGGTTTAAGCACTATATTTTTTTTTGTTCTAAAGAAACCACTTATACTTTCAAAAAAATTCGTAAAAACCACTCATATTTTCAAAAAGATACATTGTGACCACTATAACAAATAAAAGTCAAAATTTTATGCCGCCAACTCGGAACACTTCTTACCCTCGTCACATTCAAAATTAAGTTGATTCATTTGGATACCATATGCATTCACAACATGGCCGAAAAGCTGCACTTAGGAAGACCAAAATCACACGTAGACAACTTTATGTATCATTTTCACGGCAATGAAGTTACAATATTTGCTTCAAATGTCAACAAGAAACTTTTCACATAATATTTTGAAGAAAATAATGCTTAAAATTTATAAAATAAAATGAACAGTGGTCAATATGAAATTTTTTGAAAGTATGGGTGGTTTTAATGGAACAAAATAAAATATAGTGGTTAAACCAGAATTTTAGGTAAACTATAGTGGTTTTTATGTTATTAACCCTAACACAAAAGGGCAAAATGGTCAACTTGATATTTAGAGTCTCTATAGTTGACAAGCTGAATCAATGACCAAAGAAATTGAGCTTCATAGATTTAAGATTTGACTGGAACATTAACAACATTGAGTATGAGATACACCCATGGTCAAATTTTTCATTAATCAAATTATTGTATGAGAGAACCAAAGAAACATGGTCAAATTTTTGCTTTACTGTTTACAAAATGGCATGATTTTTGTAAAGTATGCTATTGTGGCTAAATACTCCACTGATTATTCTATAAGTTTGCCACCAGGTAAGTCCGATTCTTTTAATTTTTAGCATTCATAAGTTAAAACCTAGTTAGGATGATTAGGTAACCATTATAAATGACATAAATGTTGGATTGCACCTAGCTTGGTATAAATGCATCGATGAAAATATCCAACGCCAACAATTTCTTACTAGGTATAGATGCATCAAAGACATAAATTCACTTTGGTCTACGAAATATGTTGATTGATCATTTGTGAGAAATATATTTGAACGAATAAATATGTAGTATTTCTGTAAACAAATGTGTTATATATGCTTCAAATATATGTATAACTAGCTTGAGCCCGTGCTCAGTACGGGTTCAGGAATGTTCAAGCAAATAAACTAAAGTAGGATGCTATAATAAACAAATCTATGAAAGTACATTACTATTTGTCGCACTTAAACATAACCCAATAATAACATTGTACTGACATTTTTTTACACGTTATAGCAAAATACTTACAATTCCTTGCCTCATTAGCCGAAGAAGACCCTGGCCAATCCACGTGGCCTGCTTGACGAACGTCAGCGACGGAGACATCGTAAATTGGTCCGCGGGCATCGCGATAAGTCTCATTATATTTTAATGCATCTAAAATGAATTCCTCAAATTGTGAAAGCAACATCTTAGGTGTCAATATAACTAAAACCAAACGTGTAAAATGACTATAACCAAAAACATCAAAAAGATAATGTAATGTATAACATTTCAAGATTTGATCAACTACCATTTGCATCACATAGCAACTTAGATTCACAACAATTGCAGATGAGCTAATTTCTACCCCAAAACTTTAAAATCGAATCACAATCAACTTTAATACCCAAACTCAAATTTTGAATAAAACAAAGACCAGTTTCCGAAGTATGGTGCTATAATTGTATTTTTTTTAAGATAGAAATGCCAAATCGATACCTTTACTTTGCAGATTTATTTTTGTTGGTATTAACCCGCAACTTTAGGATATTAGACATTCCAGCAAGATCGGCACCTATGATAGCAATGTAAACATTAAAAAAGATTGTGATTAACTGTAGCGATAACTTCAAACGAATTTTCCTGATTTGGCAATTAAATCCATTCATGAAAATCCTAAACCTACTACCGCTACACATTGTATTGGGTTTCAACTTACAATAGGACAAAATTGTAAACATATACATTTGTTTGAGTGTACATAGATCAAGTATAGACTTTGAATTAACTGCTTATAACAAAAGAGACTTGTGGCTGCAAATTCTTCATAATTATAGATGACAAATTTATTATAAGATATCAGTAAATCTGAAATTCGGGAGAGAATACACACCCGCCTCCCCCAAACATAGTCATGCACATACAAAAACATTCAAAGCCATAAACATATACAACGTCAATTTTAAAAATTTATATTGTGATTGAAACGCAAAGGGTTCGACAATTTTTGGATAAGGTGATTATTGCATTTCTTAGTCTCCTTCTTTCCTGCACCTTTATTTTCAAAATACACATCAAATTTAATACAAAGGAATTCAGAATAAATACCTAAAAAAAATTCAAAACCAAAATAAATTAATATTGAACAAATAAAATAGGATAATACATACCTTTTCATAGTTTCCAAGCTAGTTGCTTTGTCTTGTACAATCTCTGTCAAAATCGCAGGAGCAAAATAGTAAAATCAAAAAAAGTTTACATTGAAAACATAATAATATTGAAAGGAAAATCAACAATCGGCATATAATCATAGAGGCGGAGCGGTTATCCTGTTCACATTGCAAAACGTTTATTTATCTTTAACAGTAAAGCCTACATAAACACGAAAAATACATTAGCGCTGCGATTTAATCTTCTGATGTTCAGATCTCCAACATCTTTGCATAAAGAAAAAACATTATGTTTTAATAAATATACTTTAGATCTACAATGCCTTTACCATTTTCAGATCCAAAACCAATTTTTTAAGTCGGAAAACATTTTTCAAAATAATTTGATTTGCTTTCTTGATGGGTTGAAAACATACCAAAAGTTTTAAGGGTTGAAATCGTGATGCTGGTGGTATTTGGCAGCTATAGCTAAGATCTAGGGTTCACAGAGTGAAAGAGAGAGAGAGAGAGAAATAGGAACATCTAACAACTTACATAAAGGGTTTGTGAAGGGGGTTATTGTCATAATGGTCCAATAAACTTTTGCCATTTGTTTTAAATGGTCACTGAAGTTTTTATTGTGCATTCTAGGCCCTTAAAATAGCAAAATCTATGTCTAAAATACCATTTTGTGGGATTTGACCGGGTCATCCGGTTAACACGCCTACGTGGCATGTCTTATCTTCCAAAAGGTTCCAGAAAATCACTAATGGTGGGGATCAGTTGTTGTTGCTCCTCCGCTCTCTCTTCTCGAAGGTAAATTTCTCTTTATCAAATTCTTTCTTATTTCTCTCCAATTTCCCAAAAACCAGTTTAAATCTCCACATAAATACTCTCATTGGTGTACTTTGAACTTTTGAATTCTTATTATTCCTTCTTTTGTCTGTGAAAAATGTCGCATACTTCATTATTCTCAGGAAAATCGTTTTTTAGGTCAACAACTGTGCTTTCTACTTCAAATTCGATATAAATCTTACATGACAGAGTATAACACTTCAATTATTTGAAATATCTGTACCAATTTGAATTTGGAAAGTCATAGCTTTGACCTAGAATGATTTTGGTGAAGCAGCCTTGGTTATAAAGTAACTGATTCCAATTTATTTCCAGCAATTTGGGGACGCTGTCACTGAGGCTCAACAACACTCCTCGCATTACAATGACAAGAAATATTCGTAGAAGTTTTAAAATCAGCGCTGAAACCGATTTAGATGAGCTTGATCTTGCACGATTTCCTTCACGACCTCACTTGAAACCGATCTTTTGTCGAAATTATCCTCCGATTGTGTCCCGTCTGTCGCGTCTTTATCTTGCACCTCGACTCCCTTGTCTACAACTTCAAAATCCGGAAGATCAAGATCCTCCACCTTCGCCTGTGTTAACCGTACTCCCTTGTTTAGCATCCGTTCTTTGTTTTTATATACATACCTGCTCATGTAATCGATTCTAGTGGCGCCGGCTGCAACTACGTTCGATGAAAACAATAATAAAGAATCGATAGCCGTGAATGGAGTCAAAATTGTTGACTTTCTTCGCAACGACCAATCAAACGACGTAATTTTGCTTCCATGCGCAACATGAGCTGATCCATATGGTGTTGTGTCGATAACAGAAGGTGAATCTTTGCCACTTAGAGGCAAAATTGTTGATTTTTCGAGATTGAGTTTGATTTCCAATATCACAAACATATGAGGATTATGTTATATTAAATCAAGGAATAAGCCTCTATAAATGAATATGTGTTCAATGAGAAAAATCTCAAGAAAAGTTAAAGTTAAAATTACTTAAAGTTATATCAAATAAAAGAAATATATACCAGAAGATTGAAATTTAAAAGATGAGTTAAATTTGTGGCCTTTATAGGTCGAATTAATAGACTCGTAAAGGGTGTTCCACACTTAATCACATATGCCCAACTAGCATGAGATCGATTTTGTAAAACGTCCATTACATGGGTTTTAAATTTAGTCTTGAAATTCCCTTAGTGGCCTTTGGAACTTGAATGAGTAAACTTTATACATTATTGAGCCGAAAATTTGTAATCAAGAGTTTCATAGAAAATCACAAGTTTCAAATGTATGGAAGAGTAAAATATTAAATATATTTGGTAATAATCAGTACAACATAAGCTCTTCTAAAGTTAGCACATAAATTTTTAAGATTTCAAAAGCTATTAGGAATAAAGTGAAAATTTAATAAGAATAATAATACAAGAAAGTGCTAAAAAGTATAATCAAACAAATAAGTATCAGTAAAATATATGCAACGTTTTTAACCAACTATATGGTACAAAGGTAATCTTGGGAAATTGACAATAAATCTTGAGGCGATGGGATTTTGAAGGGTATACTTCTAAGGAATGAAAAAATGAGTAGTTGGCACGTTAGAGACTTGTTGCTTATGAGAAGAAGATTTGGTTGGGGAATGACCAGTTAAAAATGAACTTGTACACGATTATGTATATGATTTTAGGTATAATTATTGTATTTGTTTTATTTTAATTTTAGATATTAGTAATGAGTATTGGAATATGTTAACGTGAGTGTTTTAATGGCAGAAGAATTCTAGTTTGTTTGAGGACAATCAAAGTTTAAGTGTGTGGTATTTTGATATTGCTATATTTATACATATATTTTAGGTGATATGAGGATGTTTTGAGCTATAAATTGATGTAAAGGGCAAAAGGTACTTAATATGCTTGAAATCTATATTTTGCAAGATAAATGAGTTGAACAAAAAGGAACGAATTGGGGAAGAAACTGGACTAGATTTTGAGCTGCAAAGAAAATATTGTTGCTTGAAGAACACGACGCATAGAAGAAGAGATGGAAACACGATTTATTTATGATCATGACATAATGATGCGAGACCATGACGCGACAGTGGATAACGATTTCGAAATACGGGATAAGGTTGTATATCGCGACGCGATCCGAAGGTTGTAGCGTCACGTTCCTAAGGCGATTTAAAATCCTTATAACTAGATGAAACCCTTATTCCAGCGGAGGAGATCCGAATTTCTTCGATATACCTCGATACCTTTCGACCTTTAGAGCATTTTTGAAGGTTTTCTAAGCCATTCCAAGGTGCTGGACAGATTCCAAGCACGATATTAAAGGATCAAGCAAGTAATCATTTAGTTTTAGATTTAGTTTGTTATGTTTACTTTCTGTTTTGAATATTTCTTATTATTGTTGTTGATTGTGGGATAAAACCCTAATGTTTGCTTGGTTTTGGTAAAAATACTACTTTGCGTTTGATAATTTAGCTTGTTTTATTGATGCGTTTTTTAATTTATCATAATTCTTTGTTCAAAAATCCATGTCTATTAAAGTTACAAATTTTTATTTATCTATTGCTGAGTTTTATAACTTTGATGACCATTTAGTTATCAAGCTTGAATCTTGATTGTCTATGATCATTAAGGTTGTAAATGAACCGAACAAACGCAAACGAGAGCTTGTTCATGTGCGTTCCTTTAACTTAGTCGAACAAATGAACGAACACGAATGGATAAATGAACTAGTTTTCTTGTTCATGTTTGTTCGTTTAACAAATTATCTTGTTTATGTTTGTGGAAATGCTAAACAAACATAAAAGAAAACAGATAAAGAAACACAATTAAACATATATGGACATAAAGAACATATGAAATTGTAATATAATAAACAATTGAACATATATGAACATAAAAGGAACTTAAATGAACAAACATAAACGAACGTAAATGAACAACATAAACAAACATTCACGAACATAATTGAACAAATGGAACCATTGTTCATGTTCGGTTGTTTAAATAAACGAATGAGAATTTGTGTTCATGTTCGTTTGTTTATTAAACAAATGAACATAAACGAACTTCCCATAAAATAGTTCACGAACGGTCAGTTAAACATTCAGTTCGTTTACAGTCCTAATGATCATTAGGCAATTAAGACTAGAGATTGACCAATTCCTAGGGTTAGATTAATACAAAATGAAACTTTAATGTGTTTGCATAGTTCTTAATAGAGCACTAATCTGTACAACTAGTTTATTCTCATGATCATTGAAATTAATCAGAAAAAATCCTACATGATATAATAAACAACTGATAATAGAGTTAGGTAATTTGCATGACCATTGCGATTAAACAACTTTAGAGTCATAGGGTTAGTATTCGAACCAATAAGCTAATCAAATTAGAAATCGTTGAATTTTACTTTTTATGAACCATTGCAATGCTGAAAATCAACCATAATTAGGAAGTTATCTAACCAAGCACAACAACTTTAAAACCTGTTTGAATCCTGAATCCAAACTTGTATTTTTGTATAATTATTGAGTTGATTATTTTACAAAATCCCCCATTTTAGTTTTATATATTTTTTAACGAACAGTTTAATCTACTGAATTTAACACGCTCGTTATCAAGTGTTCAACAACCCGTTCTTACCACAAATATGCTATTACACGATTAGGTATATTGTCTAATATGTGATAGTCCTTAGTTTTGTTAAGTACATTTTATAAATTTTAACAAGAGATCTTAAACATAAGTTTCTGGCACTTGCCAGGGATAGGTCACAATACATCATCAATCATTTTGTATGTACCTGAGACCTTCGAAATAAAGGTCTTCTTGTTTGGATGGGATGTCGTGTTATGCCAATTAAAAGAAAATTTAATGGTGGCGAGACACTGAATGGAAATAAATGCTAACACAAACACAGTGATGTTGAGTTTTTGCGAGGTGACAAGGTGTTGGTCAAAAGTTGCATCCGTACTGGTAGATTTATGTTGCTTCTCGACTTTCAATCGGTGATTCATGTGTCAACTCTCAAATTGTATAAAGGAGTGGAAAATGGTATGATTGCAACACTTCTGACAAAATTTAAGAATGGTCACCCGTTCGAACAACCATTGGCCATTTAAACTTTCAAACAAGCAAGCTGGAACATTATTATGGACAGTTCATCGTCTAGGAGCGAGTAGGGAAAGTGGCATATCACTTGGAATTATTGGTAAGCATTTGTATTCAACCGATGATTCATGTGTCGGCTATGCAGTTATCGAGGTAAAAATTCAAATAGCAGTCATTGTCACTATTCGAAATGGCGATTTTCGAAGCGGTATAGCATTTATATAGCAGTCTTTTATATTATGTAGAATTTATTTTATGTAGAATTTTTATAATAGAATATTAGTATTTCTAATACAAAATATATGAATAAGAATATGAAACAACATCTAGTTTAAGAAAATAAAAATTCGTTCAAGTTTCAACAACATTCAAGACTCATGATAGTAGATCTTCTCCAATAAATCAAAAACTGAAATGTAATCTAATACAATTCACAATATGAAATAACTTTCTTTCAAACATATCATCAAACACTTTATATGCATATACTTGTTACGAACTTACAAACCAAGTTCCAATTCAAACATTGAACCAATGAATGTAATCCCCTGCTTGAATTACAAACATGGATAACAAGCAATCTTCAATCGGATAGAATGGAGACTGCAATCCTCAATCGGATAAACCTGTAATCGAGGTTTCATTTTTCGAGAAACAAACCCTTAATCAGATGCCCCTGGTGAAATAATGAGTCAATCGGATAGACCTGGTGAAGAAACGAGACCTGATTCCTGTAATTGATAACTTCGTTGTTTATCGATTGTTTCATTGTTCCTCGATAACCTTACAGCTGCTTATCTTACATCGGCTTCACACAAAGACACAAGTGGAGTATACTAGTTATAAATAGCTCTTATTGGTGTTACATTAAAATCACTCCTTTAAACTTTTAGGACTTGGTTCACTCTTGGACTTACTTGGTTAAATCAAAATTTAAAATTTTTTACTTGCTTAAACGAAATAGCGGGTTAAAAATGCAATAGCGACAAACAAAATCACACAAAATTGCAGTAAATAGCGTTGCTATTAATGGCACCGCTATTTTATAATCTCTAAATGAAATATTAACGCGATGAAGGGTGTTATACGCTATAGCGATGCTATAGTGCGCTATTGACTGCTTAGTGTGTCAGCTCTCAAATCGTATAAAGGAGTGGAAGGTGGTATGATACCAATGCTTCCAACGAAATTTAAGAATGGCCGTTGGTCAAACAACCATCGACCATTTAAGAATAGACATAATAACAATGTGAAAGAAGACTTGGAAAAAATAAACTTCTTTTATTTTCTCTTATTGCTAGAGTCGACACTTACTCGAATAATGCATGTTAGGAGCTTTGTTACGGTGTAATAACTTATTTAAGTTTATAATTTTAATTTGATCAATTCAAGGTTTCAATCACTTGAAAATGCTTATCAGTTGTACCATCTCGTAATATATTAATAAACAATTTAAATAATCGATTTTAGACATCCATAAATATATATTTTCAATCTATTTAATTAAACACAACATATTCAAAAAGATTATATTAGAATTGTTATTCATCACATTATGATATATATATATATATATATATATATATATATATATATATATATATATATATATATATATATGTATATATATATATACATATATATATATATATATATATATATATATATATATATATATATATATATATATAAGCGATCGGGTGAGTACTCTTCTTAAAGTAAGGACTCGTGAGGACACCTTAAAAAATTGAAAAAAAATAAACAAAAAATATAAATAATAAAATGGATCATGGTACTATATTGGAGAAAAAAATTCGAAAAAAAACTTTTGAGTCATTATTTTTTTTATAATGAAACAATGATCCAAAAAATAAATTTTTTTTGGATCAATACTGTTTTTCAATGATCCAAAAAAAAATTCAGTTTTTTTTATAATGATATAGTACTATTATCAAATTTTTTTATACAAACACACACACACACACATATTATAATGAATACATATTTGTCATTTTAAGACTAAGGTGATGTTCTTTTTCACTTAATGAACTTAATACATAACAATTTTAGTGATTCAGCTATATGTGGTTGTTTATTTTTTACTTAATGCTAACAAAATAACTTAATAAGTTAAGTTGACAAATAGGTGTCATTAACATTGAGTAATGATTTTATATTTAATTTTCTTGAATTACCCTTACTTTCACAACGAACAATTATATCGCAAATTATAAATAATGGAGTATATTTAATACTTATATATTGAGTTATTCACTATTATATGTGTAAAAATCATAAAAATTTTATGTGATTGTTATTTTATTTTATTCATTATATAGATTTAAATATTGAATGTTTGAGTTCAATTTTTTATGCGAACTTACTTTAAAATTATGTTCAATTTAAGTTATTAATCATATTGCTTTTAAATTTTAAAGTTTTAATTATTTAATGTGAGCACGTACAGTTTTAATTTATAAAAATTATATTAAATAAATGGTTATTTGTTATTTGTCAAGTTTAAATATAAGGGTATAATAGTCATCTATTCATATTTACACAGTTCATACAATCTAAAAAAACAGTATATATATATATATATATATATATATATATATATATATATATATATATATATATATATATATATATATATATATATATATATATATATATATATATATATATATATATATATATATATATATATATATATATATATATATATATATCAGCAATAATGTATTAATTCAGTTATCACTATCCATTCAACATCCTTTATCAAATCAAGACTTCACATGAAAAAAAACAATACCTAAAGGTGAAAAGAGGATTTCCCCATTTGAAGGTATGGTTGAGTTCAATTTTATATTTTATGGAAAGATAAATGTTTACAGGTAAGGAATTCTATCAAATTCTCTAAGCCTTTATTGACCATATTAGTTTTCATATTTATTTTGTATGTTTTAGTTTTCATGGTATGCAAGTTAGGGAGAAGATTCTCCACAGAGAATGTAATTCTTTTATCTTTCACCCTTTATTGATTTAATCTTATTTCTCATCAAATGTTTATACTAATGTCCTTAATATTGATGTTTATAATTGAATTATTATTATATGCTATTAACCTTTTATAAAACAAGTTTAGTTAAGCAATATGAAGATTATACAGTTAACTTTTGTTTTTCTCACTACAATTTAGACTGCTTTCTCTTTATTATATGATTAACAATTTAACATCTCTTATTTTGTTTAGCCGCATTAATCTATGAGTGTGATGTAGATCTTATGTGACTTTGAGTTTTTGTATGTGTTTATTGAAGTTGTCTGTAAAGGCTCATGGAATATGAATGAATCTACACGTTAAGTTAATCATAGCTTTGTGTCCCAAACTAAAGCAATAAAGAAAACAGTAGCAACAACAATATAACACAAAGGGCTAATAACATAAAAACCACTGTAATTTGGCCAAAATTCGGTTTAAGCACTATATTTTTTTTTGTTCTAAAGAAACCACTTATACTTTCAAAAAAATTCGTAAAAACCACTCATATTTTCAAAAAGATACATTGTGACCACTATAACAAATAAAAGTCAAAATTTTATGCCGCCAACTCGGAACACTTCTTACCCTCGTCACATTCAAAATTAAGTTGATTCATTTGGATACCATATGCATTCACAACATGGCCGAAAAGCTGCACTTAGGAAGACCAAAATCACACGTAGACAACTTTATGTATCATTTTCACGGCAATGAAGTTACAATATTTGCTTCAAATGTCAACAAGAAACTTTTCACATAATATTTTGAAGAAAATAATGCTTAAAATTTATAAAATAAAATGAACAGTGGTCAATATGAAATTTTTTGAAAGTATGGGTGGTTTTAATGGAACAAAATAAAATATAGTGGTTAAACCAGAATTTTAGGTAAACTATAGTGGTTTTTATGTTATTAACCCTAACACAAAAGGGCAAAATGGTCAACTTGATATTTAGAGTCTCTATAGTTGACAAGCTGAATCAATGACCAAAGAAATTGAGCTTCATAGATTTAAGATTTGACTGGAACATTAACAACATTGAGTATGAGATACACCCATGGTCAAATTTTTCATTAATCAAATTATTGTATGAGAGAACCAAAGAAACATGGTCAAATTTTTGCTTTACTGTTTACAAAATGGCATGATTTTTGTAAAGTATGCTATTGTGGCTAAATACTCCACTGATTATTCTATAAGTTTGCCACCAGGTAAGTCCGATTCTTTTAATTTTTAGCATTCATAAGTTAAAACCTAGTTAGGATGATTAGGTAACCATTATAAATGACATAAATGTTGGATTGCACCTAGCTTGGTATAAATGCATCGATGAAAATATCCAACGCCAACAATTTCTTACTAGGTATAGATGCATCAAAGACATAAATTCACTTTGGTCTACGAAATATGTTGATTGATCATTTGTGAGAAATATATTTGAACGAATAAATATGTAGTATTTCTGTAAACAAATGTGTTATATATGCTTCAAATATATGTATAACTAGCTTGAGCCCGTGCTCAGTACGGGTTCAGGAATGTTCAAGCAAATAAACTAAAGTAGGATGCTATAATAAACAAATCTATGAAAGTACATTACTATTTGTCGCACTTAAACATAACCCAATAATAACATTGTACTGACATTTTTTTACACGTTATAGCAAAATACTTACAATTCCTTGCCTCATTAGCCGAAGAAGACCCTGGCCAATCCACGTGGCCTGCTTGACGAACGTCAGCGACGGAGACATCGTAAATTGGTCCGCGGGCATCGCGATAAGTCTCATTATATTTTAATGCATCTAAAATGAATTCCTCAAATTGTGAAAGCAACATCTTAGGTGTCAATATAACTAAAACCAAACGTGTAAAATGACTATAACCAAAAACATCAAAAAGATAATGTAATGTATAACATTTCAAGATTTGATCAACTACCATTTGCATCACATAGCAACTTAGATTCACAACAATTGCAGATGAGCTAATTTCTACCCCAAAACTTTAAAATCGAATCACAATCAACTTTAATACCCAAACTCAAATTTTGAATAAAACAAAGACCAGTTTCCGAAGTATGGTGCTATAATTGTATTTTTTTTAAGATAGAAATGCCAAATCGATACCTTTACTTTGCAGATTTATTTTTGTTGGTATTAACCCGCAACTTTAGGATATTAGACATTCCAGCAAGATCGGCACCTATGATAGCAATGTAAACATTAAAAAAGATTGTGATTAACTGTAGCGATAACTTCAAACGAATTTTCCTGATTTGGCAATTAAATCCATTCATGAAAATCCTAAACCTACTACCGCTACACATTGTATTGGGTTTCAACTTACAATAGGACAAAATTGTAAACATATACATTTGTTTGAGTGTACATAGATCAAGTATAGACTTTGAATTAACTGCTTATAACAAAAGAGACTTGTGGCTGCAAATTCTTCATAATTATAGATGACAAATTTATTATAAGATATCAGTAAATCTGAAATTCGGGAGAGAATACACACCCGCCTCCCCCAAACATAGTCATGCACATACAAAAACATTCAAAGCCATAAACATATACAACGTCAATTTTAAAAATTTATATTGTGATTGAAACGCAAAGGGTTCGACAATTTTTGGATAAGGTGATTATTGCATTTCTTAGTCTCCTTCTTTCCTGCACCTTTATTTTCAAAATACACATCAAATTTAATACAAAGGAATTCAGAATAAATACCTAAAAAAAATTCAAAACCAAAATAAATTAATATTGAACAAATAAAATAGGATAATACATACCTTTTCATAGTTTCCAAGCTAGTTGCTTTGTCTTGTACAATCTCTGTCAAAATCGCAGGAGCAAAATAGTAAAATCAAAAAAAGTTTACATTGAAAACATAATAATATTGAAAGGAAAATCAACAATCGGCATATAATCATAGAGGCGGAGCGGTTATCCTGTTCACATTGCAAAACGTTTATTTATCTTTAACAGTAAAGCCTACATAAACACGAAAAATACATTAGCGCTGCGATTTAATCTTCTGATGTTCAGATCTCCAACATCTTTGCATAAAGAAAAAACATTATGTTTTAATAAATATACTTTAGATCTACAATGCCTTTACCATTTTCAGATCCAAAACCAATTTTTTAAGTCGGAAAACATTTTTCAAAATAATTTGATTTGCTTTCTTGATGGGTTGAAAACATACCAAAAGTTTTAAGGGTTGAAATCGTGATGCTGGTGGTATTTGGCAGCTATAGCTAAGATCTAGGGTTCACAGAGTGAAAGAGAGAGAGAGAGAGAAATAGGAACATCTAACAACTTACATAAAGGGTTTGTGAAGGGGGTTATTGTCATAATGGTCCAATAAACTTTTGCCATTTGTTTTAAATGGTCACTGAAGTTTTTATTGTGCATTCTAGGCCCTTAAAATAGCAAAATCTATGTCTAAAATACCATTTTGTGGGATTTGACCGGGTCATCCGGTTAACACGCCTACGTGGCACGTCTTATCTTCCAAAAGGTTCCAGAAAATCACTAATGGTGGGGATCAGTTGTTGTTGCTCCTCCGCTCTCTCTTCTCGAAGGTAAATTTCTCTTTATCAAATTCTTTCTTATTTCTCTCCAATTTCCCAAAAACCAGTTTAAATCTCCACATAAATACTCTCATTGGTGTACTTTGAACTTTTGAATTCTTATTATTCCTTCTTTTGTCTGTGAAAAATGTCGCATACTTCATTATTCTCAGGAAAATCGTTTTTTAGGTCAACAACTGTGCTTTCTACTTCAAATTCGATATAAATCTTACATGACAGAGTATAACACTTCAATTATTTGAAATATCTGTACCAATTTGAATTTGGAAAGTCATAGCTTTGACCTAGAATGATTTTGGTGAAGCAGCCTTGGTTATAAAGTAACTGATTCCAATTTATTTCCAGCAATTTGGGGACGCTGTCAGTGAGGCTCAACAACACTCCTCGCATTACAATGACAAGAAATATTCGTAGAAGTTTTAAAATCAGCGCTGAAACCGATTTAGATGAGCTTGATCTTGCACGATTTCCTTCACGACCTCACTTGAAACCGATCTTTTGTCGAAATTATCCTCCGATTGTGTCCCGTCTGTCGCGTCTTTATCTTGCACCTCGACTCCCTTGTCTACAACTTCAAAATCCGGAAGATCAAGATCCTCCACCTTCGCCTGTGTTAACCGTACTCCCTTGTTTAGCATCCGTTCTTTGTTTTTATATACATACCTGCTCATGTAATCGATTCTAGTGGCGCCGGCTGCAACTACGTTCGATGAAAACGATAATAAAGAATCGATAGCCGTGAATGGAGTCAAAATTGTTGACTTTCTTCGCAACGACCAATCAAACGACGTAATTTTGCTTCCATGCGCAACATGAGCTGATCCATATGGTGTTGTGTCGATAACAGAAGGTGAATCTTTGCCACTTAGAGGCAAAATTGTTGATTTTTCGAGATTGAATGCATCGAATTGAGATGGGTTTAAGTGAGGTTGAACAAGAAGATGATCAATCCCGTAAAACTTTGCATCGAAGATGATGTCTTGGATGTCTAAAGATTTAGCTTTCGACGGGAAATTACCGGTTCTTAAAACGGAAAGAAGTATTGAGAAGATCAGGGTCTCTATCGATAGAAGGGATTTGATCATAAGAACTGAAAGATTAGAGAACATGGTGTTAGAGCCAGCTAGGGTTAGGTTTGTTTGGTGGTTTGGAAGAGCTGGCCGTCGACGTCAATTGCGCCGACATTGGTGGATGAATGGTGTTTGGGGTTGTCCGAATTTGTGATTATTTTGGGAGAACACAACCGAGAGAGGACCTGATTGTGAAAAAGGAGGCATTTTTTTTCTGAAAGATTAGATACAAATGTGATTGTTGTTGAAGAATTGAAATGGGGTTTGGCGATGGTGATGAATGAAATTGTTGCGAAGGGGGTTTGGAAGTTCTTTTCTACTCAATGTTTTTTAACCGGTAACATCCGTTCCTCTTTTTAGCAGGTCAAGATAAATTTTAAGGACCTATAACGCACAAAAAAAAAATACTTCAGTGACTGTTTAAAATAAATGGTAAAAGTTCGTTGGGCCATTATGACAATAACCCTTGTGAAGGCGATGGTGACAATCGTTGTCAGAGAGTCCTTTTCAAACCAAAAATCTACAAAACTCATGGAAAAGACGATTACAAAAAGGGAATTCAGGGTGATTGATGTTGAGGTGTGTTGATGTACCTTCGTCTTTGCTTTCCATTCGTGTTCGATTGAAGAAGAGGAAAGAAGGAGATTGGTGATGGTAACGCTGGATGGTAAATATGGTGACAGTGAGATAACTCTGATGCCCAAAAACTCAAGATCGTGTCGGCCCGTTAATGGAGACGAATGGTTTTGAACACCAATGACAATCGATCGATCGACTCTTTCACCAAAAACCCTAGATCGTGGCGGCCCGATTCCGAATACAGTAAACGGCGGCGGCAGCGGTCCGATTCCGATGTTGTGTTGGTGGTGTGGTAGAACGAACTTGACTGAAAGCCATATTCACCTATGGGTTTTTAACTATAGTATAAATATTTCAATAACGAGTGTGTATATTTATTTTAATATGTTATGGATGAATTGTCTATTCAATCATATGTTTGCTTTATTAAAATCACAGTTAGGTTGTATTATTTTTGTATAAATTATTTATTTGAATATATTTATTAAATAATATAATTAATTTTAATTAAAAGATTTCAAATAAATATATAATGATATTGTAAATAAAGGAATATTTATAAAAATCTAAAAAGTTATTAAGCAATATTGTAGAAATATTTTTTGTGGTACAAAGTAGAATGCAAAAAAAGGGAAATGAATCATTTTTATTTTTCATTTTAAAAGATAAAACATAAAATATGATCATTTTTGTCTTTCATTTTAAAAGAAAAAAAAGTAAGATGAGAGATGATCTAATATTGTATCCTCAGAAAAGACATTGACTCTCTGTATATTAAGTGTCCTCGCGTATTTGTTTATAAATTTTTATTTTTCGAAAATATCCTAGTACACCATGAATATGATGTACAATACCAAACTCATATAAGAATTTGGTAACAAAATTACTGTAACACCCCGTTTTCGTAAAAAAAATTTTTTTTTTTTTTAAAACATAATAACGCTAAAAGCACATTAGCGCCAAAAGCACAATAGTGCTAAAAGCACATTAACGTTAAAAACACATTAACATTATTCCATGTCAATACTTTTCATATTTGATACACTTTGAGAAGTGTAATAATTTATAAAAACATTATGTTGAAAAATCTCTTATTTCAAAAATCGTGTTTCTTTATAAAACGAAATGTCAGGTTTTAAAAGAACCCTTCTCATGACCTCGTGTCATGTCTTAAAGATTTGGTCCCAACAAAAACCATTTAGTTGTAAAAAAAATGTTTATACAACTTCGGGGGTTACAACTCCATATGATATAAGACCATAGAAAGCAAGTTAGGATTACAAACCAGGATATCGGTCAAGGTTCGCTCCATCTAAATTCTCAATCACCTCGGGTAATCTACTTGCTTCAATCTCTCGTGTCTAGAACCTGGGATACATGGCATAAAAATAAAATACGTAAGACAGAAACGTCTCGTGAGCTACATGGGTTTTAGACTCAAAACATCGTTGAAAACGTTTTATAATCAATATCGTATATTTGACATATATCTTTTCAAAATCCTTTGCAAAATAGGTCATGTAATTTGACCTTTACTTTCCAAAAACTCATTTACGATCTAAGTCATATAGATGACATTTACTTTCAAAAATTCTTTGTGAAACCAGCTCATAAAATCTTGAAACTCAAACAATATATTCAAATCAATATGTATCATACATAATAAGTGCACATGCAATGCATGATTCTCACACCAATGCAAAACTCGCAGGTTTTCCTACCCGCGCCTTAGGTCTAAAAGACCAGGTCACATTCGTGACAAAAGCTCGCAGTTATATACCGCGCCTAAAGGTCTATAGAGACCAAAACTCGCCAAAATAGGAGAATAAATCATCCTATAATGACGCCTGAAAGACTTCTACTTCGCGACGGGAGGTACCATCCCAGTAGAGTCTTGTCCCGTTACGGGGACGTGTCCGGACCTCGCTGACTCATGCATTCACACTCTATGCATGCCTAAAAACACAACTTTTCTTTTGTACTAGAAATCATGAATGCCATGAGATGCATGTGCAATAACATAGACATTAACAGATTAAATCTTTCATAAACTTATATAAGGATCAAATCATTTAGTACATATATTCATTGTTCTTTTGAAACAGATTCATAACCTTAGCCATAGTAGACTGACTACCAAAATATTCTTTCACAGGCATAGTAGGCTTGAAGCCAAAACAATCTTTCAAATCATCATATAAAACTTTTATTATCGTAACATACGTAAAACGATTTGCATATTCATAAGTCATATAAAAGATTTGTTAACAATTTTGGCATGTACCCCATAGTGGGAAAAGCCACATGTACTCACCTTAGTAGCTAGGTACGTCTAGCTACACTAATCCACTGTCTCTAGCCTTTCGTTGCTTCCAAACGTCCTTCAAGTCTTTATTAATCTAATAGAATATTAGAACTTATTAGACAACTGAACATACGACATTTGTCTAATCGCTCTTGAACTACTTCAAGTCATTATCTAATTTCATTTCAATGGCTAAGTATGACTCTTAAGGCATAATAACCATTTTGGACGATTTTACCCTTTTGTCCCATTTTGACTACTTAGTCCAAAAGTCGTGTAAACTTTGGTTTAGCTCATTGTTATATAACCCAACAACGTACTAATAGTGTTTAAAACATTGGTAAAGCTTTATGGGACCTTTTAAGCCACTTTTCGTTTCGACACTTTTTGACCGTTTTCCTATTTAGGCATCCTACTTTGCCTAATTGTGTTTTCTTGGGTTTTAGCATCTAATTTCAGTAACTTGATGATATGAACATGCTTATTAAGTAATATTGATGCTTAGATGCCAAAACATCTCTCGTTTTATTATTTTATTCTATGTTTTTGGCAATTTGCCGCTAAAGATTATAAAAATAAAAATTATTTTTAAACGTCACACTTTTTACATATTTTGTCGCCAAAACCACCCAACAACACATAAATGTTGATATAAATTCATTCCATGCCCTCATAGGCTCATATTTGCTTAAACGGTAACTTTTTAGTTTAACCGTTTCCGATTAAGTCATTTTTAGGCTTAACCAAAAACTTAACTTTTCTTGACCCAAAGCTTCAACTCTCTTTTATTAAAGTATAATAACATGAAAATGAATCATTTTTGTTCAAGTCTTGGGTCATTTTCTCAAACTTTCGCTTCTTATGCTTAAAACGGCAATTTAACTAAAAATAGTTCAATTATAGTCTTTTTATGACTAAACGATACTTTATAAGATGTTTAACCAAATGCTTGTATCCCGAATTCAATGTTACCATCTTCAATGTAAACACGTCTCATTAATCATATTTTAACTAGTTTCTTGATCACAACATCAATTTTCATTATTGTCCCATTTAGACTTTATAAAAGTCAAATTTGTTCATCTTTTGTCACTTGATTATAACCAAGCTAATTAGCTTCATTTTCTTTATTCTTTGGTGTTTCTAGTTCTACACTAATAGCATATCATGAATACAATTCCAATTTTAACATAAACCAAACCTAACCCTACAAATTTGGCTTCTAGACTTGTGGTTTGACTTTGACAGAAAAGTCAAAGCTGTCAAATTAAACTAGATTAGTATATTTCAATTGGCTCTTTAATGCATATGAACTTAACCATAAAAACACCACCAAATCTGTCCCATTTCAAGAAATTAAGTTTTGTCATAAACTCAACTTCTAGCAAGGTCCTAAGCTACAATCAAACACCAATTTCTTTATGCATTGCAAAACCCCCCATCAATTTCAACATGCATTCAAGATTTCAAACGTTTCAAACCTAGGGTTTCAAGAAATCAGATTATACCTTTCAATAATACTTGAGATTGAACCAATAAAATCTGAAATTCGGATGTTCTTGCCCCCTTATACGAATTTCCTGCTCAATCTATGATCAGAACCACAAATCAACACCAAATCTTGACATGCATGAAGGTATTTTTTCGGATTTAGGAACTAGGGTTTCAAAAATCAACTTTTACCTTTTCCAATTTCTGTCTAATAGCCCTCAAAATCTGAAATTGTAGTTGATCTAGTCATGAAATTGGACCTAGGAAGCTTTCCCCGTGTCACCACCTTCCATCAGCACCACCTTCGACCGCCACTGCCGCCGGTGGCGGCGGTTCTGCCGTCTGAGCACGCATCAGTAGTGGGGATGTTGTCACTCCTTCCTCACGCATCTGGTTCTCGACCTAGCTACTAATCCCGTCACCAACACTCCTCACGCCGCCGTCGCCCACCATGGCCGCTGCCGGAGGCGGCATGATGCCCAAAAATCGCGAAGGGCTGTTGTTCCTCGGTTTTCATGCTTGTCGGCCCCTCTGAATCGGCTTCTGAAGCTTGGTTGTGCACCAGATTCTCGATAACTCTCTCTCTAATTCACGATTTTAGTCACTCATTCGATGACTTCTTCCTCCTCTCGATCACGCTCCTGATTTTCCCGATTTCCTATACCTATGTGCGTGTTTTGTGTATATCAGTTTGGGGAACCACTCGTAGAAAGGAACGCGCACATAGATCTGTCAAAACCGGGTTCCAGATTTAATTTAGTGCAAATTACCAAAAGTACCCCTCGGATCTTGCCTTAGAAAATTTTTCCAACTCTCGTGTATTATTTTTCCTGATTTTCTCATAGCCATAACTCTCACGTATGATATCCATATTTTCCAAACTTTATACCCTTAGAAAGGTGGGAATGAGCTTTACAACTCTCCCTTACTGACTTAAGTCTACATCTTAATGGATTTTTCGCTATTAACCCTTGAAAGTGACTCCTTGGTCATTTTTGTCACTTTTGGGCCATTTTAAAACCTTCATAACTCCTTCGTTACAACTCCAAATTGCCCAATTCTTTTTCCTATATATTTTTTTTTCTCAAATACTACCAAAGTCACCTTGCGGACTTTTTCTCAATTTCTTTTAGATTTTGAGATACTAATTTTTTTAAAGATTATTCAATAAAATTTTCACTTTTAGTCCTTTTTGTCCATCCATAACTCGTTTAAGTGACAAATCATATCTTGAATACGTAAAACTTTTTGGTTGTCACAATTACAATACCAATTTCTGCTTTCCTTATAGGGTCAAAATTCGTTGCTTAATGGTTCTGCAATTTGAAAATCAAGACAAATCAGAAACCATCTATTAGGCTAGATGTGAACAAAAAAACCGGTTTAGGATTCGAAACTGGTTTTCAAACCGATCTGATTCGGTTTTGAAACCGATTTTTCTCAAACTAATTCGGTTTCTTTCAAACTGATTTGGTCCGAACCGGTTTGAATATATAAAATTTAAAACCGGTTTTGGCCGAACCGGTATGTAAAACCGGTTAAACCGATTTTAACAATGTTGACCCAAACCGGTTTTGAGTATATTATTGGTAGAAACCGGTTTTGGCCCAAACTGGTTTTGACTTTATTGACCAAAACCGAACCCGTTTTGGATCCGATCCAGTTTCGAAAAAAAATCTGGTTTGTGCACCTCTAGATTAGGCCATAAATAAACCGTTCCATCAACCGGTCCCTTCACATACTCTACGAGTCTACGGCTCCACCAATGCCACATCAATTGTTTCCGTTTGTTTGTTGGTTGATACTAAAGACTCAAGTTCGAGGTGTGAGATTGAATGATTCAGATCTAAATACTTAGAATAATCCATAATTTAGAGACCCGATATGAAAACATAGGGTTTGGTTTGACATTTGAATGGAATGTCTTGAATTATAAAAATGATTAGAAACAAAAAGAATACTTTAACTATATTCATTTGAAACGTTCAATCTTTTCAACTTCTGTTTCGATGAATAAATTAAACTCGGTCCTTATTCTAATTTTAATTTAAAACAAGGCGAATTCTTGTGTGTTATGCAAATGAAAAGTTATGTAGTTAAATTTTAACAAATGTGTTATGCAAAATGATTATGTCATTGACATTAACTATGAAATAATAATTGTAACTAAACTGATATATAAAATTAGGGATGTCAACGGGGTCAAACGGGATGGGGATAGCTTCCCCCGCCCCCACCCCCGAAATTCCCCCAATCCCCCGCCCCCGAATCCCTTGGAAGTTTTCCCCCGCCCCCGCCCCCGAATCCCTAGACTTTTCCCCGCCCCCGCCCCCGTTTCCCCACACCCGATTTTTAAACTAAAAAAATCTTTTTTTTTTTGCTAGAAAAAATCAATTTTGGGTTGAAATTTATTTTTTTGGGTTATATATATATATATATATATATATATATATATATATATATATATATATATATATATATATATATATATAAACGGGGCCCCCACGGGGTTTCGGGACGGGGTTGCCCACCCCCCGCCCCCGCCCCCGAAATCAAAACGGGGGTAATTTTGCCCCCGCCCCCGCCCCCACCCCCGAATTTTTCATAACATTACCCCTTGTACGGGTTCGGGGTCCCATGGGAACGGGGCCCCACGGGGGTTTTTGTCATCCCTATATAAAATTGTAACTATTTTGACTAATATTACTCAATGAGCTTTATTCATGGCTTATGTAATAATAAATTAATCATAATTCATGATTTAATGTTAATTTTAAATATTGTTATGCCTAGTTAATTTAAATTTTACTTATTTGACAATATTTTAATTTAGATCATGATAATTGTTAAAATACGAACGATTGTTATTGTTTGTTAACAACCACTTATTATTATTAAAAAGTTACAGAAAACTTTTAAAAACTATTGCTTAATATTAGAACGTTATTGATACTAACTCATCAAAGATAATGAAACTCACTTGCTCTACGAAGTATGTTGATTGAGTATTTGTGAGAAATATATTTAAACGCATAAATATGTAATAACTTTGTAAACAAATGTGTTATATATGCATCAAATATATGCATAATATTTCAATAAGCGAGTGTGTATATTCATTTTAATATGTTTAGGGTGAATTGTCTATTTAATAATATGTTTGTTTTATTAAAATCACAATTAGTTTGAATTATTTTTGTACAAATTAATTATTTGATTATATTTATTAAAGAATATAATTTATTTTAATAAAAAGATTTCAAATAAATATATAATAATCTTGTAACTAAAGGAATATTTATAAAAATCTAAAAAGCTATAAAACAATATTCTAGAAATACTTTTTGTGGTACAAAGCAGAATGCAAAAAAAAGGGGGGGGGGGGACATGAATCATTTTTAGTTTTCATTCTAAAAGATAAAAAATAAAATATCATCAATTTTTTTTCAATTTAAAAGAAAAAATAATAAAATATGATGAGAGATGATCTAATATTGTATCCTAATCGACTCTCAGTATATGAATTGTCGTCGCGTATTTGTTGAGAAAAAACTTTTTTCGAAACTATGATAGTACACCATGAATATGATGTACAAGACCAAAATCATATTGGTAACAAAATTACATCGCCCTTTCTGGAGGAGTTCTCTTATTAGGCCGAGCCCAATTTCTGCTTTCCTTATTGGGTCAAAATTTGTTGCTTAATGGTTCTACAATTTGAAAATCAAGACAAATCAGAAAACATCGATTAGGCCATAAATAAACCGTTTCATCAACCTGTCTGTTCACATACTCTACGGCTCCACCAATTGTTTCCGTTTGTTTTTTGGTTGATACTAAAGACTCAAGTTAGAGGTGTGGGATAATTTTTGAATCATTATAGTGTTTGGTTTGACATTTGAATGGAGTGTGTTGAATGATAAAAAATGATTATTTTATCATTCTGAACTATTTTCTGTTAAATAAAATGTTTAAGATGCATCAACGACTGTGATCGTTAATCATGACATACATAGAGTTAAAGATGCGTAGAACACAAAAATGTATGTGGGTCATATGATTGTGCTATTCCTGATATGTTTAGAGACAAACTAGAACTGGAGAGTGTAATTTGCATCTCACCATTAGGATTTAAAAGATACAAACTATCTAAATGTATTGATATAACGGTGTACTAGAGAGGTGTAATTAGTATCTTACTATTAGGGTTTAAAAGATACAAACTATCTATAAATGTATTGATATAACGGTGTGATTAGGATCTCACCATTAGGGTTTAAAAGATACAAACTATCTAAATGTATTGATATAAGGGGGTAATCATGTATAATATCATTTTACATTATTATTTTTGGAGGTTACCAACTATGAAAGTGGTTTTAAATTGGTCATGTGATCTCTATAGCAGTTTTACATGTTATCCAACTTTTTTCTTATACATTTTGGACCCCAATTTTAAATCATGTTATCCAACTTTTTTCTTATCCAATTTGGACCTCAATTTTAAATCCTTTTATGAATTCGGTCCAATATTTCTTACAAATTTGTTTTAACTTTTTTACAACTTTCTTTTTACATGTTATTTAAAATTCGTTTTGTTATAAAGTTAGTTTTTTAAGAACTATTTTTACTAATTAGTTTTTTAAAAGTTAAACTGGTACATTTTTTTTTTAATTTAGTTTCTTCAAAATTTGGGTACTTGTATCTCGGCCCATACGAGTCAGCCTTGTTCATTCGATTTAGTCATTCATTGTTCATTCAATTTAGTTATTTATAAGGAAACCTAATACTAATGGCACATTAGCATCATATAAAACATGGGCCGTTGCTAGTGTTAAAAGTCAAAGACTGTCATGAGATATTTGATTCAATGATAAATTCAGCCACGAATACTATCCATGGTCTTTCCATTTTGCACCACTGACTTATTCATCAGCTTGATGTGAAGAATTAAATTATTCGTCAACTTTAGTAGACATTATATCAGTGGCGGACATGAAGGGGGCACGGGGTAGCCCGTGCCACTACTCGATTTTTTTTCGTAAGTGTTAATTTTTCGGAAATTTTTTTTTTGTATTGTAGTGCCACTAGAGAATAATTTGTGCTACTAGGCTAATATTAATCCAAAAAAACTGGGCTACCCACAAAATTGTAATTTGTTAAGGTTTAGCCCAATAACCACAACCCAATAGGCCACACTTTAAACAAAATCAGTTGGGCTAGGAATTAGGAAAACAAAATCTGGAATTGGATTATTGGATTTGGAATACCGAAAAGAAAAAGGAATCGACAATCTCCAATTGACAATCGACAAAATCACTTGGCTACGACTTCCTGTTCAGCGCTCTCGGTTATTCAGTCTTCACGATCAAGGACAAGCAAAATCACGATCAGGAATTCAGGAAATTAAAAGGCTTGAATCAAGATCAGGAAATTAAAAGCAAATACCCATTATTACGCATTGAATCAAATCAAGATCAGGAAATTAAAAGGCAGCAGCAAAATCACGAAATTTTGAGGTTATTTTCTTCAAAATTGAGTTCTCTCCAATACCTTAGAATGAAACAAGTAAGTATTGTTTTTATGAAATTGGTTGTTTTTTATGAAATTGGTTGTTTTTCATTGCTAATTTGCTTAGTTGTTTTGCTAATTTGCTAATATGTTGATTTGTTTAGTACTTAGTAGTTGTCTAGTTGAGTTGTTTTGCTTAATTGTTGACTTGTTTGATCGTCTCCATAATTCCATTGATTGTTATTGTTAATTGTTAGGGTAACATTGGGTCTTTTTTTAAAAGACCACAAACCTCCAATGAACCAAGTTTTGAAGGATCTTCTAAAAGACCATGCTCAAATTCCAATCAATCAATCCCTTCGGTTTCTAATGTAAATCCACAAACACCACAAAATCCACAACCTACAAGTACTCCAACTCAAAGTACTACAAATGTTGATTTGAATGATCTTCCACAAGACCCAGCGGATAGACCAAGGATTTCAACTTATAATCCAAATCAAAGAGATGAAGTAAGAAGGGCATATTTGGTATATTTAATGCAACACAGAAATTTCATATTTAAAATGTAACTTTTACACTAATTTGGTATATTTAATGCAATCGTATGTTTTATTTTTTTGCGTTATTATATATGTCCGACCCGACCCGAAAATGCCCCGCACTCATAGGTTAAATTCATTTTTCTTATTATGTATGCCCGGAAAAAAAAAATTGTGCCACTAGTGTCCTTGAATCCTGCGTCCGCCCCTGCATTATATATGTACCAACCTCTCGTATCACAGTTGTCTATTACAACGTTCTCTATATGATAATAGACTCCTCAGTCATGGTTTCAATGGTTTGCTTACTCCATCACTCACACTGGCTTTGTTCATAGCAGTTGAAACTCTTGTCGGTTTAGCTACCTCAAGTGGTACATCATAGCTTTGTCTTTACGTAGACCGTATTCTCCTTATAGCCTTCTCTATAAGCTTCTTACAACTTATCATTAACTTAGTAAAAAATTCTCTAACATTGACAAGTTTTTCAGCTAAAAAAACTTGCAACTAAGATTATCAAGCATGTCAAGATTCTTAATTGTAAACCTTGTCACGCTCATGCCGACACCCATGCCAAACTTAATGGTTTAGCACTTCAGCCCACCAGATGACGATCTGGCATGATACCACAACCTTGCTTGCACGCTTTCAATCACATACTATGCTACGTCGAAGGTCGTCTTGACCATGGGGAATTAATATCTTTCAATAAATGTTTACTTGTCTGACTTAGATCATTATTATTTATCTGAATGAGCAATATGAAAGTTTGTTCAATCTTGTTACGAGTAATGTGAATCCTACAAAATGTTTTTAAATTCATAAAAATACGCTGGACTTTTCATATATATGAAAGTTAAAAAGTGAATGAAAGGAAAAATGTAGTAGTCAACATTTTTTAGTTGACTGAAAAATATTTTCTTTCCGTTTCCACCATATCTCAAATTCTCAATCATTAACATTCTGGTCTCAAACATAATTAGATTTGACTATTACAAGAAATGAATGTTAGTTTTTTGACTACTATATTGGTCCCAAGATGTAAATTTCAAATGCGTCGAATAATCTTACAACTTCTCCATAATATTTAAAAACTAAAATCGTTTATAATTTAAATAATTATCATGATAACCGGTCGTCATTCTACTCGTTATGGTTGTAGTTTTATGAAACGTATCACTTAACTAGTCTCACATCATAAAATGTTTTCTAATAATAACGATGCAAATATGACAACTAACATATTATGCATTCTTAGATAAGATTTAAAAATATATTCAATTATATTAAATAGTTACTTATATATAAGATATAATTAAATTAATGAGGACACCTTTTCGATTTTTATTTAATGATTTTTGATAGTCTCAACTCTCAAGAGTTCCATAAACGATTTAGTTACAAGAATATTACCTGAGATTTTTAATGCGTCTACAAATACGATAATCATAAATGACCAAAAAATAATGGGCCATTTATAACTTTTATGGTGAGTACTTTACAAAGGCATAGCGAAGTGCCGAAGTGTAATCTAATAATTTAGGAAAACTTTAAAAATATATTGTCATTTAATTCAATGCCAATAAGATTTTAAAAAGTGGTTGCCAAATGTATCTTTAAATTATAGAATTGTAAAATACAAAACTATAGAGAATGACTAAATCGTCACACGTATCTTTGTTCTATTATCTCTTTTATGTTATGTTATTTTTTCTATCAATCATAATAAAAAATTTCATACATACGTGTTGGAAAATTAATTTCATATAATGGGTTTTACCCATTTTTGAACACAAATTATAATTTCATAAAACAATTTAAATAGATAAATTGTTATATGTTTGTGTTCTCCTCCGTTATATCTTTGTTTTGGTAATTCACACGTCTAAAACAAATTTAAGATGAATTAGAAATTGTATCTTAAAGTGAGGTAGTTGGAAAATGAGTTAATGAGTTTTAACTTATCCCATATTGGTGGGGGAATAAAAAGGAAGTGAGTTTATAAGTCTAAAAGCTTTTGTGCTTTGTAAGACTAAAAGCACAAATGCTCTCTCTTGTGCACATAGGGGGGTTGCAAATGCAAACCAAATTGGGTTGAGTTCACTGAACTTGTGTGCGAGCAACGCGTTCTGCAGGTACCAATGCACCACCGATCAACCAAAAAAGTTCAAGGACCTTTTTGCAAATACTTTTCCTTTTCGTAACTGAAAAAAATTTAATACAATTAAACCTGGTTTCGGTTTTGATAATGAGTATTAAACAAACTATATTTTTTAGTTACAAGAGTGTTTAATTCGTCAGTTACGGTTTGTGTTATATATACCGCTCTCGAGCAACTGATGAGACACACCACATGCAACGCTTCCATCTTCTTCTCAGCTTCTGCATACACTTCGTTCTTATCTTACAAACAAGGTAGAATCCGGCTTAGTGACGGTTCGGACAATCTAGAATAATTGTTTCACGCTGTTGTATCCTAGGAAACAAACATCCATACCGGGCGAATTTGTTTTAAGAAAACTGTGTCAAACACAGTCCTCATCAACTGATCTTGTTTTTCCTGTTCGTTGGCATTTTCGGTTTATATTTTCCTAACAATACGAAGATATCTCCACTGACTTCTCCGATCTTCATGACTAACTCATCTCGTTGTAGATTCAATCATTTTTATATGGTTTTCCGTTGTCCATTGCTTTAAATTTTTATTACTGCGGTACTTGAAAACAAAGAAATTAAACATAACCAATCGACTTTAGTTTTTACGATTCATCTATGAAATAAAATATGGCGCCAAGAATTTATTAATTTGATATCTCGTGAAGGTTGAATATGAAAAATTTAATGTTATATTTGACCCACCATAGCTAGTGGATAAACAAACTTATTAGGCCATCCGTTGTGCCCACCACAAGCTCTCACTTTTTTTCTTCCACATCAGCACCCTCACTCCTCCCCTCACCCTTGCAAATGATTACCTCTCACTTACCTTAGTTTTGGTACAATCAACTAAGCTTAATGTACAACACACACAACCAAAGAAATGAAGACGTCGTGCGACGTTGTGTGCTCGTGCGGGGAGAAAAGTGAGAGGTGCTCTCATTAGGGGGTGGTTTTCATGTGCGAGCTCTCACGCCACATAGGACGTCACACTCTCTTTTTTCTTCCACGCCGGATGGCCTTAGGTTGTCATGTTTGACAAGCCAAATATCTATACTATATACTAACTAATAAATCAATAGTGGGACTGCCACGTGGCACCTTCTGATCGAATCTTCAGCTTATTTCCCGTTTCAGTTGCTCATTCACGGTTACATATGATTTGTTGTTATTAGATGATCAATTCCTTCGATTATGCCACTTATTCTTGTAATGTGTGCGAGCTATCCGATATAAGCTATACAAATAATACACATGCTAACATTTATCCCATCTATCTTCTTGTTTCTTTAATCATCTTTGTTGTTTTCTTTATTGACATGATTTTTTTTGGAAAGGGAAACTTCCCTAACGAGGGTATTCGGGCTAGCTTTCGCGCATCGACTAATTTCCCACTGCGAACATGAGATGATTTTGTACGTTCCTTCAAGGTTCTAGGCATGATACGACTTGTTTATTTGTTGATATATGGGGTACAATTTCACATATATACATATTATTCTTATGTAATGTTGTATAAACTCCTGATAGATTTAATAAATCTGAATAGAGTTCATTTGAGCTTTTTGCTTCCACACGGTTAATCTAAAAAGCCATCACATATAAGTACGATTGCTTGTGTAATATGGGGTATTATTTCTCTTGATGGGCCACAATCTTGATAACTCCAAATATCAAAATTCAATGAGGTTAGATTCTTTACAAAATAATCAACAAAGCCCTAATTATTTTCCACATTTTGGGATGCATGCTTTCTATATCACAAGCAATGACATTCAAACTTTTCTAAAGCAACCTCAAAAAGTCCACATATGGATAAAGCAACGAATGATTAGAGAGGGTCGTCGAAATTCTTTAAACGAGTTTCTATGATTTACTAGGATGTTAACCTAGTGACGTCACTTTATACCTAAATAGAATAATTATCACATGATTAAAATCATTAATAACTTGTGTACCTTTTAACTTTTGAACCTACAATCCCATGCTTTTATATCTATCATTGGATTTTGTTTTATTGATACCGTCTTTTGTTCTCATTGATCTTAAATAAGTTGAACTAACGTGATTAGTTTGTTCAGTTGGCTTACTTTATTAGATTGAACAAAATGCCATGGGATACCTCACTTTCAAAGATAAGTCAAATGATATGATGACAAAAGTCACCTAGACATTATTAGAAATTGAAATGAGATTTTTTTAGTGAGGCGATCTTGAATAAAAATATACAATTACTTATAATAAACGAAATAAAATATTTTTACTCATCTGTTATACCGCGTTGTCAATCGAATATCAGGGATAATGATATATTTATGGAATTATTTCTAAAATTAAAGTACACGAGTATTTTTTTTAAAGGTAAATTTCCTAGTCTATATTACATCCTGAAATAACTAGAATATAAATAATCTTTAATAATTAACCAATTATCAAAATTTTAGTAGTTACAATGTAGCGTGTATGAGACTACGAGACTGGATGAGTAAATTATGAATATAGCATTTGGTAACACTAAATAATTCAAACAACACATTAAAATTAGAGTAAATGATGAATATGTATATTGGTAGAAATTCAAATGAGACCATGTAAATTTTGTGAGACGGGAAGACGTAATTCTAACAACTCATTTTGGAGATCAAAAAAAAATTTTAATAGGCTAAAATAATGAGAATTTTTAAAAAAAAAAAAATTCTACTAGTTTTCGCTATTTATTTTACATAAAAATATAAAAAAAATCGAAAAAAACATTGAAAATCGAAAAAATATTCTAGTGGAATGTTGCTGTAATACAATATTACACAGAGTGGCTACGATTGTGTAATATTCTACTAGAATATGAAAAAAACCGTTAATTTTTTTATTTTTTATTATTTTTTAATTTTTAATTTTTTTTTAATAAAAAATGACGAAAATAATAAATAAATATCTTTTTTTTCAAAATTTTCATTTATTTTGCATTTTTTTGTTTTATACCCAAAATGAGTGGCTACGATTGCGTCTCCCAGTCTCACGAAATCTAATGGTCTCATATTAACTTAACAATATGTATATGTATATGTATATATAGAAAGAGGATCAATTGAGGCCAACAAAAAGGTTGGGACCGCGAAACCAGTCCTGGAACAATCAATTTATAATAACATATTAATAATTATATATTTCAATTAAATTATAACAAAATTATAGTTTCCTAAAATCTAGGATTCTAATTGTTAGTTACCAAAACAAACTAATAAATTAATTTTTATTTTTTAATAATTTCAGATTATATAACGTCAATTTTGTTACTTATTATTTATTTTTTTATTTTTTTTCGTCAAAATATTATTTTTTTCGTCGAAATATTTTTTTCATTGGATCGTTTGTTTTATACGATTTCATTCATAAATGATTATAAAACACAATGTAGTTTTATATTTATATTGAATTAGTTTTTAATATATTTGTAGACGTACAAAACTTCAAATACAATTGTAATAATCTATGAATATAGTTGTAAATATAAAATAAACAGAACACAATGCAAAGATAAAGAATGTAATATATTTGTAGAATAAACTACAATTTTAATCGTAAATGATTACATCACAATATACTATATGTTTCTTATTTATTTTTACGCTGAATCTTTTAACTTGAAATGGAAAACTTTGACACATGAACTTGTGCTTTTGTTTTCTGTTGAAATCTGCATGGTTAGAAGGTGAATCATAAGTGATAAACAAATGATGTAAGACATGAATGTTCAATAATCATGCATGATTAGCAATCATTAATACCAAACAAAAATCAGCAATTAATATGAAAAATCACGTGTTAATCATCAATGATTAACATATGAAAACAAATATACAATCATCTATAATTACAGTTATGAAAAAAAATATGCACCATTTTAGGTGAGTTACTCATGGACGAGAACAT